>CM070058.1:10785000-11198826 GCA_036320875.1 Cotoneaster glaucophyllus | reverse complement strand
TGTGTTCAGATTTTTGGTGCACAATTACCTAATTAGTTTGTAAATTTGACACCTGACTTAGTGCCATACGTTTTTTAAGTGAAGAACGAATGTGAAGTTTGTAACTCACACAATTCAGACATGGACAAATGGTCAATGCAGGTGCTCTTCATTGCTGACTTGTTTCACTGCTTTAAGCATTCAAAATTTTTCATGCTCAGTACTTCTCACTTTTGCATCTAATAACGTCTTCAATTGCCACTTAATCTTATGGCCTAGTGATAGCTTCACTTATAAGTGAGATGTCTTAGATTTGAACCACATTAATATGACAAACTCATTGTGAGACTTTGACCACTCCCCCCTCTTGGTGTAAATAATATAGTTTGTTAAAAAAAAAAAGGTTGTTCAATTTTAATGTAGTATTGTATGTTAAAAAAAAAAGCTGATCAATTGGTGTTTTGTCACGGCAGTCCATCATTTCCGAGGCCGGAAAGACTTACAAAGGCATTTCAGCCTTTCCTGACCACCATCATGTGATTCACCAACGTCAAAAATTGAATCCAAGACGTGTCATATGAAATACAGACCCTTATTTCTATATATAATTGTAGAGGTGGACATAAAAATCATGGAACCAAATCAAACAACGACATAATAAACCGGAAAAAACCATGTTGACAAAAAATAATCAACTTACGTTCAAGAACCGGACCAAACCGTTCATATCCATTTCGGTTTTCATCTTGGTAGAACCTCAGAACCACACCGAACCGTTTATTCAATAAAAATGGTTAATCAATAATGAGACATCAACGGAGTGAGGCTTATTCAAGAAATGGTGGAGATGGTTTTTCTACAAATACATCAACTACGGAGTTCATCGTTAATTTGTTGTCTAAAGATAGAGTAGATGCCACTTTGTTGGCATTTATAGAAAGACCATGATGAAATTGATTTGCATCTTCTTAGTTTTGACAAGTTTCGGTGCATCCTTCCCTTGAATGCTATATTGGAGGAGGGAATTGTTCCACTGTCGAGTCCAGTTCAGGTAGCCATTCGTTCATGCATCGCCTAGTGACGTATGATATATGTGATTAACTGAATTTATCAATTAAGATTATGAAATTTGTTGGGGAAGCAGAGTATCTGGACTAGTATGAAATTTGTAGACATATTTATGACTCGAATACCAATCCATGAGATTGCCTCTGCTTTCTTTACGAATAACTAGTCGTGTTTGAACATGATAACTGCTTGTTTAACCTTTTTTTTTTTAATTTATAGTATTTTACAGCTCTTGCATTATAAAACGTTTTTCCTTTTTTTTTTGGGAGGTTTAATAAAAAGGTCCCGGTACTGTTCACTTTTAATGAAAAGTCATTTTTAAAGGTATAGTGAATAGTGTCAGTTAAAGGTAAAAAAGGACTTTTCGTTAAAAGAGAAGTTTTTTTTGGGACTTTTCATTAGTTTTCCTTTTTTTTTTCTTTGAATAAACAATGTTATGTACACCTAATGGGTGGGGAGTGAGCTAAACCTCACAATGGATTAGCAATAATATAATTCAAATACGTTGTTTACGATAATCGAACCTAAAACTTCTTACATAAAAGTGAAGAGAAATATCGCTAAACCGTAGTACTAAGTGGCTATACAACGTTGAAATGAAATAGTAAGTAAATGTATGTGATTAAAATGTTTCAAAAATATTGTATGTGGTTGTAGTTGACTATAAACGTGAGGGAATAAAATGTAATTTTCTCGAAAAATTAATAAGAGAAGCCCATCAAAGCCTCACATCTCAGGCGGCGATTTATTTTTAATTTTTTTAATTAAATAATTAATTAAAAAAAGATGAGTAGCCTCCAACATCATCAACAGTCGCTTTGGCCGAGTGGTTAAGGCGTGTGCTTGCTAAGTGCATGGGGTTCCCCCGCGAGAGTTCGAACCTCTCAGGCGACGATTTATTTTTGATTTTTGTTTAATTTTTTTCGGCCATGCTTGTGGTGCTCTATTTGCAGAATCATGTAAATTGGAACGGCCAATATTTGTAGGGAGTATACGTTACGTTCGCAACGTGTTTTTGTTTAATTTTTTTCGGCCATTCTTGTGGTGCTCTATTTGCAGGATCATGTAAATTAGAATGGCCAATATTTGTAGGGAGTATATGTTACGTTCGCAACGTGGCCATACAAAGCTTTCTTTTTATCATTGTCCAAAAACTTAAGAAACTAAAAGTAAAAAGAACCAAACGTCTCATGATAGGATGATGAGACAATGTTGCCAATGTAGAAGAATCATGTTTTGCCATAAAAAGTATGTATACACATATTAGAGAACATATTGTGTATATGTATATATAGTACATTCATCAATTTTAACCAAAAATTATTGTACCATAAAACGTTTGGCAAATTCTTCAAACCCAAAATATGGGTACATTCTTTAGAACCACGAAAAAAAAATAGATATTAGGCCTAATAATATTAATAAATTTCTTTAAATAACTTGACATGGATACATTTTCAAATCAACGAAAAAGATGTACCCATATAAGTTAAAAAAAAAATAGATTAGAAAAATGTGGGATCCACAGTTGACACATATCATTTAACGGTCAAATTTAGTAGTTTGACTAAGAGATGTATGAAATTGAAATGAAATAATAAGCAAATGTATGTGATTGAAATGTTTCAAAAAATGTTGTATGAGGTTACAATTAGGCACAAACATGAGGGGGTAAAATGTAATTTAATAAAAAAAAATTAATAAGAGCAACCCACCAAATGTCAGCATCTCCTCCTTCTTTTTGTGCAAAACCCTACAATTGTAAAGGCTTGTTTGAATGTGCTTTTAAAATGACTAAAGCGTTTTTAGAGAAAATGTTTTTTGGTTCCAAAAGCACTTTAAGTGTATTTCCAGAATTTACTTGCATTTTTACTAAGGATTGGTTTTAAAAAAAATTTCACCAAAAGCACTTTCTGTCATTCTAAAAGCACATCCAAACAAGTACTAAGACTTTAAGAAATGGTTACATACAATTATAAGAAAGTTTGCTAGAAGGGGAAGAAGAAAGAGAAAAAAATGAGAGAGTGTGAAATATCAAATGTTTCCGTTTGTCCGTTCAGGTTTTGCATTTCTTTCCTCAAGTGTTGCACATTTGCGTTTATTTTTTTCTCGTAAGCTGTAAGTTTCTTTGTTTATTAATTTTACTTTTCATTAATTAGGGTTAGAAATTTGAGCAATAATATGCTATTGTGATCTATTTTGAAAGGCTAAAAACGCTTCTATACATGTTTGAAGGAAAAATTTGAGTTTATCAACCACTATCTTAGTCATACAGGTTCGGTTTTTCTCAATGGTAATCTTAATTGTTCATGTTTTGTACTATTTTGCTTAACTTGACGCCTTATTATATTATCGTTTTGTTGTAATTTTCAGTTTGCCTTCAGATTTTTGGTGCAATTACCTAATTAGTTTGTAAATTTGACACCTGACTTGGTGCTATATGTATTTTAAGTGAAGAATGAATGTGAAGTTTGCATCTCATACAATTCAGACATGGACAATTGTTGAATATAGGTGCTCTTCCTTGCTGACTTGTTTCACGGCTTTGAGCATGCAAAACTTTCATGCTCAGCACTTCTCACATTTGCATCTAATAACGTCTTCAATTGCCACTTAATCCTACGGCCTAATGATATTCTTATTTACTTATAAGTAAAATGTCTTAGATTTGAACCGCATTAACATGACTAACCCATTGTGAGACTTTGACTACTCCCCCTCTTGATATAGATAATATCGTTTGTCAAAAAAAAAAAAAAAATGTTCAATTTTAATGTAGTATGGTATGTTAAAAAAAAAAAAAAAAAAAACTGACCAATTGGTGGCTTTGTCAAGACGGTCCATCCTTTCGGAGGCCAGAAAGACTTACAGAGGCATTTCAGCCTCTCCTAACCACCATCATATGATTCACCAGCCCCAAGAATTGAATCCAAGAAGTGTCATATGAAATACGAGCTCTTATTTCTATATATAATTGTAGGAGTGGACAAAAAAATCATGGAACCGAATTGAACAATGACATAATAAACTGGAGAAAAAAAAAATCAACTTACGTTCAAGAACTGGACCAAACCATTCCTATCCATTTCAGTTTTCATCTTGGTAGAACCTCAAAACCAAACCGAGCCGTTTATTTATTTTTTTAAATATCTTATTCAATTAGCTCATTTTATATATAGACTCAAAGAAATGGAAAGAGATCCTCTTTGGATCTCTTCCACCTAAGCTCGCGGATTAAGTGATCCGGGTCCTTGAAATTTGAACCAACTGCTAAAGTTATTATAACTTTTAAAAATGCCCCTTGTTTTTCTGACCAAAAAAAAAAATGCCCCTTGTTTGATCAAATTTCAAAAATCTAGATCGCTTGATCCGCAAACTTAGGTAAAAGAGATCCTTTCCCAAATACATTTAATTAAGTCCAAACCTGAAATCATGATATTGCTTTCACCTGCTCTGCTCATTTGTTAAAATCATAATAATGTCCTTTCTTATCATCGATGGTCTAAAATTGGGGATTTAAAGCCTAAATTTTAACTTTTAATGTAAGTGTTGAAGATGGTCTAAAAGAGGTTTAAATGTAGTAATTTGAATTATTTGAGAGTTAGACTTGTTCTTCTTCATGGTTATATTCTCCTAACAAAAAAAAAAAAAAAAAAAAAATCATTTCTTTTCGTTGATTTGTGTATTTATTTTTAATTTGCGTTAATCTAGAACTAGAAAAAAAAAAAAAAAAAAAACATGACATTCATGCTCTTCAACTGTCACAAACAGTCTTACAACAACTCTTTGATTTGTGAGCAACTCTCAACTCGCTGACTTAGAGATGCTGAAGATGATGCGGGCAACGATTGCTGCTTCTTCTTCTTCTTTGAAGGTTGGTTATGGAAGCAGCAGCACCAGAGGTATGCTGCCTTGCCTTCTTCAATCTTCTCCTGTTGTTGTTTTCTTCAACAATTACTTGGCTTTGTTTCACTCTCGAGTTTCTAAATCGACCGAATCTAGAAACACTCAACAACACCACCTTGTGAAAATCAGTAATGTTGAGGATGCTCTCAATGTGTTCGACGAAATGCTTCAAAGGCGTCCTCTGCCTTCCGTTGTCCCTTTCAACCAAATCTTGACTCAACTTGCCAAGTTGAAACATTATTCAGCAGTCATCTCCTTGAATAACCAAATGGTTGTGTCCGGAATTCATCCTAATGTTTATACTCTAAACATTATCATGAATTGCTTTTGCCATTTGCACCAAATGGGGTTTGGTTTGTCAGTCTTGGGAAACTTCTTCAAATTGGGGTTTGAACCAGATGTCGCGACCTTCAACACTCTAATCAACGGCTTTCTTCTTAAGAATAGAGAGGCCGAGGCTGCATCACTTTTCAATAAAATGTTAGAGAGTGGTAATTGCAAGCCGAATGTGGTTTCTTTCGGCACATTAGTTAAGGGTCTTTGCATGAAAGGTAACAATAGTGCAGCAATCCAATTGCTTAGGAAGATGGAAGAAAGAGGTTGCAAGCCTGACGTAGTTGTCTATAGCACGATCATCGACAGTCTTTGCAAGGATACTCTAGTTGTTGATGCACTGAACCTCTTTTTAGAAATGACGAGTAAGGGCATTGCTCCCGACGTCATTACCTATACCTCTTTAATTCACGGAGTTTGCAAAGTAGGGAAGTGGAAAGAAGCTGCAAGATTGTTGAATGAAATGGTGGAGAAACATATCTTTCCAAATGTGCAGACCTTCACTGTCTTGGTTGATACATTCTGCAAAGAGGGGATGGTCCAGGAAGCAAGGAGCGTGGTCGAAATGATGACGCAAGGGGATGTAGCACCCAATACAATTACGTACAATTCGCTTATAGATGGTTACTGTTTGCGAGGAGAAATGGACGAGGCGAAAAAGGTTTTTGAAATAATGCTTAGCAAAGGCTGCATGGTTAATGCTCGTGGTCATAACACATTGATAAACGGCTACTGTAAGTGTAAACGGATAGATGATGCTCGGATGATTTTTTTGGAAATGTCTCATAAGGGAGTTGTTCCAGATACGGTTACTTATAGCACTCTTATTGATGGGTTTTGCAAGATGGGGAGAACACAAGATGCACTGAACTTGTTCTCTCAAATGCAAGCTTGTGGCCAACTTCCAAACATTCAAACTTATTCTATTTTATTGCATGGCATGTGTGCAAACCAACAATTTCCCGAGGCAGTTGGATTGTTGGAAGAGATGGAGGGTAAGAAGTTGGATTTTGATATTGTAACTTACACTACTCTTATTGAAGGATTGTGCAAAGCTGAAAAAGTTGAATATGCATGGGATCTCTTTCGTAGTTTATCATCAAAAGGAATTCAGCCTGATGTCAAGGCATATACCATAATGATTAGTGGATTTTGTAACCGGGGACTAGCAAGTGAAGCAGAAAACTTGCTTAAAGAAATGGAAGAGAAAGGTTGTTCTCCAAATGGTTGCACGTACAACACAATTATCCGAGGGTTTATCAATAACAACGAGACATCAACAGCGGTGAGGCTTATTCAAGAAATGGTGGAGAGAGGTTTTTCTGCAGATGCATCAACTACGGAGTTGGTTGTTAACTTATTGTCTAATGATGAAGTAGATCCCGCTTTGTTGGCATTTATAGAAAGAACGTGATGAAATTATTTTGCATCTTTTCAGTTTTGACAAGTTTCGGTGCTTCCTTCTCTTGAATGCTACAGTGGAGGGAGTTGTTCTGCTGCTGAGTGCGGTTCAGGTAGCCATTCATTCGTGCGTTGGCTAGTGATGTATGATATGTGTTATTAATTGAAGCTATCAAGTGATAGAGCAACTATTATGATACTCTTCATTTAAGATTATGAAATCTGTTGAAAAAGCAGAGTAATGGGACTGATATGAAATTCGTAGACATATTTATGGCTTGGTTTAACTTCTCTTTTATTTTTTTGTAATAATCATCTTGAGGAGATTATGTATAATTAATTTTAAAGGATATGGGTCTGATGAAAGAAGCAATGGAGGAAATGATAGCTACAGGAGGAGGACTCAATCCATTTCTTAAACTTGTGCAGTTGCTCCAACACCAGATACAATACACATCTGATCAAATGATGCATCCGAATTCCATCATGAAAGGTACAATCTGTATCCGATCAAACGATGTCAGATGTGATTAAACAAAGAATATACGAATTCCATCTTTTCTTAATCATTTTTCTATCCGCACTAAAATATTGCAAATTCACCATTGAAACAAATGCCTTGAGTTGTTGATATGGAGGTTCATGAGTCCTGTTGGTAATGCATGTGCAATAAGAAGGCAATTGCAAGTAAATGTTTGGCTCCGTCAGTCTTCCATTTCTGAATCCAGAACAGGAAGGATGCTCGGGGCTGAAGAATTAAGATGCATGCCTCGAACAATCCCCTCATATTAACAGGCACAGGCGTTGAGTAAATTTCAGTAGTGCTGGCATGATAAACAGACTGGATGAAAAGCAGAAGGGACACCTGATACAACGGCTATGTACTTCTCAGGAAGCCTTTCTTTCCGAAAACGAGCACCAGCATAAGATGTTGTAAGAATCTGGATATCTTTACAGATTACTACCGTGAACGAAGAATGATTTGAGTTTGCAACTATTTTAACTCTAGTGATCCAAGAGACCTTCTCCGTCAAATAGGGATGTTGAAGCTTGACAGCTTTACCCTTCTTGTTTTCAAACTAAGAAGAAAAACAAAATTGCGCTAACAGGTTGAAGCAGATTCTTTCCTCCACAAATCATCCTCAGCAAACGTTTTTCGAAAAGAGGATTTACGCACGGACTCGCTGACTCACTGAAGATGATGCGGGCAACAACAGCTGCTGCTTCTTCTTCTTCTTCTTTGACAGTTGGTTATGGCAGCAGCAGACTCAGACTCAGATTCCGAGGTATGCTGCCTTGTCTTGTTCAATCTTCTTCTGTCGTTGTTTTCTTCGACAATTACTTGGGTTTATTTCACTCTCGAGCTTCTAAATCGACGGAATCAACACCCAACAATGCCATCGTGTGAAAATCACTAATGTTCGACGAAATGCTTCATAGGCGTCCTCTGCCTTCCATTATCCCTTTCACTCAAGTGTTGGGTCAACCTGCCAAGTTGAAACATTACTCAACAGTCATCTCCTTGAATAATAAAATGGGTGTTTATACTCTAACCATTATCATTAATTGCTTCTGCCATTTGTACCAAATCGGGTTCAGTTTATCTGTCTTTGGAAAATTCTTCAAATTGAATTTGGAACCAGATGTCACGACCTACACCACCCTAATCAACAGCTTTCTTCTTCAAAAGAGAGAGGTCGAGGCAGTAGCAGTTTTCGATAAAATGTTGGAGAGTGGTAATTGCAAGCCAAATGTTGTTACTTTCGTCACCTTAGTAAGGGCCCTTTGCATGAAAGGTGACAACATTGCAGCTATCCAATTGCTTAAGAAGATGGAAGGAGGAGCTTGCAAGCCTAACGTAGTTATCTATAACACGACTATCGACAGTCTTTGCAAAGGTACTTTAGTTGTCGATGCACTGCACATCTTCTCATAAATGATTAGTAAGGGTATTTCCCCAACTGTCGTTACCTATAACACATTGATTCATGGAGTCTGTAAAATAGGGAAGTGGAAAGAAGCTACAAGATTGTTGAATGAAATGGTGCGTAAACATATCTTTCCAAATGTGCGCACATTCAGTGTCTTGGCTGATACATTATGCAAAGAGGGGATGGTCCAAGAAGCAAGGAACATGTTTGAAATGATGATTCAAAACGATATTGAACCTGATACGGTTACTTACAATTCGCTTATGGATGGTTACTGTTTGCAAGCAGACAAGGCGAAAAAGATCTTTGATCTAATGCTTAGCAAGGATTGCATGGTTGATGCTTATAGTTATAACATATTGATAAACGGCATTGTAAGTGTAAAAGGATGGATGATTCCTGAATGCTTTTTTTGGAAATGTCTCGTAAGGGAGTTAACTCCGCCTGTGTAAGTTTATCTTACATTGCCGGTCCCAAGCCCGGATAAAGGAGGAGGGGGAGGGCGTCAGGTAGTTGACAGCCAGCACTCCTAGGTTACGTCGAATCCTTATGAAAATGAATCCATAACAAAATTGCGCTAAAGCTAGGGCGTCACCCGTAAGTGGCGCACTGTGTAGACTGAGCACAGTTATAAGTGAGCAAGGGTCGCTATATCTCCATCGGCACCCGGATGCAGTGTTAAATGAGCAAGGGGGCCATAGAAACTTCTTTTTGAACGACTCCACTCAAAGTTGTTTGGAAGCATATGCTCCTATCAACTTTACACAGGACTCACAAAAGAAGTGCTTTGATCGCATTAGACGGGGGAGGGCGAAGAAGCTAGGACAAAAGGGTGGAGTTCACGAGAGTAGAATGCGTTTAGGAATGTGGAATATAGGAACCTTAACGGGATAATCTATGGAAGTAGTAGAAGTTATGGTGAGGAGAAGGATAAATATTATGTGCCTACAAGAAACCAAGTGGGTTGGTTTTAAGGCAAAGGATCTAGAAAACTCAGGTTTTAAACTTTGGTATTCCGGCACAAATAGAACGAGAAACGGTGTTGGCATCATCGTGGACAAGACCTTGACACAAGATGTTGAAAATGTCAAGAGGGCAGGAGATAGAATTATGGCAATCAAGATTGTAATAGGACAAGAACTCATCAATGTGATTAGTGCGTACGCACCTCAAGTAGGATTGGATACAAGTGTGAAGGAGAAATTTTGGGAAGATCTTGGAGACTTGGTGCAAGGAATTGCTCAAACGGAGAAGGTATTTATAGGAGGAGATTTAAATGGACACGTGGGCAAGGAGACAGGCAACTATGGAGGGTTTCATGGTGGCCATGGTTTTGGGGAGAGAAATGAGGATGGGGAAGCCATCTTGGATTTTGCAATGGCATATGATCTCTTCATAGCCAACACCTTCTTTAAGAAGAGAGAAGAACATGTGATGACCTACAAGAGTGGGGCATCAAAAACACAAATAGATTTTCTCCTAATGAGGAAGGGGGATCGTATAACTTGTAAGGATTGCAAAGTTATACCTGGAGAGAGCTTGGCTAATCAACATCGCTTGTTGGTGATGGATGTGCACATCAAAAGAGAGAGAAAAAAGAACAAGACCTTGAAGTGCCCAAGGACTAGGTCGTGGAATCTAAAAGGAGAAAAACAAGGCATTTTCAAAGAGAAAGTAATCACCCAATGCGTGTGGGGTAGAGAGGGGGAAGCTAGCCAAATGTGGGATTCCATGGCTAGTTGTATCCGAAAAGTAGCAAAAGAGGTTTTAGGAGAGGCCAAGGGCTTTGCCCCACACCAAAAGGAATCTTGGTGGTGGAATGAGGAGGTACAAACAAAGGTGAAGGCTAAGAAGGAATGTTGTAAAGCCTTATACAAGGATAGGACCGATGAAAACATTGAAAGGTATAGAGTAGCGAAACAGGAGGCGAAGAAAGTTGTGAGAGAAACTAAGCTTGCAGCTTATGACGATATGTATAAGCGACTAGATACCAAAAAAAGAGAGTTGGATATCTATAAACTAGCTAGAGCGAGGGAAAAGAAGACAAGGGACCTAAACCAAGTGAGGTGCATCAAGGATGCGAATGGAAAGGTCCTTGCTATAGAAAAAGCCGTTAAAGACAGATGGAGAGGTTATTTTCATAATCTTTTCAATGAAGGACATGAAAGGAGTACTTCTTTGGGGGAGCTGAGTAACTCAGAAGAGTGTAGAAACTACTCATTTTACCGTCGAATTAGGAAGGAAGAAGTGGTTGGAACTTTGAAAAGGATGAAGCATAGAAAAGCAGTGGGCCCAGATGATATACCGATCGAAGTGTGGAAAGTCTTGGGAGAAATAGGTATAGCATGGCTCACAGACCTTTTCAATAGGATTTTGAAAACGAAGAAGATGCCAAATGAGTGGCGAAAGAGCACTTTGGTGCCTATCTACAAGAATAAGGGCGACGTACAAAACTGCATGAATTATAGGGGTATTAAGCTAATGAGCCATACAATGAAGCTATGGGAGAGAGTCATTGAACATAGATTGAGGCAAGAGACACGGGTTTTGGACAACCAATTCGGGTTCATGCCAGGGCGCTCAACCATGGAGGCAATCTATCTCTTACGAAGATTGATGGAAAAATATAGAGATATGAAAAAGGATTTACACATAGTCTTTATAGATTTGGAAAAAGCATATGATAGGGTCCTAAGAGACATTCTTTGGAGGATTTTAGAGAAAAAAGGAGTACGAGTAGCATATATCCAAGCTATAAAGGATATGTATGCTGGAGCAGAGATGGCCGTAAGAACCCATGAAGGACAAACCGAGAGCTTCCCTATAACTGTAGGGTTACACCAAGGCTCATCCTTAAGTCCTTACCTTTTTGCATTGGTAATGGATGAGTTAACGGGACATATTCAAGATGATATTCCCTGGTGTATGCTTTTCGCAGACGATATAGTGTTGATAGATGAAACTCAGGAAGGGGTAAATGCGAAGCTTAACCTTTGGAGGGAAGTGTTGGAATCTAAAGGTCTTCGCCTAAGTCGATCAAAGACAGAATATATGGAATGCAAGTTCAATGCAAATAGAGGCCCAAATGAGTTAGGAGTGAGGATAGGAGATCAGGAGGTACCAAAGAGCGACCGCTTTCGCTATCTAGGATCTATCTTGCAAAAGAACGGAGAATTAGATGGATAGAATACAAACTGGATGGATGAAGTGGAAAAGTGCATCCGGAGTGTTGTGTGACCATCGTATGCCATTGAAGCTCAAGGGAAAATTTTATAGGACGACAATTAGGCCGGCGATGCTGTATGGCTCAGAATGTTGGGCGGTGAAGCACCAACACGTACATAAAATGGGTGTAGCGGAGATGAGGATGCTTTGTTGGATGTGTGGGCACATGAGAAAGGATAAGATTAAGAATGAGGATATCCGAGGTAAAGTAGGAGTAGCCGACATTGAAGGAAAGATGAGAGAAAATCGGTTACGATGGTTTGGACATGTGCAAAGAAGGCCCACTGACGCTTCGGTTAGAAGATGCGAGCCCAGGACAGAGGTCCAGGGCCGAAGGGGTAGAGGAAGACCTAGGAAAACATTGGAAGAGAAAAGACTTAGAGTACTTGGATCTAACGGAGGACATGACACAGGATCGAGCGCAATGGCGTTCTAGGATTCATATAGCCGACCCCACTTAGTGGGAAAAGGCTTTGTTGTCGTTGTTGTTGTTGTTGTCTTGTAAGGGAGTTGTTCCAGATACGGTTACTTATAACACTCTTATGGATGGGTTTTGCAAGATGGGGAGAACACTAGATGCATAGAACTTGTTCTCTCAAATGCAAGCTTGTGGCCAACTTCCAAATGTTCAGACGTATAATATTTTATTGGATGTCCTTTGTAAAAACCAACAATTTCTCAAGGCGTTGGAAGAGATGGAGGGAAAGAAGTTGGATTTTGATATTGTAACTTACAATATTCTTATTGAAGGATTGTGCAAAGCTGAAAAAGTTGAATATGCATGGGATCTCCAAAGCCATCTTTTCTACTTCTTCTATACTCCCTGCCCTCCCTAGCATATCTATTAAACACCAGTAGTGCTTGACGTCCAGTGCAATTTCATACTCATCGATCATCTTCCCAAAGTCAGCCCCTCATCAATTAATCCTCCATGGCTGCAAACATTGAAAATACTCAACAATGCCACTCGATTCATGCATTTCCCGACCCGATGTACTTGTTTGTCACATTCTTTCCTTCCAACAACGGATGCTGTGAGAGGTACCATTTTGTGTACTTGTTTGGACAAAACATTGTACATAATTCAATCATGCCGTGGTCCCTTAGTTCGACACTCATTTATTTGGAACGGAAAGTAAAATTCATGAACAACATAGCCGATGATTGGAACCTGGGTTCTAAGGGGGAGGGCACACCTCTATCTCTCGAAGACGGTCTAAGGAATCCTGTCAAATTTGGGAGTTCTCGCTAACAAGTTCTAGCTAAGGGGTTAGTCGGAGCGAGTCTGATTTAACATCATTAGACTTATATATGTCTAACAAACATGGAAAATATTCACCTATTTGTGTAATTCCTCAGTTTTTGTTTTCTGGATTGTCAGTTTCAGATAAAAAATTATACAGAAAAGTAGAAGACTAGTTCCAAATTCCAACCTTGCGCAGCGTGAAAATCTAGTAGTGTTTTTTTTTTTTTTTTTTTTTTTTTTTTTGAACAAACGATGTTATCTACACTAATGGGATGAGGGAATGAGTTAAGGTTTACGACATGTTAGTAATTAGCAATAATGTGATTCAAATTTGATTTTGGCGAGAATCGAACCTAAGACGCCTCACTTACATTACACTAGTCGTGTTTGGATGTGATAACTGCTTGTTTGTCTTTTATTTTATTTTATTTTTTTTGAAATTAAAAAAATCTTTTGTATTTTACTATTTTACTCTTACATTACACTACCTTCTTCTGTTTCAAGAGTTATATTTTTCTGTTTGAAGAGCTTTTATGTCCAATTACTTTTTACGAAGCCTTCGAGAATAGTGAACGAGTCGGTTTTCACCAAAAATAGGAAAATCACTCCTTATTAAAGCTAATAGAAAAAAGCAAAATCGTCATGACGGGTTGAAGCAGATTCTTCCCTCCATAAATCATCCTCAGCAAAAGTTTTTCGGAAAGAGGATTTGCGCACGGATTCGCTGACTCACTGGAGACGATGCGGGCAACAACAGCTGCTGTTGCTTCTTCTTCTTCTTTGAAGGTTGGTCATGGCGGCAGCAGCAGCAGACTTAGACTCAGGGGTATGCTGCCTTGTCTTCTTCAATCTTCTTCTGTTGTTGTTTTCTTCAACAATTATCTGGCTTTGTTTCACTCTCCCGCTTCTAAATCGACCGAATCTAGAAACACCCAACAATACCAGCTTGTGCAAATCAGTAATGTTGAGGATGCTCTCAATGTGTTCGACGAAATGCTTCAAAGGCGTCCTCTGCCTTCTAGTGTCCGTTTCACTGAGGTGTTGGGTCAACTTGCCAAGTTGAATCATTACTCGACGGTCATCTCGTTGAATAACAGAATGGTTGCGTCTGGAATTCGTCCTAATGTTTATACTCTAACTATTATCATTAATTGCTTTTGTCGTTTGAGAAAAATGGGGTTTGGTCTGTCAATCTTGGGAAACTTCTTCAAATTGGGTTTTGAACCAAATATCACGACCTACACCACTCTAATCAACGGCTTTATTCTCCAGAATACAGTGGCTGAGGCAGCAACACTTTTCAATAAAATGTTGGACAGTGGTTACTGTTAACCGAATGTGGTTACTTTCGGTACCCTAGTAAGGGGCCTTTGCGCGAAAGGTAACAACACTGCAGCAATCCAGTTTCTCAAGAAGATGGAAGAAAGAGGTTGCAAGCCTAACATAGTTGTCTATAGCACGATCATTGACGGTCTTTGCAAGGATACTCAAGTTGTTGATGCATTGAAGCTCTTCTCAGAAATGACAAGTAAGGGTATTGCCCCAAATGTCATTACCTATACCTCTTTGGTTCATGGAGTTTGCAAATTAGGAAATTGGAAAGAAGCTACAAGAATGTTGAATGAAATGGTGAGTAAACATATCTTTCCAGATGTGTGCACCTTCAGTGTTTTGGTTGATGCATATTGTAAAGAGGGGATGGTCCAGGAAGCAAGGAGCGTGGTCGAAATTATGACGCAGAGGGATATTGCACCCAACACAATTACGTACAATTCGCTTATAGATGGTTACTGTTTGCGAGGAGAAATGGACGAGGCGAAAATGGTTTTTGAAGTGATGCTTAGCAAAGGTTGCGTGGTTAATGCTTATAGTTATAACATATATAAACGGCTATTGTAAGCATAAAAGGATAGATGATGCTCGGATGCTTTTTATGGAAATGTCTCGTAAGTAGGGATGGGCAACGGTTATGGCGGGCGGGTAACCGCGGTTATTTATCCATAACCGTTTATTCTCATACCCGCATAACCGTTTACCCGTTGGGTAATTGCCTAAACGGATATACCCATACCCATAACCGTTTATAAACGGTTAACCATACCCATAACCACGTACCCATTTAACCATAACCGTTTAATACCCGTTTACCCATTTATCATTTTTTAACCCGTTTATCCTTCTTTTTTTTTTACCATTTACTCATTTTTCACCCCTCTTAAGTGTTTTTTTAACAACTTGAAAATTAAAAAACAAAAATTTGTCATAATTTTCTTTTTCTAACAATTAAACACCGTTATAGGTACATTCATATATTTCCGCATTTTAATTTTTTAAGTCTTTATACCATTCCAATAATTGAAATAATAGTTTACGGACGATATTTTTAAGTGTTAACAATGAAGGTAATATAAAATTGGCTAGGTATTCTTGGGTTACGAAAAACTGTTAAAAGACAATATTCTTTGGTTATTTAACTTGGAATGTAAAATATATATATATATATAATGGACCTTGAAATCATGCACTATAGTCAATAGCATTGATCTAAGTTTTGTCTGATAGGAAATATGGTTTGTGTTAATTTTACATATATAAAATAAATGGGTAAACGGTTACCCGTTTATAACCGCGGTTAATACCCATAACCGCCCATTTAAATTTCGCGGGTAAACGGTTATACCCATAACCGTTTATTTATCTAAACGGTTACCCATAACCGTAACCGTTTAATTTAAACGGGCGGGTAACCGCGGTTACCCATAACCAATAGGTATTTGCCCATCCCTACTCGTAAGGGAGTTGTTCCAGATATGGTTACTTATAGCACTCTTATTGATGGGTTTTGCAAGATAGGGAGAACACAAGATGCATGGAACTTGTTCTCTCAAATGCAAGCTTGTGGCCAACTTCCAAATGTTCAAACGTATAATATTTTACTAGATGGCCTTTGTAAAAACCAACAATTTCCCAAGGCAGTTGAATTGTTGGAAGAGATGGAGGGCAAGAAGTTGGATTTTGATATTGTAACTTATAATATTCTTATTGATGGTTTGTGCAGAGCTGAAAAAGTTGAATATGCATGGGATCTCTTTCGTCGCTTACCATCAAAAGGAATTCAACCTAATGCCAGGACGTATAATACAATGATTAGTGGATTTTGTAATGGAGGGCTAATATGTAAAGCGGAAACCTTGCTTAGAGAAATGGAAGAGAAAGGCTGTTCTCCAGATGGTTGGACGTACAACACAATTATCCGAGGGTTTATCAATAACAAGGAGACATCAGCGGGAGTGAGGCTTATTCAAGAAATGGTGGAGAGTGGTTTTTCTGCAGATGCATCAACTACGGAGTTGATCTTTAATTTATTGTCTAAAGATAGAGTAGATGCCACTTTGTTGGCATTTATAGAAAGACCATGATGAAATTGATTTGCATCTTTTTAGTTTTGATAAGTTTTCGGTGCATCCTTCCCTTGAATGCTATATTGGAGGAGGGAGTTGTTCCACTGTCGAGTCCAGTTCAGGTAGCTATTCGTTCATGCATCGCCTATGTGTTATTAACTGAATTTATCAATTAAGATTATGAAATCTGTTGGGGAAGCAAAGTATGTAGACTAGTATGAAATTTGTAGACATATTTATGACTCGAATACCAATCCATGAGATTGCCTCTGCTTTCTTTACGATGTTATGTACATCTAATGGGTGGGGAGTGAGCTAAACCTCACAATGAATTAGCAATAATATGATTCAAATACGTTGTTGACGAGAATCGAACCTAAGACTTCTCACTTACAAGTGAAGAGAAATACCACTAAATCGTAGTACTAAGTGGTTATACAACGTGTGTTTCAAAAAAAAAAGTGTTTATACAACGTTTTTCAATTTCGAGTGTTTAATTTTTAGTTTGAAAGGCTTTTATGTTCAATTAGTTAAACTACATATCAATAGAACTTTGATTGTCAACTAAAATATTTTATATAATTAACATTCAAATTTCTAACCTACTAATCAAAACTGAACATAAATAAAAGAGATGGGCTGCAATGTAATTTTACACAAACTAAATTTTGCTATTTTTTAAAAGGTAATGCTACACTTACCATCTATTTGCACATTTCAATCATCTCTCTAATAGCAGTGGGGCCGCCAACGCATGTGGGTCATATCTTTGTTAGAGAGATAGTACAAATATGTGGTAAGAATATCAATTTTGTTTTTTGAAGTTTCACCCACTTGATTCTAACATATCTTTAACACTATGTTTGAATAAAGAAATTATAGAATTTTATTTTCTAAATTTGAAAATTTTCTTGTTTGGTTAACCAAAAAGAAGGAGGAAATTGGATACGAAATTTGTTATTTTCAAACTCTCAATCATAGAAATTAGGAAATGACACTTATTTATATAGAATTTAAACTTGGGAAATAACACCTATTTATGCAAAGCTTTTTTATCGTTGTCCAAAAACTTAACAAGAAACTAAAAGTAAAAAGAACCAAATGTCTCATGATAGGATGATGAGACAATGCTGCCAATGTAGAAAATCATGGTTTGCCATAAAATGTACGTACACACATATTATAAAGAGTTAATCTCAGTTTACTACCCTAAAGTTTCTTGGTTTTCAACATTTGATACATGAAGTTTTTTTTCATCCTGGAGTGGTACATAAAGTGTCACGCGCCTGATCCCGACATACGTCCCGGATCGATACGTGACGTCATCAAGTATCCGTATGTCTAACATACCCCATCTCCGAGATACGGCAAAGCACAACTCGAGCATTGATTTGCATAGTAATTTTTCGTACACTTTATGGTTGCATCTAACCTCATTGTTAGACTGCCTACGTACCCTAAATAGTGATCAAACCATTCGTAGTTCGTCATTCGTCAAACTCTAATCTTTTCGTAAAATACTTCTAGCAGAAAACATAGGGTACCACAATACACATCAACCATAAGCCAAACACAATTATCATCTTGTCATCCACGCAGGTGTGTTATTCCCACGCATATGCTTTCCAGTTCATCCTTCATATAAATCACTATGTTTCACATAATATTGCAATTCATAGTATGAACATCTCAAAGAACAGTCAAAGAAGCACACTGTTATCCTTTAACCACAATGGTCAACGAGTCTAATCATAATGACAACAATCACAACCACTGTTATTCCACAATTATATCAATCAATAACACATATCATATACCAAAATGCAGGGCTAGAGCGACCCAATTCGGCTAAAGCCTACATCTCTGAAGCTGATATCAAATCCAATGAATCAATAAGTCAAATGATGCGACTCCGGACCACTTAACAAAATCCATCAACATCAGGTTCCGGACCACTCAACAAAACGAGACATCAAAGGGGACTCCGGACCTCTCTACAGAATCCAAACCAGGATACGATTCAGAATCCTCACCCAACGGAATTGTGGAGTAGAAGGAATTTCGGACCATCACTCAACGGAATCCAAGTAGATACGATTCCGGACCATCACTCAATGGAATCACGGAGTATAAGGGATTCCGGATCATCACTCAATGAAATCGCAGAGTAGAAGGGATTTTGGACCATCACTCAACGGAATCCAAGTGGATACGATTCCAGACCATCACTTAATGGAATCGCAGAGTAGTAGGCATAAAAACGGCTCAAGAAACAAGACATGGATCAAGTTGCTCCATTCATGAAGGCTCAACGAAATGAAACAATATCGAAGCAACAATCCCCATCACAATGGGTTAACGGTCCACTACTAACCCTCACATTTCACAAGCAATTCAATATGCATTTCATCACAACATGCCAATCATACAAATCAAACCATATTTAAAATATATACGCCAAATCTCATTTCATAAACATAAATCGATGACTAAGTATTAAAAATAACAATTCAATAGAAAACATGTTTATAAAACCAAGTCATATCCACATTGGATAACAATTACAAAAAATAAGGTAATCACCAATGTCACATATATTAAAGTCACTTACATTCCATCACATCATGACAAACAAACAAATCAACCACACTCCATAACAAGTTCAATACACAAGTCAATTCACATAAAATAAACAAGCATATCACAATGTAATGCCATCAGTACGTAAATCGAGGTGCACGTCAAACGAGGAAGACACGTCATCATGCTGACCCCCATGGAGTCTCAACAATATTCTAAGATCAAAAACTTGCTAGAACAACTCGGACTAGTTGATTAAAAGCCAACCATCGATTAAGGTCGAGAGTAGGGTTCACAATCCTAGAAATCTAAACCGGAAGATCCGCTTATCAGATTTCTAATCCGTAAAATCCTAAAGACCACATTATGCTCCTAGAACAACATACTAAAATTACATTACGATCCAACGATTGGATCTTTGCCAATCGCTAATATTAAGAGGTGGTCAACGTTTAGTTTTCCAAATTTAGAAATCCAATTCAGGAAGATTCGTAAATCGGATTCCCAATTCGTAAGTTCCTATTATCCTCAAATATTACATATTATTACATGTTAAAGTTTGATGTTGATCTAACGGTCAGATTGTCAATTCATATAATAATTAAGTGACGGCCAACTAGGCGGTCAATTATGAAACTATGTTAAAACATCAGAATTTCACTAAACGGATGTCAAATATGGAATTGGGGCATCAACATTAGCCTAGGATGGTCAAGTGGGGCCTCGGCCCACTCACCGCCTCATGCGACGATTGGCCGCCTCTACTCGCTGGAAAATTCAACTATTTCCAAAATTTACCAAATTTCATATAAATGTAGATCTCAATGAGTAGAGCAAGTTTCATACCTATGGTCAAGTCCAATTTGGGCGGAAAAGTCCTCAATTTGGCTCGCACCCGTGGGAAACCCTAGAATGGATGAGCTTCGATTCTCCTTCATCAGTGTTTCGACGCCCCTACAACTGATTGAGTCTTGTTCCTGGGTCCAAGGGGAGTTGATTAAGGGTGGTGATGGGTGGTGTAACTCGTCGAAACGGCGAAATCGTCGTCAAGCACCTCCGGTGCTCCGGTGGAGTTCCTCACAATTTTGGGCCTAAAAACCCTTAAATTTGGGTGGAGATGGTAGAGAGGAGGTTGTGGAAGAGGTTGCAGGTGATGGATGTGTGCATTTGGCCTGGAAAAATGGTGGAAATGGCCGAAAACCACCCTGGGTCGAAACCGGGTTGCTTCGTGTGGATGGGTACAAGAAACGGTCTTTCTCCATCTCCCTTTATTGGTTGTTCATTCCTCCATCATTTCTGATTGGTCCCTCACTCTTTTATCTAATTGGTCCATTTCCCCCAAGGTGGGAGTTTAAAATAAATTTAAAATCTATACTTTAGTAACACAACTTCAAATGCCCGTAACTATACCGTTAAAACCCGGATTTGCAAACGGCTTTCGCCTATGCGCTCGTAGTTTCGAGATCTATCGAAAATGTTACTTGTGACCTCGAAATCAACAAATTTTAGAGATTAATTACGAAAATTCAAACCCGATAACTATTCAATTTAATTCCAAAAATTAACGGAATTAAAATTATATCCCATGAATGCTTAAAAATTATAAAAACTCTCCAAGTTCAAAAAATAGTGTACTTTTGACACCAAATAAGCATTTGATCTTTGGAGAATTCATTCTTAACATCTTATTAGAGTATTATATGTGTTTATATGCCTAAGTTCCAAAGTGTGTCAAACGTAATGAATTAAGTGCTACATGAACCAAGAATACATCACTCATGGGAACATCGAGTGCATTCAGTTTTGCACCAATGTCTAGTAGCTCCAGTATATGCTATCTCTCACACATCCCATACCATTATATTTCTTTGACATAAGTTCATTCATGAGATTACTTGTTTCAGGTTTGTCTGATTCCTTGAATTTCTCATGGATCAAGGTTAGATACTCCTTTGCATTCTCAGAATCTGGTATTCCTCCCCTCACTGTGTTAGACATGAACTTTTTGATCACCAGAAGTGCAATACGATTTGCTTTCAACCACTTTTCGTACTTGGCTTTCACATCAACAGTTGCATCTGCAGCAGGTTGTGGAGAAGGGTCCTCCCTGATTGCTATGTCAAGATCCATTAACCCCAGACATATGTCTAAGTCTTGCTTCCACTTTTTGTAGTTTATACAACTTCAGGTTTGAACTGTGTTCACAACATTCATAACTGAATGAACAACATGCATACTTTAAAATTAAACATCCCACCAAACTTCATAAGACAAGATTAATTCAACACTTATGAGCTGATTAATTAAAACGCTTCTAACACTAACATATGCATTGTATCCGTTACTTTCATGGTTGTTTCTAACACTTATGAGCATATGGAAATACCACAACTGGTATAATGCATATATCATGTTATGCCATTTAAAAGTCCAACCATGAAAACACGATCAACACCTATAGGCAGACGAACTACATCCACATTATGATTTTAAATGCAATTGTGGACAGTAACTTGATTATATTACTCAGATATTTCATGATAAATGGCTAGGGCTTGAATATATGATTTAACTAAGTAATATATATACTGATCACGCAGACTTTATAGGTACTCACGCACCACACATTCAACAGATTATATATATATATGTGCATGATTATGACTGTAATTACAGGTTTTAACTATATAACCGAGGGCAGGCGTTGAGTAAATTTCAATAGTGCTGGCACGATAAACAGACTGGATGACTAGTAAAAGACCAGCAATTTGGAAGAGCTCAATTTGGCATAAATGTGGCGTTAATCGTTACGGTTATGCCTTCTCCCAACTGACGGTGTTTAATTAAGCGAGCATATGCTCGTAAGTACCAACCTGAAGAGAAAGTTGCAATTTCATATCCCAATACAAGGCAAAAACTGGCGGACTTAGCCATCCAACTGCGAGTACTACAAGCTCCTGGGTGAAAAGCAGAAGGGACACCTGATACAACGGCTATGTACTTCTCAGTCAGCCTTTCTTTCCGAAAACGAGCACCAGCATAAGATGTTGTAAGAATCAGGATATCTTTACAGATTACTACCGTGAATGAAGAATGATTTGAGTTTGCAACTATTTTAACTCTAGCGATCCAATAGACCTGCTGGTTTGAAGCTCGAAGCATAAGTTGACATATCCATTGGCGGTATAGGCTTGGAAATGTAAGGCTCCCTTCTTTTTATTGGATTACTATTATGAGTCATGACCTCGAATTACAAACCCTGCAGCAGCATTACGATAATACCATTAGCATGAACAAAACCATCAAAGCTAATTTTAAAAACGTATATATTAAGCCTGATAGGAATCAAGTGAAACGCTAATGAGACTCTCTCAAAGTGGAACTCTCTATTTACGCTCCGAACAGTGCTCTCCGGAAAGTTCACCATCGAAACAAATGCCTTGAGTTGTTGAAATGCGGGTTCACAAGTCCTGTTGGTAATATAAATTTGTGAATGGTAGGATATTACTAATTTGACGCTATTTTATTTGGTAGTCTTTAATTTTCTCCGTCAAATAGGGATATTGAAGCTTGAGAGCTTTACCCTTGTTTTCAAACAAAAGAAGAAAAACAAAATCGCGCTAACAGGTTGAAGCAGATTCTTTCCTCCACAAATCATCCTCAGCAAACGTTTTTCGAAAAGAGGATTTACGCACGGACTCGCTGACTCACTGAAGATGACGCGGGCAACAACAGCTGCTGCTGCTTCTTCTTCTTCTTTGAAAGTTGGATATGGCAGCAGCAGCCTCGGCCTCAGATTGGGAGGTATGCTGCCTTGTCTTGTTCAATCTTCTTCTGTCGTTGTTTTCTTGAACAATTACTTGGGTTTGTTTCACTTTCGAGCTTCTAAATTGACGGAATCAAGAAACACCGAACAAGACCAGCGTGTGAAAATCACTAATGTGGAGGATGCTCTCAATATGTTCGACGAAATGCTTCAAAGGCGTCCTCTGCCTTCCATTATCCCTTTCACTCAAGTGTTGGGTCAACTTGCCAAGTTGAAACATTACTCAACAGTCATCTCCTTGAATAACCAAATGGTTGTGTCCGGAATTCGTCCAGATGTTTATACTCTAACCATTATCATTAATTGCTTTTGTCATCTCAACCAAACGGAGTTTAGTTTGTCAGTCTTGGGTAACTTCTTCAAATTAGGTTTTGAGTCAAATGTCACAACCTATAACACTCTAATCAACGGCTTTCTTCTTAAGAATAGAGAGGCCGAGGCAGCAGGACTTTTCAACAAAATGATCGAGAGGGGTAATTGCAAGCCAAATGTTTTTACTTTCGGCACCTTAGTAAAGGTCCTTTGCATGAAAGGTAACAACATTGCAGCTATCCAATTGCTTAGGAAGATGGAAGAAGGAGCTTGCAAGCCTAACGTAGTTATGTATAACACGATCATTGACAGTCTTTGCAAGGATACTCTAGTTGTCGATGCAGTGCACATCTTCTCAGAAATGATTAGTAAGGGTATTTCCCCAACTGTTGTTACCTATAACACATTGATTCACGGAGTCTGTAAAATAGGGAAGTGGAAAGAAGCTACGAGATTGTTGAATGAAATGGTGTGTAAACATGTCTTTCCAAATGTGTGCACATTCAATGTCTTGGCTGATACATTATGCAAAGAGGGGATGGTCCAAGAAGCAAGGAGCGTGGTTGAGATGATGATTCAAAGAGATATCAAACCTAATACAGTTACTTACAATTCGCTTATGGATGGTTACTATTTGCAAGGAGAAATGGACGAGGCAAAAAAGATCTTTGATCTAATGCTGAGCAAGGATTGCATGGTTGATGCTTGTAGTTATAACACATTCATAAACGGCTATTGTAAGCGTAAAAGGATAGATGATGCCCAAATGCTTTTTGTGGAAATGTCTCATAAGGGTGTTGTTCCAAATACGGTTACTTATAGCACTCTTATTGATGGGTTTTGCAAGATGGGGAGAACACAAGTTGAACTGAACTTGTTCTCTCAAATGCAAGCTTGTGGCCAGCTTCCAAACATTCAAACTTATTCTATTTTATTGCATGGCATGTGTGCAAACCAACAATTTCCAAAGGCAGTTGGATTGTTGGAAGAGATGGAGGGAAAGAAGTTGGATTTTGATATTGTAACTTACACTACTCTTATTGAAGGATTGTGCAAAGCTGAAAAAGTTGAATATGCATGGGATCTCTTTCGTAGTTTATCATCAAAAGGAATTCAACCTAATGTCAGGACATGCACTATAATGATCAGTGGATTTTGTAATGGGGGACTAGCAAGTGAAGCAGAAAACTTGCTTAAAGAAATGGAAGAGAGAGGTTGTTCTCCAGATGGTTGCACGTACAACACAATTATCCGAGGGTTTATAAATAAAAACGAGACATAAACGGCAGTGAGGCTTATTGAAGAAATGGTGGAGAGGGGTTTTTCTGCAGATGCATCAACTGTGGAATTGATTCTTAATTTATTGTCTAAAGATAAAGTAGATCCCGCTTTGTTGGCATTTATAGAAAGACCATGATGAAATTGTTTTGCATCTTTTCAGTTTTGACGAATGATAAGTGTTATTAATTTATGAAGTGATAGAGCAACTTTTTGTTATGATGAAATCTGTTGGAGAAGCAGAGTATATGGACTGATGAAATTCGTAGACATATTTATGGCTTGGTTTAACTTTTCAGTTATTTTCTTGTGATAATTTCTGTTAAGGAGAAGCAATGGAGGAAATGATAGCTACAGGAGGAGGACACGAATGCATTTCTTAAAATTCTGCACTTGCTCTAAACACCAAATAGACATCTGATCAAACGATGAGGTGTAATTAGAAGGATGTAAGAATGCCATCTTTGCTTTACATTGTTCTATGTGCACTATAAAATATTGAAAGAACAGAATGTCATCTTTCAGTATATACACGCAGACTCATTTGGTCTCTCACACCTCAGCAATCTTCAGCATTGTTGCAAACTATGGCCTGCAGGCTGCAAGTTTGAAGGCACTCCTCTCACCCAGCAAGCATCTCATTCTCTCCACATCCCTATAGCTTCCAACACCAGCAAAGATGTTGAACATAAGCACGTAGTCCCCTCCGTATCCTCACTCCATCTCCAGTATCTTCTTCGTCACCCTCTCACCCATCTCCACATTACCATAAGAGCTACAAGCACCCAAGAGCGTCCTCCAAATCACAACATTAACAATATTGCAAGGAATCTCCAAAGCCAATCTTATCTGCTTCTTCTATACTCCCTGCCCTCCCTAGCATATCTATTAAACACCAGTAGTGCTTGATGTCCAGTGCAATTTCATACTCTTCAATCATCTTCCCAAAGTTCAGCCCCTCATCAATTAATCCTCCATGGCTGCAAGCATTGAAAATACTCAACAACGTCACTCGATTCGTGCATCACCCGACCCGATGTACTTGTTTGTCACATTCTTTCCTTCCAACAACGGATGCTGTGAGAAGTACCATTTTGTGTACTTGTTTGGACAAAATATTGTACATAATTCAATCATGCCGTGGTCCCTTAGTTCGACATTCATTTATTTTAAATGGAAAGTAGAATTCATGAACACTACGTTAATCTAAACAACATAGCCGATGATTGGAACCTGGGTTCTAAGGGGGAGGGCACACCTTTATCTCTCGAAGATGGTCTTAGGAATCCTGTCAAATTTGGGAGTTCTCGCTAGGAAGTTCTAGCTAAGTGGTCAGTCAGAGCGAGTCTGATTTAATCTCATTAGACTTATGTTTCTTGTGTCTAACAAACACGGGAAATATTCACCTATTTGTGTAGATCCTCAATTTTTGTTTTCGGGACTGTCGGTTTCAGATAAAAAATTATACGGAAAAGTCGAATGCTAGTTCCAAATTCCAACCTTGCGCAGCTTGAAAAACTTGTCATGTTTTTTTTTTTTTTTAACTTTTTTTTATTTAACAAACGATATTATCTACACTAATGGGGTGATTAAATGAGTTAAGCCTTACAATATATGCTATTAGTATTAGCAATAATGTGGTAACTAGTCGTATTTGGATGTGATAACTGCTTGTTTGTTTTTAATTTTTTAATTTTTGAAATTAAAAAATTATTTTCAATTTTACTATTTTACTCTTACATTACACAACCTTCTTCTGTTTCAAGAGTTATATTTTTTTGTTTGAAGGGCTTTTATGTCCAATTACTTTTTATGAATCCTTCGAGAATAGTGAATGAGTTGGTTTTCTTTTCACCAAAAATAGGAAAATCACTCGTTATTACTTTAGTCTAAAGAAGGGATTCCAATTGAACTATACATTACACAACCTTCTTCTGTTTCAAGAGTTATATTTTTTTGTTTGAAGGGCTTTTATGTCCAATTACTTTTTATGAATCCTTCGAGAATAGTGAATGAGTTGGTTTTCTTTTCACCAAAAATAGGAAAATCACTCATTATTACTTTAGTCTAAAGAAGGGATTCCAATTGAACTATTCAAATAAACAGTGCTTGGGTCCAAATTTCAGTTTAATTACGGCCATGCCACTACTTTACAGAGTGGCTTTTGTAGTTTGGACCCGATTTTCGCTCTATTTACGGCCATGCCATTGCTTTAATGAGTGGGCTTTGTGGAAGGTTTGGGTTCGGGCTAGGGTTTTTTTTCTTTTTGGGTTTTTGGGGGGGGGGGGGGGGGGGGGTGGGCTTTGCATGTTTGGGTTGTGGCCAAGTTTGTTTTGGTTGGTTTCGGTATGGGGTAAGGTGGACGCGGCGACTCACCCACAAAGGCTCACCTGTAGCCTGCAGAATGGCAGAGGGAAGAGGATAGATGGAAGAGTCGTGCATGAGCGAAGAGGAGAGAGGGAAGAGTCGTGCGTTGCAAAAAGGATGGGAGAAAAAACGGGAGGAGAGAGAGAGGGAGGGGTAGGATGAGCGAAGCAAGGGTAGGGGTGCCCGAAAGTGTTTTTTTTTATTTTTTAGACAACGGGTGCGCAGGGAGACGGCAAGGCAGGAAGGGAGGGCTAGGGGTAGGGTTGCTTTCAGAATTTTGGTTCTAGCTGGAAGCCATTTCCGAAAGAATTGATGGGGAAGGCATGGTTGTGTGCAGTTTGTAGGGTTGGCCGGTCAGGAAGGGGTTACTGAGGGAGGTATGGGAGAGTTTGATTTCTCTGTTTCCTCCATTGATTCAATAGGTAATGCACAGTTTTCAGTTGGTGTGTCCTCTCACTCCACACTCTCTCTCTCTCTCTGTGATTCTCTCTGTGATTTTGGGTTTCGTTCTGCCATTTTTGCTTCTGAAGAAACCTAATTGCAGGTTCCTTTTCCCTTTCCAAGCTTCTGTTATGCTTTGTGTTGCTGTATTTTCTGTTGCTAATGAGGCTCGATTGAAATATGCATCAATTTGATTGAAATACGCATCATATTTTTTAAACTCTTTATCTCATTGCTTTTTGAGTAATTTTCTGGAAGTGAGGTTGAATACCAATTGGTGGTCTCTGTCTGAGATTTAATTCTTTTTAAACACTCCTCATAGGCCATTATGATTGATACTTTAATATGATGGCAGAAATGCAAATTAGTGCTCCTTTAGTTTATGTCTATTAAGTCGCTTTTGGAATTAACAATTACCATGCATCCGATTCTAAGACTTTATATTTACATGTAGGGAGTCGGGTTTTTTGCTACAGAATGTAAGTGATCCCACTTCACATACTCTGAAAATATCTAAGCTTGGTAATGATTTTGACGGGCATGTCTGATGTCTTCTCAAACATGAATAGCCTGTGGGGTTTAAGATTGATATCAATTCAAAATTGTGGAATTGATATCAAAGGCAGATTGTAAAACTGATATCAAAGCCAATGGTCAGTGTTTCGGGGCTTCTTGGTATGATAGTTATGTCTGTTATGTGTTTGTCTTCTTTCCGTCTGTTCTTAGAGCGTACTCCTTATCCTTTGATGTGTAATTTGTGTTAGCTTAAATGAAAGGATTGTCTCTTCTGAAAAAAGATGAATCCAACATGTTACACTGTGGTCTTCTGATTGCTCTTCTATTCAATATCTTTTAAATCTCACGGTGTGTTATGTGGATGCAAATTTCCGCCTTCTCCTTCTTGGACAAAATTGCACCTACAAAACAATTAACACCTTAGGTCAAGGCCAAGAGCCTCACGCGCCCATGATGAATGGGGGGCTTTGGCCGAAGAACCTCCGATGCCAAAGTTAGAATTTTGAGAGAAAAGTGTTTGGAGAATTTAGAGAATTTTGCAAGAGAGTTGAAATTGAGTTTTGGAGAGAATGAGAGGACTTTTTATAGGGGTGTGGCCGGCTTCCTTGGGTGAGAGAGGACCGGCCACTTGGCTCTTTTTGTGGGCTAGGTTTTTTATTTGTGTTTAATTAAGAATAATTGAATAATTAACTAATTAATTATCTAATTAATAGAATAATTGCCTAATTGACTAGCTAATTAATATAATAAAAATGGAAGATTTAGGAGTTACCTTGTGGAGAGGATTTGATGAGGATGGATGAAATAGGTTTTGAATGGTTACCTATTTTGGGCACTTTTGACTTTGTTGATGGATGATTGCTGGTTGGAATCTCGATATGCCTCAAGGGAATTTTTGCCCTTTTTTAATCCAAAAACTCATGTGTCGCCTTGTGATTATTTTTGGCTCCACAAATGCCCCCACACCTGTTGGGCTGTTAGCAGCAAAGGGCAGCAGGTGTAGAGACTTCCAGCTTTGATGCAGATTCTCTCTTGGACTTGGAATTAGATTATTCTAGGAAAGGGAAATAAATTACCTCCAAAGCCTATTTAAGCCTACCTTAAGTAGGGGATTAAATCAACTTCGGAGGGCAATTATTTATCCCTACAAGAAAGAGAGAAAGCTAGAGGTTATTTGTTCCCCCTCCCCTAGCATTCTTCTTTGTTTGCCCGTGCAAAGAACCATATTCTGTTGATTTCTTTGTCTTCTTCGCGCTGCACCGATGTAAGAAAAACTTAATTCTCTTCCGTCTTCTTCTTGGGAGGTGCTGCCATGGGCCAGCCGTCGGGATGGTGAGGTACGTCAGCTGGCAGGGGCCAAGGAGGTGGTGAGGCAGGAGTCATTGCTTGTGCTGCTTGGCTTGATTGAAGCCAAGGATTGGCTCGGCATGGGCCAAGGAAGTGGCGTGACATGAGCAACGACTTAGGCTACCACGTATGGGCTGCTTGCCAAAAATGAGGAAAATGCTTGAGTTTGATTTCTTAGCTGTTGTAGACAGAGCAGTCAAGGATGGAGCTGCAGAGATCGAAGCTGCTGAAGATGAAGTGTCGGATGAGCGAACTATTGAGTGCAAAGTGGTTGTTGCCCCCTGACCATTCGCTGCATAGTTGGTCTTCAAGCATTCAATCTTTTGAGCTATTTGGCCTTCCAGCACTAGAGAGCTTACCCAAACGGGTGTTAAGGAATTAGTTTACCCTCTCGCACTGGAGAACAATTAGTTTACCCTCTCGCACGAGAGCAATTGGTTTACCCTCTCGCACTGGAGAGCAATTGGTTTAACCTCTCGCACTGGAGAGCATACCCTTTTGGGTGTCGGGGAATTGGTTTACCCTATCACAATGGAAAGTAATTAGTTTATCCTCTCGCACTGGAGAACAACTAGTTTATCCTCTCGCATTGAAGAGCAGACCCATATGGGTGTCGGGGAATTGGTTTACCCTCTCGTACTGGAGAGAAATTAATTTATCCTCTCGCACTTGATAGCAGACCCATATGGGTGTCGGGGAATTGGTTTACCCTCTCGCACTGGAGAGCAATTAGTTTATCCTCTCGTACTGGAGAGCTTACCAAATGGGTGTCAGGGGATTGGTTTACCCTATTGCACTAGAGAGCATGGAAATTGTTGTCGTGAGTGCAGTTGAGAAAAGCTGGTCTGCTGGACAACTGAAATAATCCTTAGCCTGCGAGGTCGTGTTTGGCGATCTGCTTGAGACTTCGAACTGCTTGTGGAACCCGCGTAAGGGTGTAAGCACAGTGAGTTGCTCCCATAATTATTTTGAGGTTTGGTTGACGCGAGGCACAAGGCAAGATCGGCATGCTTGAGAGCCATGCAGCAAGATTGGCACAGTTATGAGCCATGGTGATAGATCAATAGCTGCCAGGAGCCGTGGAACAGGTAGGCACGGCTGTGAAAGCAGAGCTGGGACTGGCTTGGGCCAAGTTGTGCGCAGTCGGAGCAATTGTCTGGAGTGTTGAGAACAAGGCATGCCCCCGGTTCTTGGTAGTTGGGCTAGTGTGTCCTTCTGGTACTCGTCTGCCCCCGGCGCGCTATTAGGCTGAGCTGCTGTGTTTGTCGGAACATAAGTAGTCTTTATATCTGGCAATCTATGTAGGGTAGTCCTGTCTGCTCGATCTTGTCATTGAAAGATGACTCGCTTATGTTGGTCATGTCTCATCAGAGCGCCTTGTCAATAGTTTCATTACACAGGAAATTGCGCAATCGCTCGGTCAAGAGTCTTTCTACTTCTTCCTGAATTTGCCTTTGTTAGGGTGGCAGAGCTCTCGGTTACCCCCGATTGTGACTTGCTGGTCTAGGCTGCTCTTCCATGTGTTCGACTCGTTTGTGCTGCGACTGCGATGGGTATGGTATGTTCCTGGCAGGCGAGCAGGTAACTCGCAGGCTGCTGGTTGAATTTGAGCTAGATTGAGCATCTACTTCTATCCGTCCGCTGTGCTGCTTACTCCGACGTGAGGTGAAGGGTGCTCCTTGCGGGCCTTGCTGCGAATGAACACTTCGCCTGGAAGGTTGCTCATGTTGATTATCGGAGTGTGGCCCCAACCGTGAGTGTATATTTATTCATGGGCCTAACTGAGAGTGCACGCTCCTCCACGCGCTAAGACGGGAGTATATGCTATCTCGGGGGCCTAGTCGGGAGTGTACTCCTTTAGAACGCTCGGTTCGTGACTGGTCAAGTGGCTGCTTGTCGGGACGTTGCTGGAGAGGTTCTTTGTCTGCCCTCGTCCTACTTCGGGACACCTTGTTAGGGGCACGTTGCATCTCGGTGTGCTGCAATAGCTGATTCACCAAGGTCGTCTATTGTGCAAGGGTGTTCGTTAACTTTATGACTTGTCAAGACAAACGTTGTTTGCCATTTGGATTGGAAGAGCTTGGAAGGAATATGCCTCCTTAAGCAGTGGAAGTGTGGTAGGCTCCGGGAGTGAGATTTGAATTGGGAAATGTCAAATCCGCATAAAAGTATGGTGAAAATGCCCACAGCTTGATGATAGGTCCGGATGGTTGAGATAGTCTTGGGCCGACTTGGGCTGCTCGGGAAGCCAAGGGAGCAGGCTGCTTGGAGGGAGTAGGCTGCTCGGTGGGAGCAGGCTGGGCCACGGGAGTGGGCTGCTCGAAGTGCGGCGCACGTGAGTGCGAGGCTTAGGCTCGGCTCGACAACGCATTGGGCTCCTGTTGGATTTGGGTGGCACGGGCCGGTTTGCCTTGGGCTTGGAATGACATGGCTTGGGTCGTAGCTTTGGTGCCATGGACCTCGCCGCAGGTGGTTGCCGTAGTGGCCACCACAGTGGTTGCCATGGTGGAGCCTTGTAGTGGTGGTGTCGCTCCACTTATTGTCACATTTAGTCTCGTGGATCGCCGCAGTCCCATCTCTTGAATATTGGAATTTTCACTTGTTGAATTTTCTAAATTTCTAGCCATTGTACTTCTCTTTTACATTTTATCAAAGAATCTTTGCAAATAAAAAATTCTAATAATAAGAACGTATGAAAAAATACAAGTGGACTAGAAAATAGAGAAAAAAATCTTTTTATGCAAGAGTCTTCTACGAGTGTGGATTTCTTCCTCTCAATGAAAGCACCAATTTGTGGATGCAAATTTTCGCCTTCTCCTTCTTGGACAAAATTGCACCTACAAAACAATTAACACCTTAGGTCAAGGCCAAGAGCCTCACGCGCGCATGATGAATGGGGGGCTTTGGCCGAAGAACCTCTGATGCCAAAGTTAGAATTTTGAGAGGAAAGTGTTTGGAGAATTTAGAGAATTTTGCAAGAGAGTTGAAAAAGAGTTTTGGAGAGAATGAGAGGACTTTTTATAGGGGTGTGGCCGGCCTCCTTGGTTGAGAGAGGACCGGCCACTTGGCTCTTTTTGTGGGCTAGGTTTTTGATTTGTGTTTAATTAGGAATAATTGAATAATTAACTAATTAATCATCCAATTAATAGAATAATTGCCTAATTGACTAGCTAATTAATATAATAAAAATGGAAGATTTAGGAGTTACCTTGTGGAAAGGATTTGATGAGGATGGATGAAATAGGTTTTGAATGGTTACCTATTTTGGGCACTTTTGACTTGGTTGAGAGATGATTGCCCGTTGGAATCCCGATATGCCTCAAGGGAATTTTCGCCCCTTTTTAATCCAAAAATCCACGTGTCGCCTTGTGATTATTTTTGGCTCCACATGTTCGAAGTTAGAACTAAGTACGTTTGTTGCACATTCTTTGTCTGAAGATATTCTAAAGAGCCAGAATATATGTGATGAATTTGGATTTTGCAGTCTCTAGATGAATTTGGATTTTGCAATCTCTAGATTTTGCAGTCTCTAAAGAGCCAGAATATAGGTGTTGTGGGATTTTAATTTAATTAATTTTTTGGTCATTTGCTTTGCCTTCCGTATAGTTTATGGTGTAGGCTCCAATGATATTGGATGCTTTAGGATTGAAAGCAACCTCTAAATTGATTGGTAATTCAAGTATTGGATGCCAGCATCAGCTAAATCCTCTCGAAAATTGGTTTAGTTAGTCATATTTGTATAATATTTTGATAGAAAATGTGTTATATTCTCTCTGTATTTGGTTCGCAAAGGGAGGGAAACATTTTTTGGGCTTTGGATGTTAAAGACTAAAGATGGTTTTACTTTGTTAATTAGTTTAATTAGCATGTGGTTTGGTGGGGTCTGGTACGTATGATGGAACTAAAGTGTGTGACAGAAGAATCACAGTTTGTATAATAGTTGACAGTGGATCTTTGCACGATAGACATCTTGCTGGATGGATTGTGCTTTTACCAACCCTAATAAAATTATATTTGAATCATGCTGTCTTTTGCCTACATATGCAAAGATCATTTCCAACTGGGTAAGTGTTTTGTGTGTATGAGTGTGTGAGAGTGTGTGTTTTGCCTAAACACGGCACTGACAACTTTTCATTGTTTAACTTTTTCCTCCTTTAGATAGTTGCATATGTTTGATTTGTTAATCTGCTTCTTACATATGTTGTTTCCAAATGGTGTAGGTGGGTTGCCGGATGCATGTGCAGATTACTCGAATAGACGAAACTAAGAATGACTCGGTATTGAGTGAGAAAGAAGCTTGGGTCAGTTGGACTTCGACATTTAATTTAGGGTTTTTATCACAAATGGTCCCTGACATTGATCAAACACATCATTTTGTTCCCTGACTTTGAAAATCAATAGAAATGGTCCCTGAGATTGATCAAACATATCACAAATGGTCCTTCAGTTAAAAACTCTTTGGGCAATTTTCAAAGCTCCGTAACTCAATCGTTTCTTAACCAAATTCAACTCATAATATATCAAAATGAAGATAGGAAAGTGTAAAACAAGATTATACCTATTTTGAAGCCCAATAGTTGCCAGAGATGGCCGAAAAATAGCCTCAAATGTGACTGGTCCGCAGAAAAATTGGAAAACTCGCCGGAAACTGGGTAAACTTTAAACTTTCATAACTTCTTCAATAATCAACGAAATCGAGTGATTCAAAAATGAAAATCAAACTTCTCGATGAGACGAAGAGAATGGTATCTTTTTTTATGGCTAACTCGTAGTAGTTTGGCCGGAAAACGGCTCGAAAATGGTTATCCAATTTCGTGACTATTTGGTGTTTGGATCCAGTGGATTGGTATCCGTATCTTATAAATATGTTGGCCAAGACGTGTTAGCTTTCATTCTGCTTTTGCTTTCATTTTGTTTTTGCATTTTCATTTCTTATATCTTGCTTTTGCTTTTGATGCATAGTTTGAAAGCTTTTGGATCATAATATGAGTTCCGGTGCGTGTGAGTGTGTGCAGTGTTTGTGCATTTCAAATTCTCAAGCGTGATGATATTTTGTTTTTCATTCTTGGTTGTCTTTGTGATCCTCTGATTGTTCATAAATTCGTTGGTTTTTTTGTTTTTGTCTTTGTTTTTTTGTTGGTTTTAATTTAATCTCTATGATTATGTTATTGTTCAAAGGTCCCTTGCTTTCATCTGTGATTTTGGTCTAACCCGGTGTTCTCAATTCTTCGTCGAATGTTGTTAGGCATTTTATATGTTTCTTTGTCAGTTGCTTTCTTTCTTTGTTGCGTTTTCAATTTTCCAAACTGTTGTTCAAACGTTAGTTCCTCTGCTTGGTTGGTGTTTTCGTTAGGTTTTCTTGGGAGTCAACCCTCTCATCCTTCCCATAGTGCTTCAATGAGTGTTGTTGATAATTGTGCTCTCTCAACGAACCAAAAAAATTTAGGGAAAAATCACAGCTTCCTTCTTAAATACTGCCCTTTTAACAATGCATGAATGCAGCTTACATGTTCAGAAAAATTTAGGAATGTTAACATTTAACCCGCACATATTATTAACGCATAAAACTTTAATTTATGATCACTTTCGAATTTGATATAGGAACACTGTCAAAATGGTTTTTGGTTGCGTTTTCTTTGTTCATCTAACTTTCGTAAAATTTTATATATTTTCTTTTGTTAATTTGACAATTTACCTAAAATGTTTTCCAGCGTCTAGGGTTCAAACACATGCTTTAATCTTCGGACTTTCTCATTGTTGCAGTCTTTGATGAGTTAGTTAATCCTGTTAACCTTTTAGATCAATTAAAAGTGAGGTTTACCTTTGTGAGGTTTACCTTTGTTGTCGTTCATGGTGCTATAATCTGCCTTCCCTCGCCCTTTCATTCGTGATATGTTTGAATGCAGTCATCTTGGGAGTGTTAATATGATCGTTCTGCCACGGATTAAGCTCATGTCACGGTCTCAATAGATTTATGGGTGGGGATGAGTGCTAGAGATTTTTGGTTTTAGCACGCTTTTATGTTTAGTCGAACATCTCAATTCAATTTTTTTTAGATTATTTATCACCTCAGATGGAAGAGTGGAATACAAAAAAGGTCATAATGAGAAATGACACCTTCCCATTATTAGCTGCTTGGATGGGAAGTGCCATGTTCTTTGTTCAAACGTAGGGGACGAAGTGAAAATTGATGTTTTGAAACTTACCCATTGTTTGGTGCACTGGCACAGATTGAGTCTATTGAAGCGTCACAATTTTAGTTGCTTTATTGAGTCCCTTTGTTTGCCCTTTGAATTCTTAGTCTGAATCTCACTGATTTTTTGCAGTTTAGATCGGATTCTCATCACAGCATCGTAATCTACTCTTGCTGCTGTGATTAATCTAAGGATTTTGAGGCATTGCATTTGAATCAAGACTTTGGTATGTCACCTGAACTTCAATGCGTTCTTTTCCCGTGCTTTCCGTTTGAGACGGCGCGACTTTATATTTTTTTTTATTGATTTTGGTTTTCTCGGCTTATATTATTCGTTTGCTTTCTGCTTTGTTTCTCATTCTTGGTTGTCTCTGCGATCCTCTGATTGTCAAGAGGTCGAATGGTTTTTTTTTTTTTTGTTTTTTTTGTTTTTGGTTTTAATTTTGTCTGTGCGATTCTGTTATTGTTTGAAGGTCCCTTGCTATCTCTGTGATTCTGGTTTAACCCAGTATTCTTAATTCTTTATCGAATGTTGTTAGGCATTTTATCTCTGTGATTATGTTATTGGTTGGTTGGTGTTTTCGTTAGGTTTTTTTGATAGTGAACTGTCTCATCCTCCCCGAAGTGCTTTAACATGTGTTGTTGATAACTGTTCTCTCTCAACAAACTAGTTTTTTTTAAGAAAATCACAGCTTCCATACTTTAAGAAAATGAGTGGCCTTTTAACAATGCATGAATGTAGCTTAGATGTTCAGAAAAAATTCATGGATATTTACAATCAAACCGCAAGTATCATTAACTCATAAAAAATTAAGTATGTATTTTCTTCATTTGCTATCACTTCAAAATTTGATCTAAAACACTGTCGAAATGCTTTTTGGTTGCATTTTCTTTAATCATTATCCAACTTTCGCACGCTCTTATGTATTTTCTTTATTAATTTGTGTTTTAAAGATTTTTTACAGTGTTATTCTTCAACCTACAAGCTAAAAGATTTTTCCACAAAACATAAATATTGACGCTATATTTAATTTCTGATTCAGGGTAAATAAAAGGGAGCTTTAATAAAAAGGGCTTGAACTAAGTTTATTTTAACCAAAAACCATCCTAAAACTTTTTTAAACCAAAAACCATCCCAAAACAAAGTAAAACTCACCAAACCAATAGACAACTCGAGCACTAACCAGTCACTCATGGGCTCTCCTTTGGCCCTCATCCTCCTCCTCCTCCTCCTCCTCCTCCTCTTCGTCTCGCTGAGTACTACAACTTTCCTTTCTGAATCATCCTATTTCATTGAGTATTGAAGAAGTTATATCCATTTGAATCTTACCCAGTTTCCGGCGACCTTCCGGCCAAACCACAGCGAGTTAGCCATCGTGAGAGGTACCATTCTCTTCGTCTCTTCGAGAACTATGATTTTCGTTTTTGAATCACTTGATTTCGTTGAGTATTGACAAAGTTATGAGGGTTTAAAGTTTGTCCAACCCAGTTTTCAGCGACCTCCGAGGTTTTCGAGGCGTTTTTCGGCCAAACCACAGCGAGTTAGCCATTGTAAGAGGTACCATTCTCTTCGTCTCTTCGAGAACTATGATTTTCGTTTTTGAATCACTTGATTTCGTTGAGTATTGACAAAGTTATGAGAGTTTAAAGTTTGTCCAACCCAGTTTCCAGCGACCTCCGAGGCTTTCGAGGCGTTTTCCGGCCAAACCACAGCAAGTTAGCCATTGTGAGAGGTACCATTCTCTTCGTCTCTTCGAGAACTATGATTTTCGTTTTTGAATCACTTGATTTCATTGAGTATTGACAAAGTTATGAGCGTTTAAAGTTTGTCCAACTTTCCGGCAGAAACAGTGACTTAGATTCTATAAACAGTGGCTTAAATTTCAGAAACCAGAAACAGTGCGTTAAATTCCATAAACAGTGGCTTAAATTCCAGAAACAGTGCGTTAGATTCCAGAAACAGTGCATTAAATTCCAGAAACAATGCGTTAAATTCCAGAAACAGTGGCTTAGATTCCAGAAACAGTGTGTTAAATTCCAGAAACAATGGCTTAAATTCCAGAAACAGTGGCTTAGATTCCAGAAACAGTGACCAAAACTTATAACATGGTTTTTTATTAAACAAAACTTATAACATGGTTTTTGATTAAACAAAACTTATAACATGGTTTTTTATTAAAACTAAAACTTATAACATGGTTTTTGATTAAACAAAACTTATAACATGGTTTTTTTATTAAAACTAAAACTTTTCAAGCCCTTTTTATTAGTTTTCCTTAAATAAAATGGTGAAAGAGATTGATTGAAGAGAACAACAATTTCTAGGAGGAGTTTTGGTAAAAAATTTAAGGGAACTGGTTAAGGCTCAAAACGATGAACGAAATCGAGGGACAACATTGAGATATTCAGACACTGCCCCGGAACTTGGTACAAAGAGAGTAGTGAGAATAGAAAAAACAAGGATGGGCTAGCGTGTTCATTGCATGTTCTTATTCTTTTATTTAGTTCACAATTCATGTTTTTAAAGATAAGAAGTGCAATGCTCTCTCAGATGTTAGTTTTGGAAGGCAAAGTTTTAAGCTTTCTGCATTAAACATCCTGTTTTCGGGATGAAATTTGGTGTTTTAAGATGTCATGAACAAATTGTTGCTGGTTGGGTTTTGTGTTATTGTGAATTTACTTGAGATCCTCACTTGATATCCCATTTATGCTTCCTATGCTTCCTTCTGCATAAGGGCCAAACCTGGACATTCATTTTGAGTAGACTCATTCACTTCCTTACTTTATAGCAAGCTGTGCTACCAGAATTAAGTTAATTTCTGTAACTTTTTTGTTAATTGTTAAACTGGCTTCTAATTATATATTTTTTCCTTTTTTCCTTTTATTTTCACATTCGCTTAATGCTATTTTATTGGTGGAGGTTGAATTTGGTACTTTTTCTTGGGATGCAAAATCTGTATTGTAATATTAACTGGATATACTCATACTGAATATGTTCGTACTTTGATTATACCTGTTTATTGGGCAATAATCTTCTCCTAAGCTAACAATCTGAATATCTGCTGAGTTAGAATTAGTCAAATAGGTTCTTAATCGACTGACTAGCTTAATAGGGTTTTGGTGGCATTTTTTATGAAGGTAATTTTTTGGTGGGTTTTGTGTTTACTGTAGTGAATTTTGGGTGATTATGTTAGTGGTATTTGTATTTGGGTTTGGGCTTGATGGGGTTTCTTCTTGATGATTGGTTGTTGGTTAGATTCTTGGGATTTATTTATTTATTTATTTTGTTAATTAAATGGGATTTTGTGTAATGTACTAAGATCAGTGCTTTGTTTTTGGGCGGTGAGAAAATGGGAAAAGAGGCTGTTTTCATTGTTGTGTTCTTTGAAATTAGAAGAGATAAAGATGAAAGAGAAGGCAAATGAACGTAGGAGAAGAATAAGAAAATGCAGTTGAGTTTCTTTTTCTTTTTTTTTTTTTTTTTCCAACTCATTCAGTTTCTAATATTTTATTACTTCCTGTTTGGCGAAATTCATTCCAATCGTATGTTTCATCACCACTACGTTCTTTTCTTTTACTTTTCCATTGGTTCGTGTCATGTTTGTTTATTTTTTTTTATCAATCAATCTGTTTGGTGGAATTCAAATATTCAATTATTTTTCCTTTCCCCTTTGATGCAGGAGTGTTGATTGGAGGAGTTTAGTGGGAAGAGTTCCCAAGCTCATTCTGCAGATTAAAGGATTGACAGATGCTACCCGCAGCAAAAGTTAATTGAATCGCTCACTGTTTGTTTGATCTCTTGCTCCCTTTTTCGTTTTAATTTCTTTCTATTTTGGTTGTAACAATTTAATCAATCAAATCTTTGAATTCATTTAAAATTATTCGTGTCATTTAAAATGTTCTACAAAGACGTCCATAATTCTTTCTATTTTGGTTGTAACAATTTAATCAATCAATCTTCTTCTGTTGTTGTTTTCTTCAACAATTATTTGGCTTTGTTTCACTCTCGCGCTTCTAAATCGACTGAATCAAGAAACACCCAAGAACACCAAGATCACTAATGTTGAGATGCTCTCAATGTGTTCGACGAAATGCTTCAAAGGCGTCCTCTGCCTTCCATTATTCCTTTCACTCAAGTGTTGGGTCAACATGCCAAGTTGAAACATTACTCCACAGTCATCTCCTTGAATAACCGGATAGTTGCGACCGGAATTCGTCCTGATGCATTTACTCTAGCTATTGACATTAATTGCTTTTGTCATTTACACCAAATGAGTTTCAGTTTCTCTGTCTTGGGAAAATTCTTCAAATTGGGTTTTGAACCAGGTCCCGCAACCTTCAACTCTCTAATCAACAGCTTTCTTCTTGAGGATAGAGAGGTTGAGGCAACAACACTTATCAACAAAATGATGGAGAGAGGTAATTGCAAGCCTGATGTGGTTACTTTCGGCACACTAGTAAAGGGCCTTTGCTTGAAAGGTAACAACACTGCTGCTATCCAATTGCTTAAGAAGATGGAAGAATGAGCTTGCAAGCCTGACATAGTTGTCTATAGCACGATCATTGACAGTCTTTGCAAGGATACTCTAGTTGTTGATGTACTGAACCTCTTCTCAGGAATGACAAGTAAGGGTACTGCTCCCAACGTCATTACCTATACCTCTTTGATTCATGGATTTTCCAAAGTAGAGAATTGCAAAGAAGCTACGAGATTGTTAGAATGAAATGGTGTGTAAACATATCTTTCCAAATGTGCGCACATTCAGTGTCTTGGCTGATACATTATGCAAAGAGCGTATGGTCCAGGAAGCAAGGAGCCTGGTCAAAATGATGATTCAAAACGACATTGAACCTGATACGGTTACATACAATTCGCTTATGGATGGTTACTGTTTGTGAGGAGAAATGGGCGAGGGGAAAAAGGTTTTTGAAGTAATGCTTAGCAAAGGCTGCATGATTGATACTTGAAGTTATAACATAATGATAAATGGCTACTATAAAAGTAAAAGGATAGATGATGCCCGAATGCTTTACGGTTACTTATAGCACTCTTATGGATGGGTTTTGCAAGATGGGGAGAACACAAGGATGGGTTTTGCAAGATGGGGAGAACACAAGATGCACTGCACTTGTTCTCTCAAATGCAAGCTTGTGGCCAATTTCCGGACATTCAAACTTATTCTATTTTATTACATGGCATGTGTGCAAACCAACAATTTCCCAAGGCAGTTAAATTGTTGGAAGAGATGGAGGGTAAGAAGTTGGAATTTGATATTGTAACTTATAATATTCTTATTGATGGTTTGTGCAGAGCTGAAAAAGTTGAATATGCGTGGGATCTCTTTCGTCGCTTATCATCAAAAGGAATTCAACCTAATGCCAGGACGTATAATACAATGATTAGTGGATTTTGTAATGGAGGGCTAATATGTGAAGCTGTAAACTTGCTTAGAGAAATGGAAGAGAAAGGCTGTTCTCCAGATGGTTGGACATACAACACAATTATCCGAGGGTTTATCAATAACAACGAGACATAAACGGGAGTAAGGCTTATTCAAGAAATGGTGGAGAGGGGTTCTTCTGCAGACGCATCAACTGCGGAGTTAATCGTTAATTTATTGTCTAAAGATAGAGTAGATCCAGCTTTGTTGGCATTTATAGAATGGCCGTGATGAAATTGATATGCATCTTTTTAGTTTTGACAAGTTTCGGTGCATCCTTCCCGTGAATGCTACATTGGAGGAGGGAGTTGTTCTACTGTCAAGTCCAGTTCAGGTAGCCATTCGTACATGCATGGCCTAGTGACGGATGCTATGTGTTATTAATTGAATTTATCAATTAAGATTATGAAATCATTCATCTCAATGATTTCACATTCATAATTCATTCTCAAGGCAAGATTCAAATTGGTTGAAACTAAAATACAGGTAAAGAGAAAATAAAACATTATTATTACACTGGAAATATTTTAGTTTTAACACAAGCATACAACTATTGTTTTGGCATTGTTATAAATTTTTTATTTACTGGTGCTTTTAAAAGTTAAAAACATAGGAAATAGTTCCACAACCAATATGCACAGCCAAAGCACACAAGGACACATCAACATTGTACACACACAACACAACACAACACAACACAACACAACACATGAATTTAGCCTCCTGTATATAGTGAAAAAAGATAATTTGGAGTGGTATGTGTGCATATGGTTTTATGTCTTTCTCCCTCCTCAGTAAACAAAAACAAAATTAAAAAATAATATATATATATATATATATATATTTTCGGTTCGGTATGGGAATACCGAAAAAATGAAATGCAAAACCGAATCCTGTACCGAAACTTTCGGTTTGGTTTGGGATTACATCCTGAAAATTTTGGGAATTTTGGTTTGGGATCGGGATTTTTTCGGTTTGGTTTGGGATTTTTGGGATTTTTTTCCAGCCCTATCTGGACTAGTATGAAATTTGTAGACATGTTTATGACTCAAATACCAATCCATGAGATTGCCTTTGCTTGCTTTACGAATAACTAGTCGTGTTTGAACGTGATAATTTCTTGTTTAACCCTTTCTTTCTTTTTTAAAAATTTATACTAATTTACGGCTCTTACATTTTAAAACGTTTTTCCTTTTATTTTATTTTATTGAATAAACGATATATGTTCACTTAACGGGCGGGGAGTGAGCAAAGCCTTTCAACGGACTAGCAATAATATGGTTTAAATACGTTGTTGACGAGATCGAATTTAAGACTTCTCACTTACAAGTGAAGAGAAATATCACTAAATTGTAGTACTAAGTGGCTATACAACCTTTTTCAATTTCAAGAGTAATTTTTGTTTGTAGGGCTTTTATGTCCAATTAGTTAAACTGCATATCAATAGATTTTTTATTGTCAACTAAAATTTTATAAAATTAACATTCTAACCTACTAATCAAAACTGAATAAAAATAAAAGATATGGGCCGCAATGTAATTTCACACAAACTAGATTTTACGGTTTTTCTTAAAGGTAATGCTACACTTACCACTTATTTGCACATTTGAATCATCTCTCTAACAGTGGTGGGGCCGTCATCACGTGGGTCATATCTCTGTTAGAGATAATGCAAATATATGGTAAGAATAACAATTTTGTTTTTTGATGTTTGACCCACATGATTCTAACATATCTCACCAAACGTTAGCATCTCCTCTTTCTTTTTGGGATTAAGATTTTCTCCCCCTCTCCTCTTTCCATCCCCTTTCATCCCCTCTCTTTCTATCCCCTTTTATCCCCTCCTCTCACATTCCCTGTTTTGTCTCTCTTATAAAAAAAATTAATCTAAAATGTTGATGTGGCTTAACCGTGACAGTTCAAATGGAAGGGGAGGGAAGGGGAGGGAAAAAAAGAGGGGAGAGAATCCTACTCCTTTTCGTGCAAGGAAAATGATCATCTCCAGATCCACTGCCACATCCTAGCCATTCAATCTTAAACAACCAAACAAAAAAATAAACTTCGATAACTCTAACTTTAAAGTCTCACTTGAATATGTAACATTATTATATAATAATATTGAAAAAAATACCGTCTTTTATGGTGTATTATTGACACTCAAAATATCTTATTGTACTCTAAATTTTTGTATTTAGAAAAAAAAAAATTACGCTTATAAGGAGTGGTAAGATGAGATTTTAAAGTGCTAACAAAATCAATTTTTAAATATAGAACATTATTTCATAACAAAATCAATTTTAAATATATAATATTATTACATATAAATATTAGGTGACAAAAATTTTGGGGGCCCCTTCAAATTTGAAGCCCTGTGCGACTGCACCTTTCGCACCTCCTCAACGCCCCCTCTGGTCTCTTGGATCACTCCCAGAGGTAGAATGACCACACTTACTAGGGTTCACTAGAGTTAAAATGGTTGCAAACTAAAACCAGTCTTCGTTCATGGTAGTAATCTGTAAAGATATCCAGATTCTTACAGCATCTTAAAAGCTTCTTGAGAAGTACATAGCAGTTGTATCAGGTGTCCCTTCTGCTTTTCACCCAGGAGCTTGTAGTACTCGCAGTTGGAAGGAAAAGTCCGCCAGTTTTTGCCTTGTATTGGGATATGAAATCGCAACTTTCTCTTCAGGTTGGTAATTACTAGCATATGCTCGGTTAATTAAACACCGTCAGTTGGGAGAAGGCATAACTGTAATGATTAACGCCACATTATGCAAAATTGAGCTCTTCCAAATTGCTGGTCTTTTACTAATCATCCAGTCTGTTTATCGTGCCAGCACTATTTAAATTTAATCAACGCCTTTGCCTGTTAATATGAGGGGATTGTTCGGGGCATGCATCTTAATTCTTCAGACCTGAGCATCCTCCCTGTTCCGTAGTTGATGCATTTGCAGAAAAACCCCTCTCCACCATTTCTTGAATAAGTCTCACTCCCGTTGATGTCTCGTTGTTATTGATAAACCCTCGGATAATTGTGTTGTACATATTTGCCCTCCATTACAAAATCCACTAATTATTATATTATACGTCCTGGCATTAGGTTGAATTCCTTTTGATGGTAAGCAACGAAAGAGATCCCACGCATATTCAACTTTTTCAGCTCTGCACAAACCATGAATAAGAATATTATAAGTTACAATATCAAAATCCAACTTCTCTCCCTCCATCTCTTCCAACAATTCAACTGCCTTGGGAAATTGTTGGTTTTTACAAAGGCCATCCAGTAAAATATTATACGTTTGAATGTCTGAAAGTTGGTCACAAGCTTGCATTTGAGAGAACAAGTTCAATGCATCTTGCGTTCTCCCCATCTTACAAAACCCATCAATAAGAGTTCTATAAGTAACCGTATCTGGAACAGCTCCCTTATGAGACATTTCCAGAAAAAGCATTCAGGCATCACCTATCCTTTTACTTTTATAGTAGTCGTTTATCATTACGTTATAACTACGAGTATCAACCATGCAAACTTTGCTAAGCCAAGTAATTACTGACGAAAAGAACAACAGAAGAAGAATATTAAAGAAGACAAGGCATCATACCTCCGTTGCTGCTGCTTCTTGTTCGAGCGAAGATTTCTCTGGAGAGGGGTTCTCGGTCCTCAGCACAACTCCCCAAGGGATCCGCACTTTGATGATTGATCGGGCTCTTGCTTGTTGAGATGCTACAAGAAGAGGATAGAGTTAGTTCTGAAAGGTGCATTTGTAGAGCCTTAGGTGTAGGCCTTGAGGCTCGCAATCAAAATTAACTAAGTGCTAGGCGTGCCACTGTTATCTCAGTATAGCAGATGTAAAACAAGATTGTGTTTAGTCGATTACTTGTGCCCTAAGCTACTCGGACTTCTTGTTATCAAAGGATTGTCGTGGATCAGTTAAGCCCACATTAAGTTCTTTTTCTTGCCTTGTGACTAAGGACTTTCAGTTCATAGTCTTGTATGTTAGAATGAAGGGAGTCCAGATACCCTTAAGTCATTGGTTTGGTTCCAGATTGGTCCTAAATGAAAGCATTTCCATTAAACTAACCAGATCCAGATGCAAATGAGATTCTTAAAGTAAGAAAACTGATGGATATGAGTTGGATACATGCTGGAGAATACATTAAGTAGTAGATCTATTAACTTAGAAAACAAACAAAGAGCTTTGAGAAAGATTTCACCTTGTCGAACAAGGTTGAACCTCTTGCAATCACTTCTCTTTGAGTTTACAGAGGTTTCTATGCTAAAAAGGGATGGATGGTAAACAAGTTTACACAAGGGAATCGATACTACGCCACTAGAGGTGATAACAGAGCTTCTAAACGAGACAAAAGATAACTTTTGTAAGGAGATAACCTAAAAAGGATTGAGATCTGGGTTGATTACAGCTTTTAGATGCAAATCTAGCTTGAGAGCAGAGTTTGTATGTTTGTTTGTTTGATTGGTTAAGTGTCCTTGTCTCCGGGGCCCATTTCTCCTTTTATAGGCAATTTAGCCCGACTGTTGTAGCTTTGCTCTTGCCCCGAAAGCAACCAGAGGGTAGTGACTCATCATCTTTTTACTTGTATTGCCACTGAAAAGTACTTTTGGCTGATTGTAAGTTAGTCTCCATCACTTGTCACTTAAACTATAGGCACATGGTCTATGCATTAATGGGAAGATGCTGATTTTCCTTGGGCTTGATGCTGGGCTTCGGGCAAGTCTTCTTTCACTTGGCATCTTTGGGCTTTCACACACTTGCAGACCAATGTTCAAATATTAACCCAAATAGTGTCCCCTTTGATAATTGTTGAAGCTGCAATCCCATGCGCTAATTATGATTAAACAGCCATCGCATGCTTTCTCTCGGAACTTGCACCACTTAAAGCAACCGTTTAATCAAGACCTTTGCACTAACCCACGAATTCCAATCGTTAATTAACTGCTCACTATATAATCTCCACATAAACCCTTCTGCAAAGCACCTTAGCAACTTCGAGCCTTCAAATCCTCGAACTTCCCAGAATTTTCAGACTTCTCTTGCTCTTTAGTCCTTGCCCCCAATTCTGATTTTCTTTCCTCATTCCCCTCAAAATCTTTCAATGGCACCCAAAGTTGCTCGAACCCAATCTTCTTGTGAGACTGGTGAGGGGATTTCCACTATGCGCTGCTTGCTTAATAGTCTTCATCGCCCTCAGGCAGACCTACATACTGAGCTCTTTTTGGAGGAAGGATGAGTGCACTCCTTGGGCCCTGCATGGACCTCCCAGCTACCTATAGTTATTGAAAACAACCTGCCCAAGGAGAAATGGTTAACCCCAAACCCATTTCAGGCCAAGTCAGGCATTTCTTCCTCCAAATGGTCAAACCATCGCGGTGGGTTCCGACTCATGAAGGACGAGGCATGGACAAAATGGGTCAATAAGCTCAAGCCCATCTTCAAGAAGAAGTGGATGAACAATGGAATTTATGAGCTGATAATGTTGTCCAAGTCAACTGTGATTGCTAAGCTCAAGCTACTCGGGCACCAACACATTTGACTTCCGGATGGGCCCTATGTCCTTGTCTCTGGGGCCCCTTCCTCTTCTCATAGGCAATTTAGCCCGACTTTTGTAGCTTTGCTCTTGCCCGAAAGCAACCGGAGGGTAGTGACTCAACATCTTTTTACTTGTATTGCCACTGAAAAGTACTTTTGGCTGATTGTAAGTTGGTCTCCATCACTTGTCACTTAAACCATAGGCGCATGGTCTATGCATTAATGGGAAGACGCCGATTTATCTCTGGGCTTGATGCTAGACTTCGGGCAAGTCCTCTTTTACTTGACATCTCTAGACTTTCACACACTTGCAGCCCAATGTTCAAATATTAACCCAAACACTTCCATAACCAATCTTCACAGAAGAAAAAGAAGCAGCAATCGTTGCCCGCATCATCTTCAGCATCTCTAAGTCAGCGAGTTGAGAGTTGCTCCCAAATCAAAGAGTTGTTGTAAGACTCTGTTTGTGAGAGTTGAAGAGCATGAATTTCATGTTTTTTTTTTCTAGTTCTAGATTAACGCAAATTAAAAATAAATACACAAACCAACGAAAAAAACGATTCTTTTTTGTAGGGAGAATATAAGCATGAAGAAGAACAAGCATACCTCTCAAATAAGAAAGGACATTATTATGATTTTAACAAATGACGAGAGCAGGTGAAAGCATTATCATAATTTTAGACTTGGTCATAATTAAATTTCTTTCAGTCTATATATAAAATGAATAAGATATTTAAAAAAATAAATAAACGGTTTGGTCTGGTTCTAAGTTCTACCAAGATGAAAACGGGAATGGATATGGATGATTCGGTCCGGTTTTTGAACATAAGTTGACTTTGTTTTTATCAACATGGTTTTTTATGATTTTATTATGTCATTGTTGATTCGGTTCCATGGCCTTTATGTCCACCCCTACAATTATATATAGAAATAAGGACCCGTATTTCATATGACACGTTTTTGTTTTAATTCTTGGCGTTGGTGAATCACATGATGGTGGTCAGGAGAGGCTAAAATGCCTCTGTAATTCTTTCTGGCCTCCGAAAGGATGGACTGTCGTGATAAAGTAACCAGTTGATTAGCTTTTTTTTTTTTTTTTTTTTTTAAACAAACGATATTATCTACACTAAGAGAGAGGGAGAGAGTGGGCAAAATCTCACAATAGGTTAACCATATTAATGTGGTTCAAATCTAAGACATCTCATTTATAAGTGAAAAAGAATATCACTAAGCTGTAGTATTAAGTGGCAATTGAATACGTTATTAGATGCAAAAGTGAGAAGTCCTGAGCATGAAAGTTTTGCATGCTTAAAGCCGCGAAACAAGTCGGCAACGAAGAGCACATGTATTCAACAATTGTCCATGTCTGAATTGTGTGAGTTACAAACTTCACCTTCGTTCTTCACTTAAAATACATATAGCACTAAGTCAGGTGTCAAATTTACAAACTAATTAGGTAATTGTGCACCAAAAATCTGAAGGCAAACTGAAAATTACAACAAAATGATAAAATAATAAGGCGTCAAGTTAAGCAAGATGGTACAAAACATGAACAATTAAGATTACCATTGAGAAAACCGAACCTGTATAACTAAGATGGTGGTTGACAAACTCAGATTGTTCCTTCAAACATGCATAGAAAGCGTCTTTAGCCTTTCAAAATACGCAATAGCATATCACTGCTCAAATTTCTAAACCTAATGAAAAGTAAAATCAATAAACAATGGAAATTATAGCTTCCGATGAAAAAATAAACGCGAATGTGCAAAGGTTGAGGAAAGAAATGCAAAACCTGAACAGGCAAAAGAAACATTTGGTATTTCACACTTTCTCATTTTTTTCTCCTTCTTCCTCTTCCAGCAAATTTTCTTATAATTGTATGTAACCATTTCTTAATGGATCCCATCCGGATCCACTCTGTGGAGATCCTAGGGATCCACTGTGTGAGGATCCCACATCTTAGCCATTCATCGTATAACATGCGGTCAGAAATCATTTGATTTTTTTTATTTAAAATTAAACACAAATAGTATCTGACGAAAATTGGCCGCACGATGTACGATGAACGGCTAGGATGTGGCAGTGGATCCGAAGATGATCATTTTCCTTGCACAAAAAGGAGTAGGATTCTCTCCCCTCTTTTTTTTATCTCCCCTTCCCTCCCCACCCATTCGAACGGTCATGGTTAAGCCACATCAACATCTTAGATTAACTGTTTTTATAGAAAGAGAAAGACAAAATAGAGAATGTGAGAGGAGGGGATGAAAGGGGATAGAAAGAGGATGAAAGGGGATGGAAAGAGACTAGGATTCTCTCCCCTCCTCTTTCCATCTCCTCCTCTCACATTTTCTTATTTTGTCTTTCTCTTGCTATAAAAAATTAATATACGATGTTGATGTGGCTTAACCGTGGCCGTTCAATTAGGAGGGGAGGGAAGGGGGGGAAAAAGAGGAGAGAGAATCTTACTCCGTTAGATTATGTGGGTCAAACTTCAAAAAATAAAATTGCTATTATTACCATAGATTTGCACTATCTCTAACATATATATGACCCACATGCGATGACGGCCCCACCACTATTAGAGAGATGATTCAAATGTGCAAATAAGTGGTATGTGTAGCATTACCTTTAAAAAAAATCGGAAAATCTAGTTTGTGTGAAATTACATTGCGGCCCATATCTTTTATTTCTATTCAGTTTTGATTAGAAGGTTAGAATGTTAATTTTATAAAATTTTAGTTGACAATCAAAAATCTATTGATATTCAGTTTAACTAATTGGACATAAAAGCCCTACAAACAAAAAATTACTCTTGAAATTGAAAAAGGTTGTATAGCCACTTAGTACTATGATTTAGTGGTATTTCTCTGCACTTGTAAGTGAGAAGTCTTAAATTCGATTCTCGTCAACAGCGTATTTGAACCACATTTTTGCTAGTCCGTTGAAAGGCATTGCTCACTCCCCACCTGTTAAGTGAACATAATATCGTTTATTCAAAAAAAAAAAAAAAACATTTTATAATGTAAGAGCTGTAAAATAGTATAAATTAAAAAAAAAAAAAAAAAAAAAGGGGGTTAAACAAGCAATTATCATGTTCAAACACGACTAGTTATTCGTAAAGCAAGCAAAGGCAATCTCATGGATTGGTATTTGAGTCATAAACATGTCTGCAAATTTCATACTAGTCCAGATACTCTGCTTCACCAACAGATTTCATAATCTTAATTGATAAATTCAGTTAATAACACATATCATACGTAGAGCCAGCCCTGAGATTTTAGAGGCCCTGTGCGAAAAGAATTGGAGGCCCTAAAAAGTACTAAGAATTTTTTTTTTTTTTTTTTTTTTGTTCAAAATAATAATTTTAGTTTTCTATTAAGCTTCTATAAATTCTAATAGCACAAACAAATTTAACAAATCAACAAATGGAAAGGTGGCGTATTGTTTTTCCTTAACTATTTAGAAGGCCAGGGTTCGAATTTTCATGTTATTGTGTGGAATTTTTATATTATTTTGTGGAAACTTATGCATTGAATAAAACTATAAAAGGAAAAAAATGATGGAGATGAGTTTTGAACTCATCCCCTAGGCCGATGTAAAGAAGCAATAATTCCACTTGCGCTAAGACTCAAGTTTGTAATAATGTACACTTACTATTATATATACGTATATGCATGCAAAATTGAAAAATCAGGGGCCCTTCTGATTTGGGGAACTTTGGTACGTGGTAGTATGTAATATTTGAAGAATGTAGGAACTTACGGATCGGAAATTCAATGTACGGATCTTCCCGAATTGAGTTTGTAAGTTCATAAAATAAAAGGTGAACAGCCACTTGGTTTTGGTAATTGGCGGAGATCTGACTGTTGGATCGTAACAAAATTTTAGTATGTTTCTCTAGGAGCATAATGTTCATCTTAGGAAGTTACGGATCGGAGATCGGAGTTACGGATCTTCCAGATTATGTATGTAGGGATGTGGACCCTACCGTCGATAACCTTTGATTAAGGGTCTCAAATGATTCTAGAATATCCTTGAGGATATGTTTTATACGATTTACGTATTCTATGGTTAAGAGTTCTAAGTTATAGTTTGATAATTGTTTTAGGCGCCGATTGTTTTGGGACGCCTCGATGATTGTGTTAGGAAGTCGTAGCGCGGACTCCAGGTGAGTGGGCATTTTGGTTTTCTATATATGTATATATGCATTGTGTTTTTCCCAGAAATGCATTTTAAATGATTTTATCAACGAATTTCCATGCCAATGCATTTATACTTTTGAATATGCATTATGAATTGATTATATGATTGTCGACGCTGTGGGAACTCAGGTAAGTTCCAAGTAAGTTTATGTGTTGTGAATGAAGAGTTGAGTTATATTAATTATGTTGAGAGGCCTCGAAAGCTCATTAACCTGCACCCCAGCGTTAGTGCTCCCGCCCAGGGTTAGGGGCATAGTCTTTCACGTGATGTTCACCTCCCGCACCACACGCTCATCTTGGATCCAAGTTAGGTGCACAGTCCTGTCGTATAGACCACTTTCAGTGGGTTCGACTTGTAGGTGACCATCGATCATTCGCACAGTCTTCACATGATTGTAGCACTAAAGCGTATTGTTTTACATCCAATCCTGTCGTATAGACCACTATAGGTGGGTTCGACTCATGTGCAGGCATGATTTATGAGCTAGAGTACGGCTGACGAGCTGTTGCAGTTATTATTGCATTTGATTTACTTACCTGATGATTTGATTTATATGGCATGGCATATTCATGATTTGATTTCGTATTTTGATGATGATGATTTCAGTTGAGATTTAGTATATGTATATACTATTTTCTGGGAAAGTATACAAGTTTTACAGCGAGGGGCTATAACTTTTGAGAAGCAAATGTTTTTTAAAACCTTTGTTTTTGCCCACTCACGCTTTTGTTTTACGCCCCTCCAGGTTTTAGTAGCTGAGCTTCAGATCGACGAGGAGTCGTGGCAAATCTGGGTGTAGATGATACTTTTGTTGGTATAATTCTCACCCTATCTTACTGCACTAATCTTATGCTCTGCCATTGTGTGTGAATTGGGTTCTTACCCGCTCATCGTGCACTCTGATACATAGACACTATTAGGTTTAAATTTATTCACATTTAACACTTCATCACACTTTATGGCTTCGTCACCTTCCAGGTGTCGGCCAGTACAGCTCGATTCGGAGTCCTAGTGGACATTCCGGGTTGGGGTGTGTCACGAACCGTATATGTATTTGCTACAATAGATTGAGTAAACAACCTTAGTTTTAATTTATTTTTCGCAGAGATGATCTTTACAGTATGATTCATAATATGAACGGTTGTGATCAAAAGCACAAATCTCTGTGATTAAAACACTAAGTTTTAAGTCATACTCATCTTTGAGTATCCAAATATCGTTCTAAAAACAAATCTCAACCTCCTTCGTGTTTTAATAATTTATTTAACTTTTTTGCTTTCTTCTGCCAAAGTTTAAATTCATGGTTTACCTCTTCTTTACGTTACCAAAGTGGAATACAATTGTTTGGTGTACGTGTTAACCGAAATGCTCATCCTATTACGCAGTTTTGTTTTTATTTTTTCTGTATTTTAGGGTTTGTTTATAAGTGATTAAATAATTAAAAGTGCTTTTAATAAGAATGTTTTGGTATCAATCATCCATAAAAATACAAGTAAATCTATAAAAAAAAAAAAAAGAGAGCTTGAAATGCTTCTACAAAAAGCACATAATGAGCCCTTATTTAGTTTGAAAAACCATATAATAATATACAAGAGTTATGCTAGAACATTATAATTCTATTGCTATGTCAACATTATACGCTTTTCTTTTGCAAGAAGCAATTTCATAGAAAAGAAGTAAAGAGAAAATCCCAACAAATAAATAAATGTAGGACTGCAAACTAGTCAAGCCGAACTGAATACTATTGTGTTTAAATTTGACTTATTTAATTTTTTTTGGAGCTTGCGGGTAAGCTTGGCTTGATTCTTATGGGAGATGAGCAAGAGTGAGTTTAAAGTTCGAGCCCGATACCGCAGTCAAACAATTTTGAACTATATCTAATCTGTAAAAACTTTTGCACTATCACAAGAGAGTTTATGCATAAGATTTGACTACCATCTCAAATATTTTTGATATAATTTTATGTAGAAATCACTACTCACTAATCACTATGATATAGTATTATGTAAATATCACCATTAATACAGTGTTTTGTATAAATCACCGTACAAATAAGAGCATCATAATTTTTAACAATATTTTACCTCTAAATTTTTTTGAAGCACATACTAGCACATGTGATAGTGAACAATACTCTAGCTCTAAATTATCATTTCTGACACTAAATTATCATAACATCCAAATGTCCAATGTGTGCCGAGGGTCCCGCTAGGCCTTGATTAATTAATCATGTCACTTAGAGCAGGCCAGACCAGCTTCATGTCCCGTCCTAGACTTTTACTTTTGAGTCTTGACTGTTGGTTGACACGTGGTCTGACTAGTGTCTGAGTAGGCCTGCTCCTAAAACCTTGGGCCATAAAGTTGTCAGCCTTCCTACATGTCTCTGGCGGTTAGAAAGTACTTTTATGTAGCCTGGTCGAATTGATGACGAGTGTTGCAAATAATTTATATTTTGTATTTACAACAAGACAGATGATGAGTATTGCAAATATAGAACTTAGATCCCTAGTTATAAGGCACACAATTTATTGCATGTATTTACAACAAGACAAATGATGAGTGTTGTAGATATAGAACTTAGATCCCTAATTAAAAGGCACATTATTGAGTGAAATCGGAGTACATCCTCTATTCTTATCTCACTTATCACGTGATCATACTCTAATGATGGTCTTTCCTTCTAATGATGGTCTATTCTTATTAAAAGGCACATTATACGTCCGGTTCTCTCCTTAGCGACCTTCTACTTCTGTATAGGTCATGTCATTTATAGAGTAAGCTCCTTCAGTAATGACTGATGGATCTCCACTAGTATGATAACTTCTCTTCAACAAAAATCCAGGTCGCTTTGGTGAAGGAATTGCTGCATCATTACCCAACATGGAAACCACTGCTAACATGAGTGGACGATCCTTCGCTTGCTCTTGCACGCACAAGAGGGCAATGTGAATACATCTTAGAACTTCATTGACAGGGTATGATTCTCCCAGAGATGAATCAATGATTTCCAAGGCTCTACTTTCCTTCCACAAGTCCCAAACCTAAAAACCATTTACAAATTAATCATCAAGTTATAAAAGCAGACGAAGAGAAGTTTGGTAATGTCTTAATGTTATGCTTACATGTCCAACTAAATTTGAGTAAGAACTATCGTGGTAGTAGCCGGTGTTCTTTCTGCCAGTAACAATTTCTAGTAGTAAAACGCCGAAGCTATATACATCAGACTTTACTGAAAAAAGTCCTTCCATTGCGTACTCTGGTGACATATAACCGCTGAAGCAACAAAATAAAATTGATTAATTATCACAGCTTTTTTCTGTATTATTCAACAAAAAGTTGTACTCACGTTTGTGGCCTTGTGACGTAGGGATGAAAATTGTAAAAAAACAGGTGTATTTTCAGTCTTGAATGAAACTTACTATGTCCCAACTACACGGTTTGTATTTGCTTCAATTTGTTCAGCTCCAAATATCCTAGCCATACCAAAATCTGAAATCTTGGGGTTCATGGCAGAATCCAACAGAACATTGCTGGCCTTTAGATCTCTATGGATGATTCTTAATCTCGAATCCTGATGAAGATATAAAATCCCTCTAGCAATCCCACAGATTATCTCAAAGCGTCTTGTCCAATCCAAGAACGCCTCTTTTGCTTCGTATGGGAAAAATGTAAACAAAGTAAATTAGATTGTATTCTTGCTTGATTCAAGGTTTTTAACCAACAATTTTAGTTACACAAGTGAAAAGAAAGGTGCTTGTAACTGATTTGAGTTAAGAGCATTCAATCCTCCACCTGAGGTCCTAAGCTCAATTTCCCCTCCACAATATTGCTTGTATAAAAAGAAGAACAAAAGTAAAAGAAAGACATACAGAAAATGAAAAAGTCAAGACTTTTGTTTGGCAAGTATTCATAGATCAGCATCTTCTCTTCATCTTGAATGCAACAACCTATGATCCTCACAAGGTTCTTGTGTTGGAGCTTTGAAAGCAGCACAACTTCATTCTTAAACTCTCCAATTCCTTGGCCAGAATTCTTGGCTAGTCTTTTCACTGCTATCTCCTTCCCATTATCAAGCACTCCCTGAATTTATAATCCAAATTCAACTTATAATGCACTTGTCTTTCAAGAAAATTATCAACATATTCCTAGCTCTGTATATATCTTCCCCTTGAAATTGCATTTATACATTAACAAAGGAGTAAAACTCAATACATATACATAAAAGTGCTTTGACTACTTCAAGTGAAGGAGATACGCGATTGAGATAACAAAAGATCGCAGTATTTTGAATTTGTATCTAAAATGATTGTGAAAAGTAGAAACAAGATAGTTCCCATCACTTATTGATTATTGATTGGGTTTGAAATTTAATGAAATATATTTTTGAGTCAATTCCAGTCTTTATTGGACAGGTTTCTTGATTTTTGTTAACTGTAAGAGTAAATTATAGTAATGGTCTCTTAACTTTAACAGCAATGGTCCCTAAACTAAAAATATATTACCATTGGTCTCTTAACTCATCAAAACGTGCAGCTATGGTCCCTCAACTCTAATTTAATTGGAGAAATGGTCCTCAACTTTAACTCAATTGGAGAAATGGTCCCTCAACTTTAACCCAATTGTAGCAATGGTCATTCCAACATAACTCATTTTGACAAAATTCTGATGAAGTTGACGAAAATGACCATAGCTACACATTTTGGTTGAGGGACCAATGGTAATAAATTTTTAGTTAAAGGACCATTGCTCCAATTTTATTAAAGTTGAAGGACAATTGCTACAATTTATTCTAATTGTAATGGTCTTGTAATCCTATTGTTAGATAGAATGCAAGTGTCAATAACCTGTGTAAAACCCCACCCCCAATTTTAAATTGTAATTTCACTTGATCCCAAAAAGTTTTAAAAATGTGCATTTGGGCCCTTTATCCTAATCTAATTCGGACCCTCCATCTTGATTCTCCTTCTCCCTCACGCTGCTACGTGGCAGCCCACTAACCCTCACCCTACCTCTCTCTCTCTCCTTTCTTGAGTCTCTCTTGGATCCCTTACTCTCTCTCAGTTCTCAACTCTCACTCTCTCTCGAACCTCTTTCTCTCACTCTCTTTCCCGTACGCACCATTCTGCACTCCCACACCCCGACGACAGCACGCCACCACCACTAGCTTCATGGGCTCTCTCTCTCACCCTTACTCGTCTCTATGGAGCTAGGTGAAGCCCAGCAACCCAGGAACCAACTTACTCATCTCACCTCCCTCTTCAATTTGACACCTAGATCGGAGTTTAGGGTTTAGTTTTGATGTCAACTGGAGCATGGGAGGCTCCAGCCTCCTTCCTCGGTGAGAAACGGATCGAGTGACCCAAGTCTAGTGAACCCAGGCCCTTTGGGCCAAGTGGAACCCAGGCTTAGGACCGTTTGAAACCCAACCCAACCTATCCCTTTCATTTAATTTAATTTTATTTATTTAATTCTAAAACCTAAAGGCCTTTGGGCCGTTTCCTTTAGGGTCTTAGGCACGTACACCCTTTTAACCCAAAACCCTGGGTCGGGCTTCCAAGCCCAGGCCCGTGTGAGCAACCCAGGGCTTCAAGCCCTTTCGGATAGGCCTTCGGACCATGTGAAAAGCCGGGCCTTCAACCCACTGACACAAAACCCTAAACCTTTTGGGCCTTAGAACCCAAGCCCAAGAACCTAATGCCTCTAGCCCATTGACCCGGTCCAACCCAATACCCTTAACCCGGTTTGACCGAACCATTGACTCAGTCTGACCGTGACTCGGTCAACGGTCAGCGTTGACTTTGACTTTGATCGGTCAACGGTTAACGTTGACTTTTGTTGACTTTTTTTGGGTTTTTGTCCGGGACCCCTACTAGGCTAATTTCAACGTCCTAGACCCGTGTATAGGGCACTGTTCTGTGCAGAAGAGAGATATTGATACTAATACCACTAGTTAGCACACTATATACGTGATATGTTTTGTGAAAGGTTTTATGGCATGCTAGGGTTTTCGGAAAACCTACTACCTATATTGCTATTGATGTTTTTATAAAACTTTGGGGGTTAGTATGTTGATAACTGTTTTAGTATTATATATATATATATATATATATATATATATATATATCAACTTGGTTCACTCATGTTTGTTTTGCGCCTCCTCAGGATTTAGAATCAAGACGTACAATCCTGGTGTCAAGGCACTTCGGCATCAGCATCTTCGAGTCCTCTTGGTGTAGGACCCATTCCTTTGCTCATTCAATTTTATATTATTTCTTTTTAGTGTTTTAGGTTAGTTGTATGCTTTAAACACGTTCCTCATTTTCATATTAATTATATTTAAATTTATAAGTCTTATTTATTCTTGTTCTCATGCATTCTAAATGGCTTGTGTCACCTTCGGGTGTCGGCCAGCACGTACCTACCATGGTATTCGGGCAACATCAGGATCGGGACATGTCAACCTGTGAGCTAAATGTTAGCTTATCTTGTAAGCAATATAGTTTGGATATATATCCTTATGGTTAAATACCTTGTATTTTTTCTGAAACTATTAGCAAAGATTCACTTTTTCGGTCTAAAATCTCTCTCTCTCTCTCTCTCTCTCTCTCTCTCTCTCTAAATCTTGCTCCCTCTCTCTTCTTGATTCTCTTTCTTTCTTTACAAGATTTCTTCATTTTGTTCTTCTGTTTACGCTACAAGGGTGAGTAGAGGAAAAAAAATAATAAAATAATTGATTTGGAGTGCAGATGGCTAAAAAATAAACCTAAAAAATGCCTATTCAAAGTCTGCTTTATGATTTGAGACATTATCCGACGGCAACTACGTACCTTATAAACGGAGCCGAAACCACCTGTTCCAAGCTTGTTGTTGGAAGCAAAATTATTTGTGGCTTTAACTATGGTACTTAGTTCAAAGAATTGTAATTCAGAGTTTATTCTACTTTCATCAATATCTATTCCAGCAGAAGAATCTTCCCAATAGGTTGATGCTATGGTCACATTGAAAAATTTATCCTGACTTCTTTTACCTGTGATAACAGTACATAAACAAATAATATTGTGTTCTTAAATAATTAAAACCAATATCCAGTTACATAATTGTGAATGATTAGATGGCAACCTAGTAAAAGGAAATTTGTTTACCTTTTCTCTTTCTCTTTACCAACCAACATGCAAGGGAAAACAAGAGGAAGAACAATAGACCACATGCTACTGAAACTTCCAGATTCCTCTTCTTGCCAAAAGAACTGCTTGACTTCTTTGCATGTTGAGCTGCAGATATACAAGCATTTATTTCCATATTTAAAAAACCTTATAAAAAATGGGGAAAAAAAAACCTTGTAAAAAGCTCCAATGAACATAAGAACTAAATTTTTAGTATTAATTTATAGAAATTTCTGAATTTTTTATAAAAAAAAATAGTCCTCTAAAAAAGTAATCTTACACTCTTGACGGAACAATTTCACTTTTATTATTTGGCAAGAGACTAGTGCCAAATGATTTTTTTTTAGAATGACAACAAACGTACAACTACCAAACTAAATAATAAGTCCTCAAATTTTTTAATGAAATAAAGAAAGAAGATTTTTTTTTTTTTTTTTTTTCATGAAACCTCAGCGTTATGAGGGGAATTATTGATAAGGAAAGGAGAAGAAAGAAGATAAATTGATATGGAAATATACCTGAAACATTTGCATCAACTCGCACATATAAATCTTGACCCGAATCCAAAAAAGTCCTTGTGTCCATCAACTCCCCATGCCAAGTTATACAGCCACTCCCTCCCTGCCTTTCATCTGCATTTGCGTATGCCGTGCAAGAACAATTTCTCAGGCATTCTTCTTTACATGCTTCCCGACTCCTACTCATGTTCACACGTGCTGTAGAAGTGTCCGGCACCTTCACACGTTCCAACTTCACGAACCCTTCCCCGTTTTGGCAAACGGATGATCCTTTTTGCCTCACGCACCCGCCTGACCAATCTCTCAAATACCACTCATGTTGTAACTTGGGTTCGAATCCAGGTAGGCATTTGCACTCAAATTTATCCGCGTTTGGGTATGGGTAACAAATGCTATTCGGGCCACACTTCCCGTAAAAATCACACTGCCGATCCGGCGACCAATGCGGGACCCATTTATTATCTTGCCATGCGGACCGTTCAACGTTTCCTGATTCATTGATCACCATTTTAAAGAAGATTGATTCATAAACAGTACCATCCATAATATATACCTCATCTTGATTGTTCACAAAAGTAACGTTGGAGTAGAAGGTTTTTCTAATCTGAGGCACCCCGGACCATCTTTCACCGATCCAAGGTCCAGTCCGCCACAATGGAGTCTGACCCATGTATAAGAACCCCTGTGGACTCTCACTTGGCTCTATCCGGTACGAACAGTTGCCCATTCCCGGGTCATCTTGGGACTTCCAAGATGTGAGGAACCAGTTCAACCCGGACCGCCTGTCCAGCCCAAGTTTCATAAAAGGAAGCATCGCATTTGTGGGATAATCAAAACCTTTCCACAACACCTTTTCACTACTACTGCCATTAATTTCAACCACAAGAAGATTTCCTGTATCCAAAAGCTTGGCTATCACGGAATTGTTTCGAGAAGAGACGGTGAGATTAGCGGACCAGATAGGGGTATTTGGATCCTCCCCATAAATAACAAGGCCACCATGATCTCCATGAATGGCTAGAAGTCCAGTCCCAGCAGTAGGAACTATGGGGTTTTCTCTGTTTGCAATCCAGACAATGGTTTTGATTGGAATTTTGTTGTACCAAACTCCGATGTAACGGTTACGAGAATTACCTGGCTTAAAAAACCCTAGTACAAAGAATTTATTGGTAGAGAGAAGAACGTCACCCTCTCTTAGGGGTTGGTTTGGTGTAATGGCGTCTAGGGTAACCGAAATGGAAGATGGAAGAATCACAAGGAAGATGAGCAATACGGTACTGACAAAAAAGAATTCAGCAGAATTCATTGTTAGCTTTCTCATGGAGGAGTTTAAGTGCTAAAATGGCTGCTTCTTTTGACATGCAGAAACAAAAAGCCGGAAAGGTTGGATTTTCTTTTTCTTTGATTGAGTTGCAGTAACGCTAATTAAGGGCATACGGGCGACTTCCAGTTGTTGATGCAATGGTGAACGCGCCCTCGATTTCCAGTCATTGATGCAACGTGAACTTACCCGCAACTTCCAGGCATACATGCGCCCTCGATTTTGCGCTAAGTTTTCTATTGGCTAAGCCCCCACCATAGTACCTGTCACATAATTTACGGAATTAGCTAACTAAACTAGTATAATTTTTCTTCAATTACGTCGCAATCGAGACCAATAATTTTGACTTGCCCCACACGTCAATGCACTAGAAAGAAAAATAATTGAGACCAATAATTGGAACTACTTATTGGAAGCAAAAAATTTTGTGGTTGATAACCTTTTACAAGTTGCTACCAATAGTTGCTTAACATACAACATTTCCGAATATCTTAAGAGTTTTAGCAAGGTTCTACGCTACTACATGTCATATCATTTACAGAATTTTCTCCTTCAGTACTGTGGTGATGGGTCTCCACTGTTATAACTCCAATAAAAATGCTGGTTGTTTTGGCGAAGGAGCTGCTGCTTCATTACCTAGCATGAAAACAACCACCGACATTGTTGTCCACTTAGTGGAATACTCTGTTAAACCTAAGAACACAAGCAAGGCCTTCTGCACACCCACCACCATTGTATAACTCAAACCTATGGGGAATTCTTTTGGGTTGTGATTCAGTGGTATGTGCAGGGACCTATGTTTAGTATTTATACTAACTCAACCCTAATGCATCATACCGCCACTTAGTACTACGATCTAGTGGTATTCCTCTTCACTGGTAATGAGAGGTTTTAGATTGGATTCTCGCCAAATGCGAATTTGAACCCCATTGTGATGCTTAGCCCACTCCACCACCCCGTTAGTGTAGATAATATTGTTTGTTCTACAAAACAAAAACAAAAAACAAAAAACAGAAGAAAAAAAATCCCCTAACGCATCCCCCCATAATGAAATCATTAAGATTCCTTATTGTATAAGGAAATAATATACCAAATATGAATCAAAATAGGATAATATCAGGAGCTCTTATTCTCCAAAAATAACCAGAATATTATCTTTACTTGGAGTCCAAGTTATAGCTTATAACTAAACTCTAATCCTACTTACATTCCATAACAATCCTTATTAACTATAGTGACCTATTAGCCGTTGGATTAAAGTCTAATATCCAACATTCCTTATTAACTATAGTGACCTATCAGCTGTAGGATTAAAGTCTAATATCCAACATACTCCTGCACACACGCCCAGAGATGAATCGACAATTTCAAAGGCATTGCCTTCTCTCCACAAGGAATCTCGATTTGAGTACAAATACTTCAGAAGTAACGCAAAATCTCTACAAGAGCCGGCAAAGTGCAAACTCAATGAGCTTCAATAACTGTTATTGTTACATCATTTACAGAAGAAGCTCTTTTAGATGTTGAAGAATCCGGACCATTGTTTTTCAAGCTACACGCTGCCTTTTTCGGACGTGGAAGAGTCGTTTCATTCCTCAACATGAATACAACATCTAGCATGGTTGGCCGGTCTGTTGGGTATTCTTGGGAAAAATTTTAGTTGTGACGGGAACACGGATGTACACCACGTGTTTTTATGTAAGTGGTGGAAAATTTTAATTTTTAAGTTATTAATCTTTTAACACACATATCCAACTATTTACATAGAGACACGTGGTGTACCGCCTCGTGTGACGGGAACACTGAAAAATCTCTCATATTCTTGCACGCACAAGAGCCCAATCTGAATGTATCTCATAACTTCATGAGTCGAAAACGACTAGTTCAATGATGAATCAATTATGTCCAAGACTTTTCCTTCTGTCCACAAGTCCCATATCTAAAACAATTTTGAGCACAATGTATAGATCATTGGACTACTCGAAAGTTAAATTCATCGTCTGAAAAATTATCTGTTTACTTACTATTCCAACCAAATTTAGAGATGAATTTTCGAATTGGAAACTGTTCTTCCTTCCACTAATGATCTCTAATGCCAAGATTCCAAAGCTAAACACATCGGATTTTGTGGAATATAGAGCATCCATAGCATACTCTGGTGATATGTAACCACTGCAATTACACAATATCAGGTAAAAAAATATATTAGTAGACAATTACACAATATCAGGAGACAATTACTAGGTGCTAACAACTTTGTTCGTGTTTGCTTCAATTTGGTCATCCCCGACCATCCTTGCTATGCCAAAATCTGATATTTTTGGTTCATTGAACCATCCAGTAAAACATTGCTCACTTTCAAATCCCTGTGGATTATTTTTAGTCTCAAATCTCGATGAAGATATAGGACGTCTTGAGCAATCCCAATGATAATTTGAAACCTTTTTAACTGCTATTTCCTGTCCATCAGCTGGACATATTTTAGGGTCACACTAAATACGATTAAATAGAGTCCAATTCTACGAGCGGGTAGGCGAAAATCGTTCGCGAATCGGAGTTGAAACGAAGAAATTAGAGACGTTTTAGTTGTTTGAAAAAAAAAAAGAAAAAGAAAAAAAAAAGAAAAAAAAAAGATTAGAAGCTGCCAGGTGGTAGCAAGAGAGTGGGGGAAAGAGGAGAGTTGCGGGAGAGAAAGAAGAAAATGAGAGCCCAATCAGAAGGGGGAAAAGGAGAGGAATGAGGGAGTGAGGAAGATGTCCAATCGAGAGGAGGAAAGAAAGGGCCAGGGAGGGAAGGAGAGAACAGGGGATTAAAGACCCTTTTCTCTTCGACCCGTTTCAGATCCACGACCCAAATGCAGACCCGACGATTGCAATCCAATTCCAGCTCTTATCCGGTGATTTTCAAGAGAAATTCACCAAGCTTTCACTTGGAAGCTTGTTCCCGGCCTCTCCTCTCCCATTTCCACCAAAAACCCGAGCTAATTTGATCTTGGATTCATGGAAAATGCACCGGTGGGTGGTGGGGTGGACAACGACGATTCCGTCATTTGTGAAGGCAACACCAACGACTACCACCATGGTTCAACTCCCTTTAAGGCCTAGATCAAAGCCCAAACAAGTTCGGGGGTGACGGAGCTATGATTTCAACGAATTGAGAAACAACCAAATTATAGGGTTCCGGTGGATCATGAATCTAGATCTTCTGCACCCAAAACTCCATGTGGCATCTTTGTGCCTTTGCTTTTTAAACTAAACATAATTAATGTTAACTTGACAATAATTAAAATAATAAAAAATAAACTAAATACTCAGCCAAAAAGCAAAGACACAGAGGGGCCACAGGAAGTTTTGGGTGCAGAAGATCTGAACTCGTGGATCATGGGAAAATTCATGCGTTTCCTGACCGAATTGGACTTCGGCCCAGGTATGAAAATTGCTCATCTCATTGAGATCTACAATTTTGTAAATTTTGGTACTTTTTGGAATTTGTTGAATTATCTAGCAGGTCGGCGCGTGCGGCAGCTTGTGGGCCAAGACCCCACCTGCGCTTCCTAGACTAATTTGGATACCCTGATTCCATATGTGACGTTCAATTGACGAAATCTAGTCGTATTACTATAGTTTTGATAGAGAACGCCACTTGGACATTATATGAATCGACAATCCGACCGTTGGATCGTTACCAAACTTTAATACGTATTAGGACGTAATATTTGAGGACAATAGGAACTTACGGATTGGGAATGCGATGTACAAATCTTCCCGAATTGGATTTCTAAGTTGAGAAATCAAACGTTGACCGCCACTTAATCTTAGCGATTGGCGGAGATCCAACCCATGGATCGTAATGAAATTTTAGTATGTTGTTCTAGAAGCAAAATGTGGACTTTGGGAAGTTACGGATCGGAAATCCATAGGCGGATGTTCCATATTGACTTGTATAGAGTTATGGACCCCACCTTTGACAGAGACTTGACTTTTGGTCAATAGGCTACGAAATGATCTTAAATATTAATATTAGCATTACTAGAGACTATGTAGGGCTTACTGGGCCTATATTGGTTAGTGAGTTATCCCAGATAATATATACCTCAGTTTGCATATATGGGGCGTCATATTGTGATATATATGTGTTATTTATCTTCTTGATAACATGAATGATAAGTATAATAAATGTTATGACAATGTGATCCTAGAATCCTATTAAAAGTATTCTGTAGAACTTATATGCTTCTGTGACATATTAGTTGGTGGCTATGAGAAGTTGATGTGTAGGTGACTATGTAGTAATTTATAGGGGTTGAGGTAGTGGTAGTTTGTGTGATGGATTTAATGCACCATGTAGCAATGGTACATGGATGGTCCTACTTGGTATATCTGCGAATGGGAGACCATACGCATTCTAGCGAAGATGAGGATTAGATATACCAGGTATATTCTGTAGGTAATATATCCACTTGGATTTCGTTGAGTGATGGTATGGAATCCTTTCTACTCCGTGATTCCATTGAGAGATGGTCTGAAATCGTATCCACTTGGATTCCGTTGAGTGATGGTCCGGAATCCCTTCTACTCCGCGATTCCGTCGAACCATCGAAGTGATGGTTCGGAATCATATCTATTTGGATTCCGTTGAGAGGTCCAGAATCCCTTATACTCCGTGAGTTCATTGAGTGGTCAACAAGTAAAATGATGCAAATCGCATCATTTGACTTGTTGGTTATTTGGATTCGACTTCAGCTTCAAAGATGTAGACTTCGGCCCAATGATGTCACTCTAGCCCTGCATTTCGATGTATTGTGTGTGGTATTGATTGCTGTGATTATTGAATGGGGTTTGAAAGCTTGTATGTGTGTGAATGACAAGATGACTAGAGAATATCATTATGTTTCGTCGAATGTTCCTTGATATGTTGCATACCTGAATCGTGGTATTATGTTGAGACATAGTGATTTATGTGATGATTGTTCGAGTGCAGTGAAGACGAACTACGAATGGCTTGATCCCTGTTCAATGTACGTAGGCAGCCAACAAGATTAGATGCAGCCATAAAGTACGAAAAATTATTACGTAGTCATATCTCGAGCATATCTTGGTGTTGGGGTATGTTAGAGATATAGATATCTGGTGATGTCACATGTCGATTCCGAGCGTATGTAGAGATCAGGGCGTGATAGTGTGGGAGAGAGCAGCAGCCAAAATACAGAGAAGATGGCAAGAGAGAGGAGAAATGGAAAGCAGACAAACAAAAAGCAACATGGGTGCTAGCCAATTTCCCAAACCACACTTCTGCTAAAGCCACATGCTATTGATTATGATTAAAAACTAAATTAATCAGATCATTAATCGCTAATAAATAATGGGTTATGTTTGTTTTCATGAATTCAGGCTCAAAATATGAACTGTAAATCCAAAATTTTGAAATTTAATTGCTTTATCTCCTTACCCGATAAAGCAAGACGATTACTGATCACTAACCATGCAATTCTTGAAAACTACCGAAATCAAAACAACTTCCACTCAATTTCTCAGCAACAGAAAGATCAAGCCAAATCAAAACCAACAACTTTCAACTAAATTGCACAAAAGAGTCCAAATTTAATTGCTATGCAGAACTATCGGTTCAATAAAAAATAATTAGAATTCGAGACCCTACCTCCTCCATTCTCTGAGAGCGAAGCCCTCCTCAGGCAGCATCTCTGACGGAGCCGGCAAAATCGGATCGTCGGACCGCCAAACAAAAGATCAAACAATTTAAAATAACAATAATAAGTGGCTTTAGTCTATCAAACAAATCCATGTAATTCGATCAATTCAAAAAAGATGTTCAAATCTCCAATGAACATTTTACAAAGTGATACAGAGATAGACGGAGAGACGACCAATTAAAGAACAAAGCACACATTAGAATTATCCCGTCATGAGCTCAGGATTAACCTGTATAGTTGAGCACTGCCACTTCCTTCCAAGGGCATCCTCAATCTTAAGATCAATCTTTGGGCCATAAAGGGTACCACCACCTTTATCAATTTGATAGCTCCAACCTTTATCATCCAAAGCATCTCTAAGGGCAGATGTTGCTTTCACCCATATATCATCATCTCCAACAGCTTTCTCTGGCCTCGGAGAGAGATTGACCTCATATTTGCTGAAGCCAAATTGCAACAAAAGTTCTTCGGTAAGATCTAGGGCACCCCTAATTTCAGCTTTGATCTGATCTTCTAGACAAAATATGTAGGCATCATCCTGCAACAGGTCCCGAGGTTAAACCAAAAAAAAAAAAAAACTTCATACACCTAGGATTATAGACTAACATTTTGCAAATACTAACACCATACCTGAGTAAAACCTCTTACACAAAAAAGACCATGCAAGCTTCCAGATAATTCGTATCTATATACGGTTCCCAACTCAGCAACTCGAATAGGAAATTCATGATATGAGTGAGGCTTCCTTTTGTAAACCAAGATATGATAGGGGCAGTTCATCGGTCAAAAGCTGATAAAGTTCATCCTCAACATTCATTTGATCATACATATGCTCCTTGTAGTAATCCAAATGACCACTTATCTGCCAAAGGTTCGCCTTTGCAACATGTGGAGTATACAGCAGATTGTAACCACGTTCTATGTGGATCTTTTTCCACAAATCTTCCATTACATGCCTCACAATAGCACCCTTTGGATGCCAGAACACTAAACCCCCACCAGCATCATTCTGTGAAAATTCAACAATGAAGATGTTCAATGCAAGAATCCTCATAATTACAAATAATGGGATTGCTAACCGATAAATCTGCGTAAACAGCAGAAAGAGATTCAGGCAATTCTGAGTACCTGTATAGAAAACAGGTCAAGAACTTGACCAAGGCGCCTGTGATCTCGACGTTTAGCTTCCTCTTTGAAATGAAGATATGCCTTCAATTGATCTTCACTCTCCCATGCAGTGCCATAGATCCTCTGCAACATCGGTTTCTTTTCATCTCCTCTCCAGTAGGCACCAGCAAGACTCAAGTTCGACAGCTTTTCTGTTAATTTTTCCAGTTTTTTCAACATGGCACCCCGCACATAGGTCCCACCATTCATCACCTATGAAGAATTCGGCATACCATGAGGAATTATGACATAAAGACAGTCTAATATGACAGGATGCTAGTTCAAAACACAATCAAATCCCAGTACAAGCATGCAAATGTATAAACATAAGTATAATTTGGTTAACTTGACCAAAAGGTTCCTCCCACCTTCAAATTAGTCTCCTTTTCAATCTGCATATCAATAACTCATTTTTAAAGAGCACCAACAACATTGTTTTCCCTGAGCACACCCCCGCCCTCTCTTTTTTATTCCTTTAAATTTCCATCTTAAGACTCGACTCAAACACTGTACATTTCACTTGTGTAGCTAATAAAAATATCATTTACGCACAGTTCCTGCACGTTAAATCATCACCTTCCATACTATATTGAGCCTGAAAATAGTGAAACCCTTACCAATATGATATATGGAAATGGGATCTTCTTTAATACTATCCAAAATTTCCAATTTGTATGGTTCGTTGAGAGCGGTTATTCTTTTGTGAGCTTCATCTCTTGAAACTTCTTCTCTTATGAGTGGTAAGTTTCTACCAATGATGCGATCCTACAAACCACAAAAGAAATGCTTATGAATAGTTTTCAATAGTTTCATGGTTCCAAAACTTTGATACAAACATGATAACTTACAGAGAAATTCCACTTACCATCTCCTTCTTGATTCTCTTCAACTCTTTGTCCGTCAAAGGCTCCATATCAAAATCATAATAGAACCCATTTTCTATCCACCGACCAATTGTCACTTTTGCATCCGGGAAGAGCTTTTGAACAGCCATGGCCATCACGTGTGCACACTGCAGTCAAACACATATAAATAGTTCATCACCATAACAGCGGAAAAGGCACCATTAATACCAAACTACAAGGAAATTCAGAAAAAAATGAACATAGCTCGACCTCAACACTTTATCAAAATACCACTGTTCTAAAAATCCCTGCCTAGCGCCGCCTAGGCCCCGCCTAGGCGCTAGGCGGCTGGTCACCGCCCCGATTAATGCCTAAGCGTTCGAAAATTAGGAAAGGGTGCCTAGACCAGTTGAGGCGCCCGCCTAGACCGCCTAGGCACCCGCCTAGCCCGCCCAAACCCGCCTAGACACCTGCCTAGGTTGCGACTCACTTAGATAGAAAATAGATAACTTTCAATTTGCATTTAATTTTTTTAATAAATTGTAAGGGACTTGTTGAATACTTAAATGAGCACATACTATATGTTTGCTCCCCATGTTTTCATTATGTTCCAATACTTCATAATACATATGTCATTCTATTTTGTAGTTTATGATGAAATTATATATATTTTAAGTATAAACAGACACTTATTTACACGAAATATAATGGATTTAGTTCAATCCGCCTAGTCCGCCTAGGCGCCCGCCTAGACCCCGCCTAGCCGCCTGGGAGCTAGGCCCCAGCCCGCCACCCGACTAGCGCCTAACGTCTTTTAGAACCTTGCAAAATACAGAAACCCATGTATCCTCTCACATTCCCAAAAACAGGATGACAATTTTCCCAGCTTATCTACTGTTGTACACCCATTTTTCCATGTCCTATTCGATCAAATTTCAAATTACCGAAAAGTTATGTTCTTATTTTCTTCATCCTCACTTCCTCATTCTTCACAACAGAATCAAGTGACAATTAGTAACGTAGAATTGAAAATAGTTGATTAAAAGCATCAAACTTTCAAAATGGGAAGCTCCTAAGAATCTAAAAATTCAAAAAATTCAACAGGAAAGCACCTCCTACTTCAATTTAACATAACACAATCATAAATCCAATCCAAAGCAATGAAATTTAAATAAATACCCTGTGTCAAATTCTGATGAGGCTTTTGGAGGACTCGTGGTTAGAAGCACGCCTTTCTCAGGCTTATCAGCTACCTCCATCTAGGCATCCTTCAATATGTTGTCTTGGGTCGAGACCTGAGCCTCCGTGGCCATTGCCGAGGAGGTGGAGATTCCATTTCTACCGCCGTAGAGGGACAGAGCCCTGAACTCGGAGCTCAGTGGCGAAGCGCAGTGTCTAACTGGGGAAAGCAAAGAAGAGATCTTTAGGAGAGGGATTGAGAGGAAGGAAGAAGAAGTGGCCATTACCATTCTCTGAGGATTAACATCTGGGTTGTGTTTGGATTTCATAATTATGATTGGGTTCGTGTGCAACGGTGGAGGGTGAGTGAGAGTGGCGTTCGTGACTTCGTTTGTGGTGGAGGTTTGGCTTTCGGTTTTTGTCCCTCGGACGCCTTAGAAAAGGCGAAGATCGAGAGCGACTGAAGCAGAGGCTTGTGAGAGGAGAGAAATTTTTAGATATGACGGAACATGGATGGTAAACCATATGTTTTTACGTAAATGATGAAAAGTTTTAATTTTTAAGTTATTAATCTTTTAACATACATATACTATCTCATTTATTTACAGATATATGATGTACCACCTCGTGTGATGGTCATACTGAAAAATGTCTTGCGAGAGAGAAGTTGAAACGGAAAGAAAAGTGGAGAGGTTGTAGTCTAAGGAGACCTCTCGACGATGATAGACACGTAACCCATCCCCTCACCAAATCCCACACAGCCGACGATCAACGCATGGATCGCAAAACCAAAAATTCCGCCCAAAGACCCAAACCCTTTCTGAAGCCCAATGGCAATTTTGCAAATAATGTTAAATCAGGGGACAGATGCAATGGCAATTTTGTAAATAAACTGAAATCTACCCCAAATTTGAAGAGTGCCACCTCCCCATACTTTAGACTAAAGTAATATAATTGCCTTCAGTGCCGCGAGGTGACTATTAAAATCATTAAAAAATAAGAGTATAGATAAGCATAAAATTACAGTATATTATCTGAAGTGTAATAACATATGAGGTCATCATTTTTTGGGTCCACATATGAAGACATCATTGAAAGAAGAATAAATGTTTTATAATCTAAGTCATTAGCATGTGGTCCAACAATTTAGTATTAATAATAATTTAACAAAAAAGTCATTAGCGTGCCACCAGCGTAGTTATCGAAAACTGAGAATTTCAATTTAGTTTTATGTTGGACAAAGAAATTTAAGATTACTAAGGAATTTCAAAATGACGAAAATATAATTGATGGAATTTTTTTTTTTTAAGAATTTGTAAAGAAATTGAAAATTTTCTTGTTTGGTTAACCTAAAAGAACGATTGAATCTAAATAGGAATTTTTTATTTTTAAACTCCCACTCATAGAATTTTAGAAAGGGTTTTTATCATAAATGGTCCTTGACATTGATCAAACACATCATTTTGGTCCCTGACATTGAAAATCAATATAAATGGTCCCTGGGATTGATCAAACGCATCACAAATGGTCATTCCGTTAAAAACTCTTTGGGCAATTTTCAAAGCTCCGTAACTCAATCGTTTCTTAACCAAATTCGACTCATAATATATCAAAATGAAGATAGGAAAGTGTAGAACAAGATTATACCTATTTTGAAGCCCAATGGTTGCCGGAGATGGCCGGAAAATAGCCTCAAATGTGACTGGTCCGCGGAAAAACTGGAAAACTAGCCGGAAACTGGGTAAACTTTAAACGTTCATAACTTCTTCAATAATCAACAAAATCGAGTGATTCAAAAACAAAAATCATACTTCTCGATGAGACGAAGAGAATGGTATCTTTTTTTATGGCTAACTCGCCGTAGTTTGGCCGGAAAACGGCTCGAAATTGGCTAACTCAAATGGTTATCCAATTGTACTTTTATGAAAATGGTTACTCTCTGATCAGACAGACCCCTTGTAATTTTATGAAAAATATGAATATTGAAACTCCCAGTTTTCAACATTTCAGGGTATCAAAATTTTTCACAAAGAAAATGAAATTTGAGCTGAAATAAAGCTGCAAACAAATTTACAAGACGATAGAAGGGGAAACTTTTCCTTTTCGCATACCTTTCCTGCTCCTTTTCCTGAACCAACATAGAACTGCGAGGATGAGCAATGAGGCGACAGAAATTGACACTACCAATATAATAGCCAGTCGCCTTCTCCCGGAAAAATACCCTCCTCCTGATTTGTTTTTATACTGAGCTGAAAAAATGAAAAAAAACAAAAAATCAATTCACTGGTGCTATGAATGGTATGAAGTTGAAACATGTAATTGACGCAATCTGTAGGAAAATAAGGTACCTAAAACTACTGCATCTGCGCGAATGTACAAATCTTGCCCGCCTTCTGTGAAGTGCTTAGTTTCCATCAAATCTCTATACCATGTCATGCATCCAGTCCCTCCATTCCTCACATCTGCACTTGCATATGCCAAGCACGAGCAGTTCTTCAAGCACTCCTCGTTGCACGCTTCTAAGCTCAAATTATTCTCCAGTTTTATAGAGGACGTTTCTGGAACCTTTACATTTTCCATCTTCACAAACCCCTCCCTGTTCCTACACATGGACCGCGAGCCCTGCTGCCTCTTGCACCCGCCTCTCCCGTCTTTCAAATCCCAATCCTTTGGTGATATTGGTTCATATCCGGGGTAGCATGTGCAGTTGAATCCAATGTTAGTAGGATTGCAATTGCCGAATTTACCACACTTGCCATAGCTGTCACAGGCATCCAATGGCGCCGACCAAAGCAAAACCCACTGGTTTTGCTGCTCTTGCCATACTAGGTGGTTGAGTGTTCCCGACCCGCCTATTTTGTTCATTGAGTAAATCGAAGGGTCAAGAACAGTCCACTGCACAGCAACTTTATCTTTGTTGTTCACAAAATTGATCTTAAACACATCGCTCCGCTGCACAGCAGGTATGCCGCCCCATTGAATCCCATCCCACTGTCCTGACCTCCACCACTCAGCCTCATTCTTGTACAAGATCAACTGAGGCGATCCATTCAGGTCCATTCTCAACGAAACGTTCCCTGTCCCAGGATCATTGTCCGAGTTCCAACACGTGAGGAACCGGTCTATGCCACTTCTTCTGTCCAACCCAATTTTCATATTCGAAAGAAGAATATTTGTAGGGTGATCAGTGCTCTGCCAAAAAACATCCTGGCTGCCTTGTTTAGCCAAAACAAGGCTTCCTGAATCAAGAATTTGAGCAAAAATATTATCGTTGCTCGCTGATGATATCGAAACATTTGTTGACCACTGAGGAACAAGGCCTTGGCTGGTATTGGCTTGCAGCACTAGGTTTCCATCAGAACCTATTGAAAGAACTCCTGAGCTGCCATTGACGGGATTATCTCTGTTGGCCACCCACACAACCATGTCTTCCGAAAACTCGTACCAAATTCCGACATAGCGGTTGGTCTATATTTTGGGACTAAATAATCCCAGGACAAAGGTCTCATTCTTGGACACCAAGAAATCACCGTCTCGGATGGGTTGATCAAATTTTATGGTAACTAAAACATTCAGCTGACCTTTCAAGAAATGCATTATTGCAGCACAAAGGTTTGCCAAGCACTACTGATTGCTTACTAAATGTATTAATATATTGATTTAGTAATCTTGTAATTTTTTTTTTTTTTTTTTTTTTTTTACCCTTGATTTCCAGTCGTTGATGCAACGGTGAACTCACGTGCGGACTCCCAATTATACAACAGATTTCATCTTAAAAGAGTAACATAAAAGTTGCTCTATCACTTGATATATTCAATTATTAAAACATATCATACGTCACTAGGTGATGCATGAATGAATGGCTACCTGAACTGGACTCGGCAATTGAACAACTCCCTCCTCCAATGTAGGATTCAAGGGAAGGAATCACCGAAACTTGTCAAAATTGAAAAGATGCGGAATCAATTTCATCACAATCTTTCTATAAATGCCAACAAAGTGGGATCTACATTATCTTTAGACAATAAATTAACGATCAACTCCGTAGTTGATGCATCTGCAGAAAAACCCCTCTCCACCATTCCTTCGATAAGCCTCACTGCCGTTGATGTCTCGTTGTTATTGATAAACCCTCAGATAATTGTGTTGTACGTGCAACAATCTGAAGAACAACATTTCTCTTCCATTTCACTTAGCAAGTTTTCCGCTTCCCTTGTTAGCACCCCATTACATAATCCACGAATCATTATAGTATATGTCTTGACATTAGGTTGAATTTCCTTTGATGATAAACTACGAAAGAGATCCCATGCATATTCAACTTTTTCAGCTCTGCACAAACCTTCAATAAGAATAGTGCAAGTTACAATGTCAAAATCCAACTTCTTTCCCTCTATCTCTTCCAACAATTCAACTGCCTTGGGAAATTGTTGGTTTTTACAAAGGCCATCCGGTAAAATAGAATAAGTTTGAATATTTGGAAGTTGGCCTAAAGCTTGCATTTGAGAGAACAAGTTATGTGCATCTTGTATTCTTTCCATCTTGCAAAACCCATAAATAAGAGTGTTAGTAATAGTATTTGGAACCAGTCCCCTATGAGACATTTCCAGAAATATCATCCCGGCATCATCTTGTTAGGAATGTCGGTACTACAAGATAGAGAATGCACAAGGTAAAGTAGAAAATGGACACCAAGAATTTATGTGGTTCGGCAATTTATGCCTACGTCCATGAAACAAGGATCAATCTTCACTATATGAAAAAGATGAGTACAACAAGAGTAGTCTTACCAAGCCAAAGACAAGGCTTGTCACACCCATATTTATAGGTGAGGCTTGGCATTCTACTAGTTTCTAGTTCCTTCTACAAACATCTAGCTTAGATAATTCTAGACTAGCTACAAAATTGTAGCTTCTAGATCTTTCCATTTGCAACCAAGGAAGCTAGTACTTTCTAGCTTCTTCCATTGACTTAATAACTTGCTAGAATTGTCTGGCATGCTCTAGCCCCCTCACTTGCTTACTAGAATAATCTAGAACATTCTTCATGGGCTGGACCATATACCAACAATCTCCCCCTCCAATCCATGAGGGAGGAATTCCGATCATGACTCCAAGTTACCTGGAGTCCATCCCAGCAGCCTTAACGCACAATTCCAACTTTGATTTTGTGACTACCTTTGTCAACATGTCTGAGGAATTAATATCGGTGTGAATCTTCTTCAGCTGTAGCAACTTGTTCTCTATAACATCTCTAATCCAGTGATAACGAATATCAATGTGCTTGGTGCGTGAATGATATGTAGTGTTCTTGCTCAAATCCAAAGCACTCTGACTATCACAATAAACGTTATAATCACTTTGCTCCAAACCCAACTCTTGGAGAAACCACTTCAGCCACAACAATTCCTTGTGTGCTTCTGTAGCGGCTATGTATTCAACCTCGGTTGTGGACAAAGCAACACATTTTTGCAACTTGGATTGCCAAGACACGGCTCCCCCTGCAAAAGTAAACAAGTACCCAGACGTGGATTTTCTACAATCCAGGTCACTTCTCATGTCAGCATCTGTAAATCCTTCCAAGATTGGTTTGGATCCGCAAAAGCACATGCACATCTTAGATGTCCCTTTCAAATATCTGAGAAACCACTTAACAGCTTCCCAGTGGTCTTTCCTTGGATTAGAGAGAAACCTACTCACCTCACCTACTGCATGAGCAATATATGGCCGTGTGCACACCATTGCATACATGATACTTCATACCGCTGAAGAGTAGGGAACAACTGCCATTTTCTCCTTTTCTTCATATGTTTTTGGACACGACTCTTTGCTCAACTTGATATGATTGGCTAAAGGTGAGCTTACCTGTTTGGCTGCTTTCATGTTGAACCTTTCAAGCACCTTTTCAACATACTTTTCTTGTGACAGCCAGAACTTCTTGGATTTTCTGTCACGAATTATCTCCATGCCCAAAATCTGCTTGGCTGGCCCTAAGTCCTTCATGTCAAATAACTTAGATAACTCTTCTTTGAGCTTTTTAATCATAGAAGCATCTTGACCGACAATCAACATGTCATCAACATAAAGCAATAAAATGATGAATTTACCTCCAGAAAATTGTTTGATATAGACACAAGCGTCAACATGAGTTCTCTTGTACCCATTACTCACCATGAATGAGTTAAACTTCTTATTCCACTGTCTTGGAGCCTGCTTAAGACCATATAAGCTTTTCTTGAGCTTGCACACCAAATTTTCTTTACCTTTGACTTCAAAGCCTTTAGGTTGCTCCATGTATATCTCCTCTTCTAAATTGCCATGGAGAAATGCAGTTTTAACGTCTAACTGCTCAAGCTCAAGATCCATGCTTGCTGCCATACCAAGGATAACTCGAATGGAAGTCATCTTCACCACCGGTGAGAAAATCTCATCAAAATCAACTCCTTTCTTTTGACCAAAACCTTTGACAACCAAACGAGCCTTGTACCTTGTCATGTTGTCGTCTCTTTTCAATTTGAACACCCACTTGTTTTTCAATGCTTTTCTGCCCTTTGGAAGCTCCACCAGCTCATAGGTATCATTCTTTAATAAGGAATCCATCTCTGACTCCATTGCCTTCATCCATCTGTCACTGTCGTTATGAGCTCTGGCCTCCTCATAAGTTTCGGGCTCTCCATAATTAGTCAACATGATATGCTCTGATGAAGAATACTTGGTAGACGGTCTTCAACTTCTGCTGGATCTTCTAACTTGGTCTTCATTCTCTTGCGGGGCTGGAGGCTCCCCCTGATTTCTCTTGCGGGGCTGGAGGCTCCCCCTGATTGGGTTCCCTTTGAATCTGTTCTGCAGGTTCCCCCTGATCAGCAATTTCATGGTCTGGTTCATCTTGATCAAGCTCCCTCTGATTAGCATTATCTGGTTCTACCGGTACTTCATTTGCAGCTGCTTCAGGGATGTCACCGTGACTTTCTTCATCTGAAGCTAATGGATCAACTCATCTGACTACGCCATCTGGTTGTGCCTTTTTATCCAAATCCCCAATTGTTTGGTCTTCATAAAATATCACATCCCTGCTTCTGGTAAACTTCTTCTGGTATGGGTCCTATAATCTGTAACCAAAATCTTCACCGCCATAACCAAGAAAGATGCACGGTGTAGCTTTGTAGTCTAACTTCGATCTCTGCTCTTTGGGCACATGCACAAAAGCTTTGCAACCAAACACCTTCAGATGAGAGTAAGACGCATCATTACCAGTCCATACTCTTTGTGGAACATCAAAACCTAATGGTACTGATGGAGATCGGTTGATCAAATAGCAGGTTGTCCTTACAGCTTCACCCCAGAACTGCTTAGATAACTTTGCAGTCCTCAGCATACACCTGACTTTCTCCATGATGGTTCGGTTCATTCTTTCAGCAACGCCGTTATGTTGTGGAGTTCCAGGAACTGTCTTCTCATGACATATGCCATGTTTCACACAATACTCTCTAAACTGGTGAGATGTGTACTCGCCGTCGTTGTCGCTACGAAGGCACTTGAGAGGTTTCCCAGTTTCCCTCTCCACCATGGCATGGAACTCCTGGAATGTCTGAAACACCTGGTCTTTGGATTTCAACAAAAAAACCCAGACCCTTCGTGAAGCATCATCAATATAAGTAACAAAATTTTTATTTCTTCCAAGTGACTCGACTTCCATGGGACCACATACATCTGAATAAACAAGATCTAACAAATTTCCTTTCTTTGTAGATGGAACAGAAAAACTAACTCTTCTTTGTTTACCGAATAAATAGTGCTCACAAGAGTTTAACGATGTACCTTTGGCAAAAGGAATGTGAGACTTCTTTGCCAGAACTTGTAGGTCTTTCTCGCTCATGTGGCCTAGCCTCTTATGCCACAAGTCTAGAGATGAGTCATCCACAGCATTCAACTCACCTTTCAAAACCTTAGCATTTGACCAGTACAACGTACAACAAAGTTGTGCTCTTGCTACCCTCATTAAGCCTTTAGTAAGCTTCAATTTTCCTTCGCCAATATGGTGATAATAACCTTGTCGATCAAAGGTACCGATGGATATCAGATTGAGACGTATATCAAGAATATGTCTCACATCTTTCAACATCAACTGGCAGCCAAGGTTAGTTCTTAGGCAAATATCACCAATTCCAAGAATTTTGGAATAGCTTTCATTCCCCATCTTCACTATGCCAAAGTCACCTTCTTTGTATGTACTAAAGAACTCTCGTTTGGATGTAGCATGGAAGGAAGCTCCATTGTCAAAGATCCATTCAATGTCTCTGTCAGAATCACCCATATACAGACATTCACCAACAGACAATATTTCTGGTACATTACCACATATGATAGCGGTGGTATTGCCAGTATCATCTTTCTTCGGGTTGTTTCCTTCCCTTTGCTCTCTCTTCCAAACTCTACAATTTTTCTTCATATGGCCTTCTTTGCCACAGTGGTGGCATGCACCCCTGAACCTTGACTTGGATCAGCTAGGACTCCTGCCATGACCTCTAGGCCCTCTACTCTTGCTTCTTCCGCGGTTCTATGTGACAAATACTTAGCTGCTATCTGTGCCATAAGTCTTTCTCCTTGTTTCTTCATTGAGCATGTTATTTTTAACATTATCAAGAGTAAGAACACCATTAGAAGCAGAGTTACTTATAATCACCACAAAGGTCTCCTAACTGTCAGGCAAGGATCCAAGTAACAAGAGCACTTGCAGCTCTTCCTCGATCATCATGTTCATAGTAGCCAACTGGTTGATGATATTCTGGAAATTGTTCAAGTGTTCTGCTGCACTTAAACCATCCATGTACTTCACATTGATGACATCTTTGATCAAGAAGGCTTTCTTGGCTGGGGTCTTCTTCTCGAACAAGGACTCAAGCTTCGTCCAAAACTCACGGGCGTTGGTTTCATTAGACACATGGTGAAAAACACTATCGTCCACCCATTGTCTAATTGTGCCAATTGCCTTGCGATTCATCTTCTTCCACTCAGCATCAGACATGCTCTCGGGCTTAGCGGCATCTCCTTCAATTGGCTCATGCAGATCCTTGCAATAGATAATGTCCACCATCTTTGGCTTCCATGTTACCCAATTGGAGTTGGTGAGTTTGATCATAGTGCCACCTCCTTACATCTCGTAGTACGAGCCAACCGAGCTCTGATACCACATGTTAGGAATGTCGGTACGACAAGATAGAGAATGCACAAGGTAAAGTAGAAAATGGACACCAAGAATTTATGTGGTTCGGCAATTTATGCCTACGTCCACGAAACAAGGATCAATCTTCACTATATGAAAAAGATGAGTACAAGAAAGTATAACACACACTTTCTATCACTCTAAACTTCACTCACAATGTATAGTGGAACACTCTCACTCTCTCTTGGAGTGGAACTCTAGCTTTGGACTTGATCCTTTTCTACTCACTTCTTTCTTGATTAGTTACTCCACTACAACATCACACCCATATCTATAGGTGAGGCTTGGCATTCTACTAGTTTCTAGTTCCTTCTACAAACATCTAGCTTAGATAATTCTAGACTAGCTACAAAATTGTAGCTTCTAGATCTTTCCATTTGCAACCAAGGAAGCTAGTACTTTCTAGCTTCTTCCATTGACTTAATAACTTGCTAGAATTGTCTAGCACGCTCTAGCCCCCTCACTTGCTTACTAGAATAATCTAGAACATTCTTCATGGGCTGGACCATATACCAACACATCTATCCTTTTACGCTTACAATACCCATTTATCAATATGTTATAACTACTTGCATCAACCATGCAGCCTTTGCTAAGCATTACTTCGAAAACCTTTTTTGCCTTGCCAATTTCTCCTCGCAAACAATAACCATCTATAAGTGAATTGTACGTAATTGTATCAGGTGCAATATCCCTTTGCGCCATCATTTCAACCACGCTCCTTGCTTCCTGGACCATCCCCTCTTTACAATATGCATCAACCAAACCATTAAAGGTGCACACATTTGGAAAGATACGTTTACTCACCATTTCATTCAATAATCTTGTAGCGTCTTTCCAATTCCCTACTTTGCAAAATCCATGAATCAAAGAGGTATAGGTAATGACGTTGGGAGCGATGTCGTTAGTTGTCATTTCTGAAAAGAGGTTTAGTGCATCAACAATTAGAATATCCTTGCAAAGATTGTTGATGATCGTGTTATAGACAACTACGTCAGGCCTGTATTCGCCTTCTTTCATCTTCTTAAGGAACTGGATAGCTCCAGTGTTGTTACCTTTCAAGCAATAGCCCTTTGCTAGTATGCTGAAAGTAACCACATCCGGCTTGCAATTACCTCCCTCCACCATTTTGTTGAAAAGTGCAGCTGCGTCAGCCTCTCTATGCTCACGAATAAAGCCATTGATTAGAGTGTTGAAGGTCATGACAATTGGTTCAAAACCCAGTTTGAAGAATTTTCCCAAGATAGAAAAGCCAAACCCCATTTTCCTCAAATGACAAAAGCAATTCATGATAATTTTTAGAGTATAAACATTAGGACGAATTCCGGACACAACCATTTGGTTATTTAAGGAGATGACTGCCGAATAATGTTTGAACTTGGCAAGTTGAGTCCAGATTTGGTTGAAATGGACAACGGAAGGGAGAGGATGCCTTTGAAGCATTTCGTCGAACATATTGCGATGTTCACAGGTTGGTGTTGTTGGGTGCTTCTAGATTCGGGGGATTTAGAACCTCGAGAGTGAAACAAAGCCAAGTAATTGTTGAAGAAAACAACAGAAGAAGATTGAAGAAGACGAGGCATCATACCTCTGAGTCTGAGTCTGCTGCTGCTGCCATAACCAACCTTCAAAGAAAGAGGAAGCAGCAACAGCAGCTGTTGTCCGCATCATCTCCAGTGAGTCAGCGAATCCGTACGCAAATCTTCTTTCCGAAAAACTTTTGCTGAGGATGATTTATGGAGGGAAGAATCTGCTTCTACTGTTAGCATTCTTTCCTATTTTTGGTCAAAACTGACTCATTCACTATTAGAAGTGATATTCTTCTTCACTTATTTAATATTAAGATCTGGTATTTTTATTCATTTGTAAGTGAAAGGTCTTAGGTTTGATTCTCATTAAAGACTAATTTGAACCATATCATTGCTAGCTCATTAAGAAGCTAAGTTCACACCTCTTCTTCGTGTAAGTAATATTGTTTGTTAAAAAAAAAAAAATCTTCATAAAAACTAACTTATGCCCACACAACGTGTGTAGGATGGAAGGATTCCCACACAATGTGTGTAGAATGGAAGGGCGAGAGACGTGGGAGAGCCCAGAAAAGAGAGAAAGGCTTTTTTATTTTTTATTTTTAATATTACATTACGTTTGAATAAAGGAAATAAATTTGAAATTTGGATACAAATCAAAATTTATAAGTTAACATGCACTAATTTTTTTGTATGGATTCATAAACATAAAAATTTAGAATTTCTGCGTAGAAGAAAAACTTGGAATTTGGGTAAAAGTCAGAATTTAAAAATTGACATGCACTAATCCCCTTGTTTGAATTCATAAACATAGAAATTTATAATTTTCGCTTACAAGAAAAACTTAATAGTATTCAAAGTTTGATCAAAGTCCCTTGACTTTGTACACCTCATTATATTACTATTAATATTCTTTGATTAAAGCCTTAATAGTATTCAAAGTTTGATCAAAGTCCCTTGACTTTGTACACCTCATTATATTACTATTAATATTTATAGTTTTATAGTTTTGACATTAATTGTTTGATATTTTATGAGATTTATAATCCTATAATTTAAAATTCCTCATTATAATACTAATAGAAGCGGTTACAATAAAAAAAATCAAACATTTTGATTGAATAAATGGATAAAAACTATGTAAAAATAAGAAATAATAAATGGCAAAAGAATGTATCCATAGTGCTAAAAAAATGGGTACATTTTACAAAAAAAATTGGTACATTTCACATATAACAAAGTTGTACATTAATAAAGAAGAATGGGTACATTATAAATAATTTAGGGTACAGATAAAAGATTAAAAAATTATGAGTACGAATGAAATTTTTAAAAACTATAGGCGCTAAAAGAAATTAATACATGGGTACAAAATAAAACTAAAAAGAAAATACTACAAATTTAAAAAAAAAATTGCGAATTAAAAGTGGGTACAAACTAAAAATATAAATATATGATACAAAGTTTTGGGCATAAAACATAAATATACCATATGTAATTTTTCTATCATTGATTAAATATACAATGTCATGTGACGGTATACACATGGGTACAAACACAAATAAAACTTTAAAAAATATGGGCACAAAAAGAAACTAATATATGGGTACAAATTAAAAATGAAAAGAAAATTGGTACAAATTAAAAAATATTTGCAAATTAAAAATAGGTACAAACTAAAAATAAAAATATATGATAATAAATTTAGCCATAAATATAAATATACTAATTGTAACATTTTTAACACTAAAGGAATATATTTAAAAATAAAAAAAATTATTATTCAAATAATTAATGACGTTATTAATACCCAAGGACCTTTATCAAAAATTGAAAATGAATAGGATTTTAATCAATGGAGTAGCAAAAAGAAGGATGTGAACCTAATTTCTCCTTTTAAAAATTAGCTCTAATGGTTTTGTTCATGCTAATGGTAATATGGTAATGCTGCTGCAGGGTTTGTAATTCGAGATCATAATAGTAAATCCAATAAAAAGAAACCTTACATTTTCAAGCCTATACTGTCACATCCCCGCCCGGGGCGGATCACTTCCCGGGCCCGCTCCACCACCGTAGCACGATATTGTCCGCTTTGGGCCCCGACTACGCCCTCACGGTTTTGTTTTTGGGAACTCACACGAGAACTTCCCAGTGGGTCACCCATCATGGGAGTGCTCTCGTGCGCTACTCGCTTAACTTCGGAGTTCCCATGGAACCCGAAGCTAGTGAGCTCCCAAAAGGCCTCGTGCTAGGTAGGGATGGGAATATACATATAAGGATCACTCCCCTGGGCGATGTGCCCGAAGCCAGTGAGCTCCCAAAAGGCCTCGTGCTAGGTAGGGATGGGAATATACATATAAGGATCACTCCCCTGGGCGATGTGGGATCTCACAATCCACCCCCCTTAGGGGCCCGACGTCCTCGTCGGCACACCACGACCAGGGTTAGGCTCTGATACCAAATTGTCACATCCCCGCCCGGGGCGGATCACTTCCCGGGCCCGCTCCACCACCGTAGCACGATATTGTCCGCTTTGGGCCCCGACTACGCCCTCACGGTTTTGTTTTTGGGAACTCACACGAGAACTTCCCAGTGGGTCACCCATCATGGGAGTGCTCTCGTGCGCTACTCGCTTAACTTCGGAGTTCCCATGGAACCCGAAGCCAGTGAGCTCCCAAAAGGCCTCGTGCTAGGTAAGGATGGGAATATACATATAAGGATCACTCCCCTGGGCGATGTGGGATCTCACATATACCACCAATGGATATGTCAACTTATGCTTCGAGCTTCAAACCAGCAGGTCTCTTGCAGAGCCGTCTCTGAGATTTTGGAGGCCCTGTGCGAAATTTATAAAAGTGCCCCTCTTTTAAGATAAGTCTTAAAAAATGTAGGACAATGTATTCACGCTAGAAAACAATCACTTAAATCAAAACAAAGTTTAGCACTCACTGATTGCGAGTTTAAAAATGTCATTAATAATAAGTAAAAAGAGCTACAAAGATACCGTTCACTAAATAATCAAAGCAGTTCAATCTTAAACAACCAAACAAGAAAACAAACTTCAAAAACTCTAACTTTAAAGTCTCACTTGAATATGTAACATTATTATATAATAATATTGAAAAAATACTGTCTTTTATGGTGTATTATTGACACTCAAAATATCTTATTGTACTCTAAATTTTTGTATTTAGAAAGAAAACAAATTACGCTTATAAGGAGTGGTAAGATGAGATTTTAAAGTGCTAACAAAATCAATTTTTGAATATAGAACATTATTTCATAACAAAATCAATTTGAAATATAGAATATTATTACATATAAATATTAGGTGACAAAAATTTTGGGGGTCTCTTCAAATTTGGAGCCCTGTGCGACTGCACCTTTCGCACCCCCTCTGGTCTCTTGGATCACTCCCAAAGGTAGAACGACCACACTTACTAGGGTTCACTAGAGTTAAAATGGTTGCAAACTCAAATCAGTCTTCATTCACGGTGGTAATCTGTAAAGATATCCAGATTCTTACAACATCTTAAAAGCTTCCTGAGAAGTACATAGCCGTTGTATCAGGTGTCCCTTCTGCTTTTCACCCAGGAGCTTGTAGTACTCGCAGTTGGATGGCAAAGTCCGCCAGTTTTTGCCTTGTATTGGGATATGAAATCGCAACTTTCTCTTCAGGTTGGTAATTACTAGCATATGCTCATTAAACACCGTCAATTGGGAGAAGGCATAACTGTAATGATTACGCCACATTTATGCAAAATTGAGCTCTTCCAAATTGCTGGTTTTTTACTAATCATCCAGTCTGTTTATCGTGCCAGCACTATTTAAATTTACTCAACGCCTGTGCCTGTTAATATGAGGGGATTGTTCGGGGCATGCATCTTAATTCTTTAGCCCTGAGCACATGGACGAAGCCAGAAAATATGTGAATGGGGGCATCTTGAAGCAATAAAGTAACATTAAGTTCACAAATATGGTTCAAATTAGATTACTGGACTACTGAAGACAACCCATCAATATTATCAAATATGGTTATTGGATACCTTAGCTTTGTATGCAATATGTTATCATTCACATTTGATCTCGCATCTGATTTTACAACCATTCTATAATTTCTTTCGGTCTTTGTAATTGGGTAGTCATTAATCTTGGGTGGGGTGTTGTCAATATTAACAAGATTATGTTATTTCATTGAAGTGGTTTTAATTAGGTTGTATTACTTAGCCATGTGTCATGTTGACAGAAAATATTGACGAATTAAGAGATAATTGTTGTCAATATGGGAAAGAAATAAATTTGCATGTGTGAATAGCACTACTATTCCAGGAACCATAAACCACAATGAAATTTATCCTTTATTACATTTACTTATGAGGTGATGCTATGTTTGGAACTTTGGATTGAGTGAAATCAAGAGAAAAGACAAATAGATGCTGCAACTTCAAAATTTTCATGGACATATTTATAATATTTTCTTTAAATCTCCCATGAACTGGCCTCTATCAGTTGTATTAATTTTCACGAAATATTGAAGTGATCCATGCTACCATATCACATACGAAAAATCACTTGTTATCTGTTATAATCCTTGCATTGTTAAAATCATTCATAGGGAATTGAAATGCATACAACTTTTAAAATTAATCCTTGCATTGCTAAAATCACTCATAGGGAATTGGAATGCATACAATTTTATTTTTTTTTAAATCTCAATGGGGGCATGAGCAATGTATACAAATTAATCCTTAAGCCCAATGTAGCTCCGCCCTTGCATGAGCATCCTCCCTGTTTCGTAGTTGATGCATTTGCAGAAAAACCCCTCTCCACCATTTCTTGAATAAGCCTCACTCCCGTTGATGTCTCATTGTTATTGATAAACACTCGGATAATTGTGTTGTACATATTTGCCCTCCATTACAAAATCCACTATTTATTGTATTATACGTCCTGGCATTAGGTTGAATTCCTTTTGATGGTAAGCGACGAAATAGATCCCACGCATATTCAACTTTTTCAGCTCTGCACAAACCATCAATAGGAATATTATAAGTTACAATATCAAAATCCAACTTCTCTCCCTCCATCTCTTCCAACAATTCAACTGCCTTGGGAAATTGTTGGTTTTTACAAAGGCCATCCAGTAAAATATTATACGTTTGAATGTCTGGAAGTTGGTCACAAGTTTGCATTTGAGAGAACAAGTTCAATGCATCTTGCGTTCTCCCCATCTTGCAAAACCCATCAATAAGAGTGCTATAAGTAACCGTATCTAGAACAACTCCCTTATGAGACATTTCCAGAAAAAGCATTCGGGCATCATCTCTCCTTTTACTTTTATAGTAGCCGTTTATCATTACGTCATAACTACAAGTGTCAACCATGCAAACTTTGCTAAGCCAAGTAATTACTGACGAAAAGAACAACATAAGAAGAAGATTAAAGAAGACAAGGCAGCATACCTCTAGTGCTGCTGCTTCCTATTCAGGTGAAGATTTCTCCGGAGAGGGGTTTTCTGTCCTCAGCATAGCTCCTCAAGGGATCTGCACTTTGATGATTGATTGGGCTCTTGCTTGTTGAGATGCTACAAGAAGAGGATAGAGTTAGTTCTGAAATGTGCCTTTGTGGGGCCTTAGGTGTAGGCCTTGAGGCTCGCAATCAAAATTAACTAAGTGCTAGGCATGCCACTACTATCTCAGTATAGCAGATGTAGAACAAGATTGTGTTTAGTCAATTACTTGCGCCCCAAGCTACTCGGACTTCTTGTTATCAAAGGATTGTCGTGGATGGGTTAAGTCCACATTAAGTTCTTTTTCTTGCCTTGTGACCAAGGACTTTCAGTTCATAGTCTTGTATGTTCAAATGAAGGGAGTCCAGATCCCCTTAAGTCATTGGTTTGGTTCCAGATTGGTCTTAAATGAAAGCATTTCCATTAAACTAACTAGATCCAGATGCAAATGAGATTCTTAGAGTAAGAAAACTGATGGATATGAGTTGGATACATGCTAGAGAATACATTAAGGAATAGATCTTTAACTTAGAAAACAAACAAAGAGCTTTGAGCAAGATTTCACCTTGTCGGGCAAGGTTGAACCTCTTGCAATCATTTCTCTTTGAGTTTACAGAGGTTTCTATGCTAAAAATGGATGGATGGTAAACAAGTTTACACAAGGGAATCGATACTACGCCACTAAGGGTGATAACAGAGTTTCTAAACGCGACAAAGATAGCTTTTGTAGGGAGATTTCCTGAAAGGGATTGAGATCTGGGTTGATTACAGCTTTTAGATGCAAATCTGGCTTAAGAGCAGAGTTTGTATGTTTGTTTGTTTGATTGGTTGAGTGTCCTTGTCTCTGGGGCCCCTTCCTCCTTTTACAAGCAATTTAGCTCAACTACTGTAGCTTTTCTTGCCCGAAAGCAACCGGAGGGTAGTGACTCATCATCTTTTTACTTGTATTGCCACTGAAAAGTACTTTTGGCTGATTGTAAGTTAGTCTCCATCACTTGTCACTTAAACCATAGCCGCATGGTCTATGCATTAATGGGAAGGCATCGATTTTCCCTGGGCTTGATGCTGGGCTTCGGGCAAGTCTTCTTTTACTTGGCATCTCTAGGCTTTCACACACTTGTAGCCCAATGTTCAAATATTAACCCAAACAGTGCCCCCTTTGATCATTGTTGAAGCTGCAATCCCATGCGCTAATTATGATTAAACAGTCGTCGCATGCTTTCTCTTGGAACTTGCACCACTTAAAGCAATCGTTTAATCAAGACCTTTACACTAACCCACGAATTCCAATCGTTAATTAACTGCTCACTATATAATCTCCACATAAACCCTTCGGCAAAGCACCTTAGCAACTTCAAGCCTTCAAATCCCCGAACTTCCCAGAATTTTCAGACTTCTCTTGCTATTTAGTCCTTGCCTCATATTCTGATTTTCTTTCCTCATTTCCCTCAAAATCTTTCAATGGCACCCAAAGTTGCTCGAACCCAATCTTCTTGCGAGACTAGTGAGGGGATTTCCACTATGCGCCTCTTGCTCAATAGTCTTCATCGCCCTCGGGAAGGCTTACATACTGAGCTCTTTTTGGAGGAAGGATGAGTGCACTCCTTGGGCCCTGCATGGACCTCCCAACTACTTGTAGTTGTTGAAAACAACATGCCCAAGGAGAAATGGTTAACCTCAAACCCATTTCAGGCCAAGTCAGGCATTTCTTCCTCTAAATGGTCAAACCATCGTCGTGGGTTCCCACTCATGAAGGACAAGGCATGGACAAAATGGATCAATGAGCTCAAGGCCATCTTCAAGAATAAGTGGATGAACAATGGAATTTATGAGCTGATAATATTGTCCAAGTCGACTGTGATTGCTAAGCTTCAGCTACTCGGGCACCAACACAATTGACTTCCGGATGAGCCTATGTCCTTGTCTCTGGGGCCTCTTCCTCTTTTCATAGGCAATTTAGCCCGACTGCTATAGCTTTGCTCTTGCTCAAAAGCAACCGGAGGGTAGTGACTCATCATCTTTTTACTTGTATTGCCACTAAAAAGTACTTTTGGCTGATTGTAAGTTGGTCTCCATCACTTGTCACTTAAACCATAGGCGCATGGTCTATGCATTAATGGTAAGGCTCCGATTTATCACTTGTCACAGACTCACTGACTCGCTGAAGATGATGCGGGAAACAACAACTGCTGCTTCTTGTTCTTCTTTGAAGGTTGATTATGGCAGCAGCAGACTCGGACTCAGATCCAGAGGTATGCTTCCTTATCTTGTTCAATCTTCTTCTATCGTTGTTTTCTTCAACAATTACTTGGGTTTGCTTCACTCTCGAGCTTCTAAATCGACAGAATCAAGAAACACCCAACAACACCAGCGTGTGAAAATCACTAATGTTGAGGATGCTCTCAATGTGTTCGACGAAATGCTTCAAAGGCGTTCAGATGTGTATACTCTAACCATTATCATTAATTGCTTTTGTCATCTCAACCAAATGGAGTTTAGTTTGTCAGTCTTGGGTAACTTCTTCAAATTAGGTTTTGAGCCAAATGTCACGACCTACACCACTCTAATCAACGGCTTTCTTCTTAAGAATAGAGAGGTCGAGGCAGCAGCATTTTTCAACAAAATGATGAAGAGAGGTAATTGCAAGCCGAATGTGGTTACTTTCGGCACACTAGTAAAGGGCCTTTGCTTGAAAGGTAACAACACTGCAGCAATCCAATTTCTTAAGAAGATGGAAGAAGGAGCATGCAAGCCTGACGTAGTTGTCTATAGCACAATCATTGATAGTCTTTGCAAGGATACTCTAGTTGTTGATGCACTGAACATCCTCTCAGAAATGACGAGTAAGGGCATTGCTCCCAACATTATTACGTATACCTCTTTGATTCATGGATTTTGCAAAGTAGAGAATTGGAAAGAAGCTAAAAGATTGTTTAATGAAATGGTGGAGAAACAAATCTTTCCAAATGTGTGCACCTTCAATGTTTTGGTTGATACATTCTGCAAAGAGGGTATGGTCCAGGAAGCAAGGAGCGTGGTTGAGATGATGATTCAAAAAGATATTAAACCTAATACAATTACGTACAATTCACTTATGGATGGTTACTGTTTGCGAGGAGAAATGGACAAGGCGAAAAAGGTTTTTGGAATAATGCTTAGCAAAGGCTGCATGGTTGATGCTCATACTTATAGCATATTGATAAATGGCTATTGTAAGTGTAAAAGGATAGATGATGCTCGGATGATTTTTCTGGAAATGTATCTGGCACTCTTATTGATGGGTTTTGCAAGATGGGGAGAACACAAGATGCACTGAACTTGTTCTCTCAAATGCAAGCTTTAGGCCAACTTCCAAATATTCAAACTTATTGTATTTTACTGGATGGCCTTTGTAAAAACCAACAATTTCCCAAGGCAGTTGAATTGTTGGAAGAGATGGAGGGAAAGAAGTTGGATTTTGATATAGTAACTTATAATATTCTTATTGATGGTTTGTGCAGAGCTGAAAAAACTGAATATGCATGGGATCTCTTTCGTCGTTTATCATCAAAAGGAATTCAACCTAATGTCAAGACATATACTATAATGATTCGTGGATTATGTAATGGGGGGCAAATATGTGAAGCGGAAAACTTGCTTAGAGAAATGGAAGAGAAAGGATGTTCTCCAAATGGTTGGACGTACAACACAATTATCCGAGGGTTTATCAATAACAACGAGACATCAACGGGAGTGAGGCTTATTCAAGAAATGGTGGAGAGGGGTTTTTCTGCAGATGCAGCAACTACTGAATTGATTGTTAATTTATTGTCTAAAGATAGAGTAGATGCCACTTTGTTGGCATTTACAGAAAGACCATGATGAAATTGATTTGCATCTTTTTAGTTTTGACAAGTTTATGTGCATCCTTCCCTTGAATGCTACATTGGAGGAGGAAGTTGTTCCACTATCGAGTCCAGTTCAGGTAGCTATTCGTTCATGCATCGCCTAGTGACTTATGATATCTGTTATTAACTGAATTTATCAATTAAGATTATGAAATCTGTTGGTGAAGCAGACCATTCGTCTAGTATGAAATTTGTTGACATATTTATGACTCGAATACCAATCCATGAGATTGCCTCTGCTTGCTTTACAAATCCTGCAAATATGCGTATTAAGTGACAATCCAGGTCGGAGATAAGAGTCCAAGACTAGTTCCCAACTCCAACCTTGCGTAGCCTGAATAACTAGTCGTGTTTGAACGTGAGAACTGCTTGTTTAACCCTTTTTTTTTTTAATAAACGATATTATGTACACTTAATGGGTGGGAGGTGAGTTAAGCCTCACAATGGGCTAGCAACAATGTGGCTCAAATACACTGTTGACGAGAATCGAACCTAAGACTTCTCACTTAGAGGTGATGAGAAATACTACTATACTATTGTATTAAGTGGTTGTACAACGTTTTTTCAATTTCAAGATTTTAATATTTTGTTTGAAGGGCTATGTCCAATTAGTTAAGCTGCATATCAATAGAACTCTGATTGTCAACTAAAATTTTATAAAATTAACATTCTAACCTACTAATAAAGAATGAATAGAAATAAATGATATGGGTCGCAATGTAATTTTACACAAACTAAATTATGCTATTTTTTTTAAAGGTAATGCTATACTTACCACCTATTTGCATATTTGAATGATCTCTCTAATAGCGGGCGGGCCGTCAACGCATGTGGGTCATATATTTGTTAGAAAGATAGTACAAATATGTTGTAAAAATGGCAAATCTGTTTTTTGAAGTTTCACCCACATAATTCTAACATATCTTTAACACTGCTTGAATAAAGAAATGAAAGGATTTTATTTTCTAAATTTGTAAATTTTCTTATTTGGTTAACCTAAAAGAACAAGGAAATTAGGTACTGAATTTGTTATTTTTAAACTCTCAATCATAGAAATTGGGAAATGACACCTATTTATATGAAATTTAAACTTGGGAATTTGAGGTCGTAAATTCCAAGTTTTTCTTGTAAGCGAAAATTCTAAATTTCTATGTTTATGAATTCAAACAAGGGGATTAATGCATGTTAATTTTTAAATTCTGACTTTTAACCAAATTCCAAGTTTTTCTTCTACGCAGAAACTCTAAATTTGTATGTTTATGAATCCATACAAAAAAATTAGTGCATGTTAACTTATAAATTTTGATTTGTATCTAAATTTCAAATTTATTTCCTTTATCGAAACGTAATGTAATATTAAAAATAAAAAATAAAAAATAAAAAAGCCTTTCTCTCTTTTTTGGGCTCTCCCACGTCTCTCTCCCTTCCATTCTACACACATTGTGTGGGAATCCTTCCATTCTACACACGTTGTGTGGGCATAAGTTAGTTTTTATGAAGATTTTTTTTTTTTTTGAACAAACAATATTATCTACACGAAGAAGAGGTGTGAACTTAGCTTCTTAATGAGCTAGCGATATGGTTCAAATTAGTCTTTAATGAGAATCAAACCTAAGACCTTTCACTTACAAATGAATAAAAATACCAGATCTTAATATTAAATAAGTGAAGAAGAATATCACTTCTAATAGTGAATGAGTCAGTTTTGACCAAAAATAGGAAAGAATGCTAACAGTAGAAGCAGATTCTTCCCTCCATAAATCATCCTCAGCAAAAGTTTTTCGGAAAGAAGATTTGCGTACGGATTCGCTGACTCACTGGAGATGATGCGGACAACAGCTGCTGTTGCTGCTTCCTCTTTCTTTGAAGGTTGGTTATGGCAGCAGCAGCAGACTCAGACTCAGAGGTATGATGCCTCGTCTTCTTCAATCTTCTTCTGTTGTTTTCTTCAACAATTACTTGGCTTTGTTTCACTCTCGAGGTTCTAAATCCCCCGAATCTAGAAGCACCCAACAACACCAACCTGTGAACATCGCAATATGTTCGACGAAATGCTTCAAAGGCATCCTCTCCCTTCCGTTGTCCATTTCAACCAAATCTGGACTCAACTTGCCAAGTTCAAACATTATTCGGCAGTCATCTCCTTAAATAACCAAATGGTTGTGTCCGGAATTCGTCCTAATGTTTATACTCTAAAAATTATCATGAATTGCTTTTGTCATTTGAGGAAAATGGGGTTTGGCTTTTCTATCTTGGGAAAATTCTTCAAACTGGGTTTTGAACCAATTGTCATGACCTTCAACACTCTAATCAATGGCTTTATTCGTGAGCATAGAGAGGCTGACGCAGCTGCACTTTTCAACAAAATGGTGGAGGGAGGTAATTGCAAGCCGGATGTGGTTACTTTCAGCATACTAGCAAAGGGCTATTGCTTGAAAGGTAACAACACTGGAGCTATCCAGTTCCTTAAGAAGATGAAAGAAGGCGAATACAGGCCTGACGTAGTTGTCTATAACACGATCATCAACAATCTTTGCAAGGATATTCTAATTGTTGATGCACTAAACCTCTTTTCAGAAATGACAACTAACGACATCGCTCCCAACGTCATTACCTATACCTCTTTGATTCATGGATTTTGCAAAGTAGGGAATTGGAAAGACGCTACAAGATTATTGAATGAAATGGTGAGTAAACGTATCTTTCCAAATGTGTGCACCTTTAATGGTTTGGTTGATGCATATTGTAAAGAGGGGATGGTCCAGGAAGCAAGGAGCGTGGTTGAAATGATGGCGCAAAGGGATATTGCACCTGATACAATTACGTACAATTCACTTATAGATGGTTATTGTTTGCGAGGAGAAATTGGCAAGGCAAAAAAGGTTTTCGAAGTAATGCTTAGCAAAGGCTGCATGGTTGATGCAAGTAGTTATAACATATTGATAAATGGGTATTGTAAGCGTAAAAGGATAGATGTGTTGGTATATGGTCCAGCCCATGAAGAATGTTCTAGATTATTCTAGTAAGCAAGTGGGGGCTAGAGCGTGCTAGACAATTCTAGCAAGTTATTAAGTCAATGGAAGAAGCTAGAAAGTACTAGCTTCCTTGGTTGCAAATGGAAAGATCTAGAAGCTACAATTTTGTAGCTAGTCTAGAATTATCTAAGCTAGATGTTTGTAGAAGGTACTAGAAACTAGTAGAATGCCAAGCCTCACCTATAGATATGGGTGTGATGTTGTAGTGGAGTAACTAATCAAGAAAGAAGTGAGTAGAAAAGGATCAAGTCCAAAGCTAGAGTTCCACTCCAAGAGAGAGTGAGAGTGTTCCACTATACATTGTGAGTGAAGTTTAGAGTGATAGAAAGTGTGTGTTATACTTTCTTGTACTCATCTTTTTCATATAGTGAAGATTGATCCTTGTTTCGTGGACGTAGGCATAAATTGCCGAACCACATAAATTCTTGGTGTCCATTTTCTACTTTACCTTGTGCATTCTCTATCTTGTCGTACCGACATTCCTAACAAGTGGTATCAGAGCTCGGTTGGCTCGTACTACGAGATGGAAGGAAGTGGCACTATGATCAAACTCACCAACTCCAATTGGGTAACATGGAAGCCAAGGATGGTGGACATTCTCTATTGCAAGGATCTGCATGAGCCAATTGAATTCTACTTTACCTTGTGCATTCTCTATCTTGTCGTACCGACATTCCTAACAAGTGGTATCAGAGCTCGGTTGGCTCGTACTACGAGATGGAAGGAAGTGGCACTATGATCAAACTCACCAACTCCAATTGGGTAACATGGAAGCCAAGGATGGTGGACATTCTCTATTGCAAGGATCTGCATGAGCCAATTGAAGGAGATGCCGCTAAGCCCGAGAGCATATCTGATGCCGAGTGGAAGAAGATGAATCGCAAGGAAATTGGCACAATCATAAAGAGGGGATGGTCCAAGAAGTAAGGAGCGTGGTTGAAATGATGATGCAAAGGGATATTGCACCTGATACAATTACGTACAATTCACTTATAGATGGTTATTGTTTGCGAGGAGAAATTGGCAAGGCAAAAAAGGTTTTCGAAGTAATGCTTAGCAAAGGCTGCATGGTTGATGCTCGTAGTTATAACATATTGATAAATGGGTATTGTAAGCGTAAAAGGATAGATGATGCCGGGATGCTTTTTCTGGAAATGTCTCATAGGGGACTGGTTCCAAATACTATTACTAACACTCCTATTTATGGGTTTTGCAAGATGGGAAGAATACAAGATGCACAAAACTTGTTCTCTCAAATGCAAGCTTTAGGCCAACTTCCAAATATTCAAACTTATTCTATTTTACTGGATGGCCTTTGTAAAAACCAACAATTTCCCAAGGCAGTTGAATTGTTGGAAGAGATAGAGGGAAAGAAGTTGGATTTTGATATTGTTGTGGAGCCAAAAATAATCACAAGGCGACACGTGGATTCTTGGGTAAAAGAGGACAAAAATACCCTTGAGGCATACCGGAATTTCTACGCGCGAGCAGCAGACAATCATCCTTTCAACAAAGTCAAAAATGCTCCAAAAGAGGTGAACAAATTCAAAGTTATCTCATCCATCCTCATCTTAGCTAATTATTACATAACCTCCCAAAAAACATTCATTTTATTTTGTTAATTAGCCAATTAATATATTTATTCATAATCAATATATTAATTGCTAATTAATCACCAAATAAACACTCATCTCACCCAAAAACCAAAGGGAAGGCCGGCCACCTCCCTTTCTTCCTAACCTTTCTCATTTTTCTCCATTTTATTACCCCATTTATACAAATAATCAATTTTGTAACCACCAATTTATTCTTTAAGGTTTAATTAGCCAATAAATTGACTAATTAAACCAAAATCACAACCACAAAACCCCTTCAAGGCCGGCCACACCTTGAGGGAAAATAGACAAGCCTAATCCTATAAATAGGCTCCTATGTTCACCAAAAACTCATTCCAATTCTCTTGCAAAAAATCCCAAATACTCTAAACACTTATTCTCTCTAAAATTCTAACTTTGGCATCGGAGGTTCTTCGGCCAAAGCCCCCCCCCCCCCCCCCCCCCCCCAATTCATCGTGGGCGTGTGAGGCTTTTGGCCTTAACCTAAGGTGCTAGTTGTTTTGTAGGTGCAAAATCGTCCAAGATCAAGGAGGAGAAAATTTGCGTCCAAAAATTGGTGCTTTCATTGAGAGAAAGAAATCCACACTCGCATAAAAAAGGTTTTTTCTCTAATTTCTAGTCCACTTGTATTTTTTCATACGTTCTTATTATTAGAATTTTTTATTTGCAAAGGTTCTTTGATAAAACGTATATAAAAAAAATACAATGGCTAGAAATTTAGAAAATTCCACGAGTGAAAATTCAAATATTCAAGAATTGGGACCACGGCGATCCACAAGATTAAATGTGATCCTAAGTGGAGCGGCACCACCACCACGAGTTTCCACCACGGGAACCACCGCGGTGGCTACCACGGTAGCCACCCACGGTGAGGTCCATGGCACCATCACCACGGCCCGAGCCGTGCCATCCAAGGCTAAAGCCCAAGCCATGTTACTCCAAGCCCAACGTGAGCCCAATGCGTTGTCGAGCCGAGCCCAAGCCTAGCACCCACGTGTGCCACACGCCAAGCAGCCCACTCCTGTGGCCCAGCCTGCTCCCGCCGAGCAGCCCACTATCGTGGTCCAGCCTGCTCCCACCGAGCAGCCCACTTCCGTGGCCCAGCCTGCTCCCGCCGAGCAGCCCATTCTCGTGGTCTAGCCTGCTCCCGCTGAGCAGCCCATTCTCGTGGTCCAGCCTGCTCCCGCCGAGCAGCCCACACTTGTGGTCCAGCCTGCTCCCACCGAGCAGCCCACTCCCGTGGCACAGCCTACTTTCGTGGTACATCCTACTCCCGTTCAAGCAGCCCAAGCTGGCCCAAAACTATCTCAACCATCCGGACCTACCACCGAGCCGAGGGCATTATCACCATATTTCTCCGCGGATTTGCCATTTCCCAACTCAAATCTCGCGCTCGGAGTCTACCACCCTTCCATTGCTCAAGGAGGCACATTCCTTCCAAGCTCTTCCAATCTAAATGGCGAACAACACTTGTCTCGACAAGTCATAGAGTTGACGAGCGCCTTAGCACAACAGACGACCTTTGTAAACCAGCTCTTGCAGCACACCAAGATACAACGTGTCCCAAACGAGGTGTCCCGGCAAGCAGCCACTCGACCAGCCCTGAACTGAGCGTTTGGGCAGAGCACACTCCCAATTAGGCCCCCGAGATAGCGTATACTCCTGTCTTAGCGCTCGGGGGAGCGTGCACTAGGCCCACGGACGAGCATACACTCACGATTGGGGCCACACTTCGATAATCAACATGAGCAGCCTTCCAAGCGAAATGCTCATTCGCGGCTATGTCCGCATGGAGCATCCTTCACATCACATCGGAGTAGGCAGCACGACATACGGAGAGAAGCAGTCACTCAATCCGGCTCAAGTTTAACCAACAGCCTGCGAAATTCCTCGCCTGTTAGGAATCCACCACATGCACCGCTACCGCGGCATAGACGAGCCGAGCACGTAGAAGAGCAGCCTAGACTAGCAGGTCAAAACTGGGGGCAGTCGAGAGCTCCACTACCCCAACAAAGGCAAATTCAGGAAGAAGTAGAGAGAATCTTGACCAAGCGATTGCGCGATTTCCAACGCAACGAGGTCACCGACGAGGCACTACAACGGGATATGACCAACATAAGCAGATCACCATTCACGGACGAGATCGAGCAGGCAGAGCCTCCACACGAGTTTAGCATGCCACATTTCACATCCTTCAAAGGAGATGGAGACCCGGAGAGACACTTAAAGCACTACCGAAGCGCAATGATCCTTTATCAAAACAATGACGATCTCATGTGCAAGATATTCGCCACTACTCTACAAGGCGAGGTGCAAGGTTGGTTCTACACACTGCCGCCACAATCTATCCGGAGTTTCGACGAACTTTCTTTGGTTTTCACCAAAGAATATTCATCCTACCGCTCGATTAAGAAGAAGTCCGACCACTTGTTCAAACGTCAAGAAGAACCCAAAGGAGTCGCTTCGCGACTATGTGAAGAGGTTCAAAGTAGAGAAGGGAAAGATAGTCGGATGCAACGACTCGATAGCTAGAGCAGCCTTCCAAAAAGGACTTCCAGCAGACCACCTGCTGTTCGAAAAATTGATCATGAAAAAAGATCTGACTCTGGCAGACTCTTTTGCTCTAGCAGAAAAGCACGCACTTTGGGACGAGGCTTGCTGATCCAGATTCAAGGACCGGAAGGAATACCTGACATCACCTCCCAATTATCCAAACCGGAAGCAACGGAGGACCTATTTGCATGTTTGACGGTATCTGAAACAGTAATAAGCTCTACCATCATACGAGAAGAGCTGGGGGCCCGACTACCTGTATTCCACAATTTAAAAGCTCTCCTCGATGCTACCAGAAATTCAAAAGCTAATTTTGGCGATAGTTGTTGCAACCCGGAAGCTCAAGTTATACCCAATCTAGACGCGCGACGATAAAGGCGCAGACACTGGCAGTGCAAAGTTTTTTACGAACGCAACAACTCAACTCAAAAGGCACACCAAGGGCAGACGAACACTAGAAGGACACAATCGGAAGTAATTTTTGTCCTCGTCGCCCCAAAAGATTCTACATAAGAGCAACATATATCGGCAGTTGAGCACCACCTTCTGCTGCGCGACACATGGCCCTAGCCGACCCTTGCTCCATAACTCAACTTTAGAGTGGCCCAATATCGGCAGTTGAGCATTTCCTGTTACGTGTAACATGGCATCAGCTCCACGGCTCCCTACTGCGCCTTCACGCCTAGCCTAGGCAATGCAACAGAGCGGCCCAACGACGCCCCGGAGGCAGCTGAGCACACCTTAGTTGCACCTGCTCCCTGAATGGAGATTTTGGCATTCGCATGTCGACAACACGACTAACTACAAAGGCTCGGGAGTAGGGGTGGTCCTTGTCACCCCAGACGGTTCAATGCTCGAGCAGGCGATCGCATTAGGCTTCAAAGAATCCAACATTGAAGCAAAGTACAAGGCCCTACTAGCAGGCCTCCGGATGACAAAAGACTTGGCATGCAAAAGCTTGCAATTCATTCTGATTTCCAGCTAATCACCAACCAAACTACTAGGGAGTACGCGGCAAAACATCCAAGGATGGCATAATACTTAGAGAAGGTACGCAAGCAACTTGAGGCATTTCAGACTTACACTCTCACTCAAGTTCCACGGGCAGACAACGCCCACGCAAATGCGCTAGCAGGCTTAGGCTCCGCCTTCGACCATCAACTCAAATGCTCTATTCCGGTAGAGTATCTAGACAAGCCGAGCATAGAAACGGAGCCAGCAGTCGAAGTGTCACAGGTTAGTACAACTCCAAATTGGCAAAATTTCACTATAGACTACCTGGTCAATGGCACATTCCTCATGGAAAGATTAGAGTCTAGAAAGTTCCAAATAAGGGCAGCACGCTACTACATGTGGAATGACATTCTCATCCGAAGATCCTACACCGGACTACATCTCCGCTGCCTAACGCCTCTCGACGACTTGAAGGTTTTAAGCTCAATCCACGAAGGCATTTGTGGAAACCACTCCGGAGGTTGAACCTTAACACCTAAGGCTCTTACACACAGGCTACTACCGGCTTACCATGCACCGAGATGCTAAGGAGTTAGTACAAAAGTGTGACTGTTGCCAACGCTACAAGATAGCACCAGCACTGCTTACCAGTGAGCTACACCCATAGACAAGTCCTTGACCATTCATGCAGTGGGCAATCGACCTGGTAAGACCTATGTTGCCTACTACTAGGGGCAGAGGCATGATGATCATGGCAACCGACTACTTCACCAAAATGGTAGAAGCAGAGCCCATGACAACCACGACTCAGACGGACATAGAGCGCTTTGTATGTAGGAACATCATTTGCTTATATGGCATCCCTCAGTTCATCGTCACCAAACAACGACCCGCAATTCATGGGCAGAGATTTGGCGAACTTCTTTCAAAGATATGGTATCAAGCAGCACATGTCCACATCGAGGTATCCTCAAGGCAATGCGCAGGTCGAAGCATCCAACAAGATTATCCTCGACTGCCTCAAGAAATCCCTCACCAACAAGAAGGGAAGATGGCCAGACGAATTCCCTAGATGCTTATGGGCATATCGCACCACCAAAAGATTAGCAACCAGTGAAATTCTTTTCTCTTTGGCATTTGGCTTAGAAGCAATCATTCATCCTAATGTCATCAATCTAAGTATCATCGCTCTACTACCAAACATTGAGTAGAACAATAAGGAGATGGCCACAAGCTTAGATTTGGCAGAGGAGAAGCGCGAGCAGATCATCACCCGCATCGCAGCCTACCAATAACAGCTCCTCTCCAGCTACAACAAAAGGGCCAAGATCCGACAGTTCCAACCTGGAGATCTTGTCCAAAGAAAAGCCTTCATCACTGCCCACAGAAAAGCCTTCATCACTGCCCACAGAAAAGGCTCCAAAAAGATGGATCCCATCTAGGAAGGTCCGTACAAGATCAGCAGAGTAGGCGGTAAAAGTAATTACACCCTCGCCACCATGAAACGACAAAAAGATCGAAAAGTAGTGGAACGCCTACAATCTGAGGAAGTACCATCTGTGATCTCCCACTATATCAAAGCCCGAAGACTTAAGCAGCTCAACGAGGACCACCTCAAAAGTCGAGGACTATCCAGTTGTTATGCAGTTCCTACCTTATAGCTAAGCTCTCGTTCGTTTCACTCGTTTTTCAATGAGGAATTCAGAAGTAATCACAACTTGGCTTGGCTGCATGTTTACAACAACTGATCACTCCCGCACTTCAAAAGAAGACCGCGCCCTTCTTAGGGACTCACCGCAGGAATTGCACCCCCCGAAGGACCAACCATGCTCTCCAGTGCGAGAGGATAAACTAATTCCCCGACACCCACATGGGTCTACTCTCTAAAGCGGGAGGATAAACTCTACACTCCGAATATCCAGACGTGGATGAGCCTGGCTGCCCTAGTATAACTAGATGCACAATGGTTTGCGCCGGGATTCCTAGAAGTAGCCATAATGGTTTTTTTCAAGGCTTAGCTAATTGAAGGATTTTGGGTCTCTTGGCCTAATCTGCGGGGAACCAGGCCCTAGAGACGGAGGGGGCACATTACACAGTACATCCGATGGACGGCTGCCCTAGAACCCTAAAGCTGTTACCGAGTGCACTAAGGTAGCCTACGGTTTCCAAAAGACTGCATATGGCTTGCCCTTCGAGCAGTAAAACCGCGCTAGACTTATACAACCGCACATTCTTGTGAAAGGTTAAACAAGCTAGCATGCATATACGAAGTTTTATCCACTGCCGACATGCTACGTAGTCGATAAGCTTCACATCTTCCAAGAGCGGAACAACTTACACCAAGTCCTAAAGTGTTGTGATACTTGCTACGCAACCTACGGAATTGGAGAAAGCCAAGGTTAACAGCCTAGCGGTCACGCGGACTTGCCTGCTTCTATAAATAAGGCATCCGGCTGCCGACCCTATGGCTAACAACTTTGCAAAGTTCTACACCAACACCTACGGATGCATAGGCTACGCGGCATGTCTGCTTATAAAAAAAGTAGCACGTCTGCCACTGGTCTATAAAGTCTAAAGGTTAGGGCATGAACAAAAGAAGCGAAGATGGAGAAAAGCGAAGGAAGCAAGTTTATTAAATTTTCTAGCAAAATTGATAAACAACTAGCAAATACTGAATGAGTTCAAGCAAAGCAAAGCAAAAAGCAATAAGGGAAGCAAAGAAAATCCTAAAGACTACTCTTTAGCAGCTTGGACACTCAACGACTACTTGGTCGCCACACCTTCAGCAGCGGCACCATCCAGCGCTTCACCCCCGGTTTCTCTAGCCTGGGCACCAACATCTCCGACTACTTTACCAATGGAGGCCTCAAAAGAAAAGGTGAACAAGTATTCTGGAGAAATAGAGAAGGTCTCGAAACCTCGAGCCCATCCTTCTCTTCCTTCAGCTGCTCATTCTCCTCGAGCAGACCAACACGGACGCGTTGCAGCTCATCCACTTCCTTCTTCAAACTTTCGTTGATCTTTAGTACACCTTGAAGTTTAGACACTTGGGGATCAAGCCTATCGACAATTCTCTTGAAGTGGATTACTTGATTATAAGCAGCAATTAAATCTTCATCCTTTGCATAAGCAGCAGAACGAAGCTCAGAAACGGCACCCTCAAAATCTTGAATCTGAGAGAAGCGGGGCAAAGATATTAGACCCCTTCACAGCAACGAGCTCAGAATCCAACGTCTTAATCTCTTCAGTCGAAGAATAAGCTTCAGCTGCCATAGTCTTCGCCACTTCCTTGGCAGCCTTAATGTATCTGCATCATAGCAAGCAGATCAATCATTCTATATTGTGTTGTATACTTCGCAAAGGAACTTGGGCAAGCAAACCTTTCTAACGCCATCAACAAACTTGGCACAAGAATAACGTCTTCAAGCAGATCTAGTTTCAAGAGCTACAGATCTTATCAGCCTCCCTAGAAGCAGGTTTAGTGGATTTCTCATAGTTGTCCACGCAAGCAGTCTCTTCCTTCCCAGCAGGCGAATCAGTCTCGGTAGCAAAGGAAGTGGGCCTTGGCGCCACCTTAGCAACAGAGTCCATCTTATTGCTTTTTATAATAGCAAGCTTCTCCAAATGTGAACCAGACTTGGCTCTCAACGGACGTCTTGGTACAAACTTAGGCACTGGGGGCATGAAATGACCTTTACATTGAGCAATTCTATCAGCAATCGTACAAGCCATTCTCGACATGGCCAGCGCCACATGCTCAGATCTAGCAGCCTCATTTCTCTTCATATTGGAAGAAGTCATGTCAATCACAGACCTTTAGGCAGCAGGCGGACCCTCACAAGCAGCGAATGAAGCTTTCAGTTTTTCCCAAGGAGCATCTCTTGAGCAGGCGGGAAGATCTCTTCTTTCCACCTTCATTCATAATAGGCTACACAACAGCGTTCAGACAAGCCAATGCATCCGCCTTGATCCTCTTTTACCTCCTCTCTCGGGAGCAGCCTACTTTTCTCCCGACAAAGAGGACTAAGCAGCTAACGTCATTTGCAGTACTCAGCAGAGGTGCTCAACCCAACATTCTAGCAGGCAGGAGGTCTGCATGCCCAGCATTCCAGCAGCCCATGAAGCCCGCGACCTTCTCATTTCTCTCAATCGCCAGCTTGGCCCGCGTTATGTCCAAGGGCCTAAAGGATATGAGCCATGCGACTACCCTAGCATTGCGCCCCAGCGCCTTAGTTCGCGGCCCCAGCCGCACAAGCTGCCCTTGGCTCTAGCCAAGCCAAGCAACCCAAGCAGTGGCCCTTGCCACAACACCTCATCGGCCCATGCCGAACCGACTCCTGGCCCCTGCCAGTCGACATGTTGCACCACCCCGACGGCTGCCCCGCGACAGCACTATCCAAAAAGAAGACAAGAAAAATTAAAATTTTCTTACATCGGTGCGGCACGGAGAAGACGAAGAAATCAACGAAAGACGGACCTTTGCACGGGCAAGATGTAGAAGATTGCTAGAGGAGGGGGAACAAATATCCTCTAAGCGCTCTCTCTCTTGTAGGGTAGAATAAATCGCTCTCCAAAGTTGATTTAATAACCCACTTAAGGTGGACTTAAATAGGCTTTGAGAGAAATTTATTTCCCTTTCCTAGAAGGATCTAATTTCCTATTAAAAGAGAGAATCAACAACAAAATAGGAAGCAATTCAGAGTTTATTAAAGTGAAATGGAAGAGAAATGTTGTTCTTCATATTGTTGCACGTACAACACAATTATCCGAGGGTTTATCAATAACAACGAGACATCAACGGCAGTGAGGCTTATCGAAGAAATGGTGGAGAGGGGTTTTTCTGCAGATGCATCAACTACGGAGTTGATCGTTAATTTATTGTCTAAAGATAATGTAGATCCCACTTTGTTGGCATTTATAGAAAGACCGTGATGAAATTGATTCCGCATCTTTTCAGTTTTGACAAGTTTCGGTGATTCCTTCCCTTGAATGCTACATTGGAGGAGGGAGTTGTTCAATTGCCGAGTCCAGTTCAGGTAGCCATTCATTCATGCATCGCCTAGTGACGTATGATATGTTTTAATAATTGAATATATCAAGTGATAGAGCAACTTTTATGTTACTCTTTTAAGATGAAATCTGTTGGAGAAGAAGAGCATATGGCTTGGTTTAAATTCTCTTTTATTTTTTGGTGATAAGCAAGTGATTGGCAAATCTTACGAGCCCCAAGAACCGAAACAGCCGGAAATATGGCTAGAAGTGTAATCCGAGTAGATTCAATAAGATCTTCCGCAACCATTTTCCGAAACAAAGCAACAACCTCCTGGGGCTGATTCATGCGCGAGTACGCATCAATAATAGCAGTAGAGGACACAACAGTAGGCTCCGGCATCTGATCAAACAGAGACCGAGCCAATTTAAGCTCCCCCCCATTTGCCAAACCATGTATCATGACATTCCAAGTGACAGAATTCCCCTGCAGGATTTCATCGAACACATTGAGAGCAAGCCCCAACGAGCTATAAGCAGCATACATATTGATCAGGAAATAACGATAGGATTCGTGCATTATCCGAGCGGCTAGGGTTAGCTCAAGAAGTGAGAGCGGGCAGGAGAAATGATAGAAGAAGAACACAATCAATCATTTGGAGGCACTGAATGAACGAAAATTTGAGCACCCGATTGAAATTCAGAACGATGTGATTTCTTTGTATATTTTTGTTCTTGACCAACAGTTCCTCCCAAAGACATACTCCGCCCGAAACCCCCTAATAACATCCCGAAACTCTGAGCAAGAGAATTAACACGATGCTTTTAACTTTTCTTTCTTTACTCTCTATCCTTTCTGTTTTATTTTTTCAGCTCTATGAGTAACGTAGTAACCCTATGATATATACATTGTACCTCTCTGAAGTAAACTAGAGCAATCATGCCTCGGCTAGTGCCGGAACAGAATCACCAAGCATTACCTTTTCTTCCTGCTCTTCAGTATTACCTTCAAGAGGTGTTTCATCCACTTCTGCTGTGAAGTTCAGCGGCCCTTGTGGTGTTCCAAAGAGTGTAGTGAATATCTGTCTATGGCATTCATCACAAAAGTAGATGTAGGTGAAATGGCCTTCGTATGGAAGCTTATGTACCGCAGCTCCTGGTAAAATCCGGTGAACGAAATCAGTCATTGATGGTGGGACCACCTTATCGTCCATCCCCTGTCAAACATTGGAGGAGAATGGTCTGGGTTAATACAAAATTTAACAGAAAACTAATACCTCCGATGAGAAATACTAAACGCTCTGTATAGTTTGAATGAAGCCATTGTATGGTTAGAGATTCGTTGTGGTTACAAGGAAACAACTATCACCAGAAATCTTCCCTCGACTAACTTAGGACAAGTAGTAATTCAAACCTTTCTTATGTTAGCATGAGGAAGAGCAACTCAATTAGAACAATCATGTCAAATGACTGATCTCATTGTTATCAACGAGTCTACTCAACATATTACCTCTTCTTCTATCAAAAGATTTCAAGTATCTCAGCAGTAAAAGCATCGATGGCTCAAACAAACATGTAAATGACGGAGATGCTTCTGACCTGCCATATGTGTATTGGGCCAAGGAAGCCAATGTATTCTTCCTGAGCTGAGCTGAGCATGGACTTAATCCAATTGAGCACGCCTTTCCCTTGTTCTTTCTTCTGCAATTTGAGGTCTGCAAGGCTGAAACCCCAATTTGACACTTGCAAAACAGCTTCCTCCACGAAGGGTTTCGAGATTCTCTGCCTAATTGATTCTTCGACATCCCTTTGCCAGAATTCTTCGTAGATTGGGTCCTCCATCAGAGCTTTATCCTGGAGAACAAAATGAAAACTCATACAGGTAAAACAATAGTCATTGTGGTAATCATTTAACACAAACAAATGGGAGCCGAATGACATGGAAACCGTGACAAGTGAGGGATCAACCACTTTCTGCATTGTTAGAAGAGAAGACCTCCAAGACCGGATCAGTCTCCAGCTTATATGAGGAACATATGCATTTGTTGTAATAATTGAAATTTAGTTGTAAGATTTGTAAATACTTCAATCTGTAAACAAAATGTTGATAATGATCCTCACCCTCTTTCCCAGTGACAATGACAGCCATTTATCGATTTGTCCGTGCTTTCCAGACAAGAAGCTTCTGTGATAGAAGAAAGAAAGAAATCTAGGAAACCTCCTTGCCAAAAAGTACAAAAAATTTCTGCTTCGCGTCCATTTCCCCCAGGTCCTGCGTCTCTCTTCCCTGTTCATGATTGAATCGTACGGATTCACCATTGGAGCAAACATGGCTGCACCTGCAAGTTAAAAGTCACTACGGATTATCAAAACACCGATAGCTTAAACTTTGTGCCCATAATTTTGCAAACCTTTGCAATACTTGGAAAGCTTGCGAGGAACATCATACAGAAGTGACATTGATACCTGCAAGTCTATCAGGAATGTATCTTAGTGCTGCCCAAGCATGCAAGCTTCCACTCGAGTATCCCACAACCCAAAACTTGTCGTTGACACCAACAGCATCGGCTAAGAGCAAAATATCGATTGCTGAAGATTCAAGGTTTCTGTCGGGATGAGGATCACTCTCTCCGAACCCAGGAAGATCATACGTCAACAAGCGAACGCCAAACTCTTCTAACAGGGAAGCCTTTAGTCCAGGAATTCCTAAGTTTCAGAAGAATGTCACAAAAATAAGCAGATGCATTCATGCGACAAAGAACATGGACGATAAAGCAGATGCAGTATGTTTTTGTTTTCAACATCCAAAATGTACAACCTGCAAGCCGAGATGATAGGAAAGAATGCGGAGCAATGATTGAAAATCTAGCTCTGTCAGCTGGAACACCTTGCTCCTTGTATGCCATGAATCTACCATCTGGAAGCATTACGCGGGCAGCGCTCGGTGGATGAATGTGTATCTTCTTAATCTCCGGCGCAGGACTAGGAGGAGCAGCTTCGGTATTCACATACAACACTGGAAATTGGTAAATTCATGTCAGTAAGATCCATATTTATTTCAAAGACCAAATTATTACTAAGAAATTGGAAAATGACACCAAATATGTTCTATGAAATTTTCCCGGGAAATTTCCAGAATTTCCAGAATATTCTGTTTGGTTCTCGAGAAAGGAAATAGGTCATGCAGTAAATTAGAGCATAGCAAAATGAAATTTCAGGTCCTGTTTTCCTTCATTTTCTCAGCATCCAAACACAAGCTAACATTTCAACAAAAACTCGAGTCAGAAAATTTTCCCGTTCATGTCTTGAAAAAAAATATATAAATTCAAAACTCATAACAACCATAAGTTATCCAACAACAAAAAATCTATTAGTCCTGAATTTTCTCAGCAACCAAACAGCGGATAAACGACTGCAAAAACTTGTTTTTCTCCGCCCACATTTTCTCAGCAACCAAACACAACACACACTCACGCACCTGCAAAAGCAAGAAGCGAGACCAACACGATCACCGACCAAGCATGAATCGGGTCCTTATCCTCCGGCAGATACTCGTTCACGAACCGCAATTTCCTGCGAAGCTGTGTCACTCTCTTCCCCAAGTACGACTCCCTCACCTTCCCCAAGCTCCTCCGCAACACCGAGTCCCGATTCCCTAGGCTCTGCAGCACTATATCCCTGCACCCTTTCCCGAACTCCACCGCCATCTCCGCCGCCGCTTTCGAGAACTCAAGCACCAGTCCCCCCAGCGTCTCCGGCGGAACCGGCTCGCTCGCATTGGGGCCCATAGCCACGCCACCCGGAACGGCGCCATACACTGCCCTTCCCGTGCTACTTCCACCCCCGTTTACAAGATCATTGGGTCGCCACGGCCTGGGCCGGCCCGCGTAGAATTCGGGTTCAGTGTCCGGCTCCGACATCGAATCACAGAGCAACTGCGGCCAACGAAGAAATGGAAGAAAAAATGGAGAGTTGAAAATTGAGAGAGCAGTTTTTGAAGAAAAAATTTAAGAAAAAAAGGGAAATGTGGGTAGAAACTGAGGGTGGAAAGGTTGAAAACGAAAGGGTGAAAAAAAAGTGGAGTGAGAAAAAGAAAGCGGGTGGCCTTTTTGGTTTCTTGCAGTTGCAGACTAGCAGTGGAATTTTCGTTTTTGTTTTCTGGAAATTTCATACTTTTACTCTTGTTTTTATTTGCTTTTTATTTTTGTTTTGAGCATTGTTTTCCCCTAAACTTTTCTTTTTACCTTCTCGTGATATCGCAACAATACTCTGAGATTAAATTTGTAAACTAAATAATATAAAAATTGATAATTGAATTATTACTGAATATTAATTAACTTCATTATTTTTTATTGATTACATGTCATTTAATTTATAAATTTAATTATATTTTTATATATCTTTTATTGGTGGAATATATTTCTGTAATTTTTTATGGGTTGTTTTTGGATCGCGAGGGATCTGGTGTCGTGGGCAGTGAGGAATGGATGACGATTCTCTTCTCTCGTACAAGGAATTGGTAATTCTGGTGGGGCCAGCAGTGGGTCTGAGGTAGAGATGAACGGTGGAGATCCGTTTTGACAGGGCGTCGGTAGAATAATACGTAGTGGAAGTGGCGGTTGGTGGGTGGTGGTAACGACCATCATCTGCGTTTTGTCGCCTGCACACAATCTCTCTCTCTCCTCGCGATCCTGATGATCTCGTTTCTTTCAGCGCCAGCGCCGGCCACGTCATTGGAAATATTCGAAAATATTAGAACGTTGGTGCTCCAACTTCAACAGCTCAACTTTTCACAATTTGTATCAATCGTTCTCTGGGAGAAATTTTTAGTTGTGACATGGAAAATTGGTGGTACACCACGTGTTTTTATGTAAATGGTATAAGTGGTGAAATTTTTTATTTTTTTAAGTTATTAACTTTTTAACACACATATCTCATCATTTATATAGCGACACGGTGTACCATCCCATGTGACGGTCACACTGAAAAATCTCTCCCCGTCTGGATGACTTTGTTAAAATTTACCTTTGTAATAAAAAGAATCAATAGTAAACAAGTGGTTGAAGTTCTAACGGAATTATCTAAAATAATTAATATTCCAACAAGTTTAAAAATTAATATTTACAAAGTTACGTTAAGAATCAAAACTCCAATTAAATTGCAAATAATGTTTTACTACAATAACGAAAAAAAATAGGGAGGTTTAATAAAAAGGTCCCGGTACTGTTCACTTTTAATGAAAAGTCCTTTTTAAAGGTATAGTGAATAGTGTCAGTTAAAGGTAAAAAATGACTTTTCGTTAAAAGAGAAGTTTTTTTTTAACTTTTCATTAGTTTTCCTAAAAAAATAATGCTATGCACCTTTGTGCGGATTTGGTTCCCGCTGATCTTCCTCCCTCTAAGATAATAATAGTAATAGTAACCTTTTTTTTTTATTATTAGCGAGTTTAGTCCATGGCTTGTGAAGTTGTTGTAATATGACTAGAATAGTGGTACCAAAAAGTAAAACGCGGACAATAGCTTAGTTTGATATTTTGGTGATCACCAAGACACCACACATTTATCAGATAATGTTCCTATAACTCTATTATCTATTTCTAAACAACATCCGCTCAAGAATATGTTTTACTTCAAATTTAAAATCGGAGGTCTTGGGTTCGAAACTCGCTGCTTCTGTGGAAGCCAGACTTGTGGGCAAGGGGAGGCTGAAATGCCTTTGTGAGTCTTCCTGACCTCCGAAAGATGTGGATAACCATGGCTTACCACCAGCTGTCCCTTTTTTTTCTAAAAAAAAAAAAAAAAAACTAGTTTACGACATGTACCAGATATTAAAGGATAACGATCTTTTTTTTTATTTGGTCAAAAGAGTCCAAAAAAATTCAACAGCCTAAAATCTCGGTGCATAAGAGAAAAACTTAGTGCACAATATAAAAACCCGTAAGTAAGGCACCATGTAAAATGTTTGTTTGTACCTATGTTAGCCTATGTGAATTGATTAGGAATTCATGTAACATGAGACTTTTTCTTTTAAGGTTGTAAAATCGGACTTCTTGCAAAATGATGTGTTCGGGTTCATATTTGTAGTTGCTAGGTTAACGAGTCTTACCATTCTTTGCTAGGGTATATAAATCGACCATAATTTTTTTTTTAAACAAACGATATTATCTACATCAAGGGGAGGGGGTGGGCTTAGCCTCATAATGTGCTAGCACTAACGTGGTTCAAATTCGTTTTGGCAAGAATTGAACCTAAGACCTCTTACTTACAAGTGAAGACAAATACCACTAAATTATAATACTACGCGTCAAATCTACCATAATCTATTTAAAAGTGTTTCTTTTAATGAGAATTTGCACCGAAGATGCAATACTACCATGGTCAACGCTAGTCCAGGAGGTAGGCCACGAAGAGCGACCGGCAGGGGCTCCAAAAAGAATTATCTTATTTAGAGTTCCTACAATTAAAATTTTTAGTCCTTGTAGAAAAATAACCATCTTTGGGTGTGAAGGTGAGAGGGGACACAAAAAGGAGATAACGAAGTTTTACAGTGACAAGGACCTAATTTAGTTTTTGCGCTAGGGCCGGCCCTAACGGCCGTATACGAAGTCGATTTCTTTTAGTAATTCGATATTTTTACATTAGGAGGATGAGGAGTTCGGGTAAACCACACAATGGGCAACCGAATTTGATATCAAATTCGCCATCTATGAAATTTGATTATAAGATCTCTCACTTCTAAGCGAATAGGAATACCACCAAAATGTAGTACTGAATGACTATTACCCGAATTTATCTAAGCTTATGAGTATATATGATGTTCAGAATAGGCCAAATATAAACATACAAACGGCATTAGCACAATATTCTCTTTTCTAGCTTTTGAATAGAAAGGAAAACAAACTAACACAATCGGTAACCCATCATCATTTTAATCTAATAATCAAAGCTTAAGATAGAGAAAGTAAATTATCATTCTCTTCCAACTAAAATAGACAAAGAATGACTTAATGACATAACAAGTAATATAATAGATGCATACAATAATCTGGACATATAGTGTCTCTTTGCATATATGCGACTCACATGTAAAAGTAACTTATTAAAATTACAAATAAATAAATTTCTGCAGACACATTAAACTCTAAGTTGCTTGCAAGGAGAAATGACAAGTATTTTCCGCCCTAAAATTCTTTATGGCATCTTTGGGGCAATGCTGATGACAACATTTGTCTCATCTAATTAACACACTTTTCTAACCATCATGGGGTGATCCAGTGGTTGGAGACAAATTCTATGCACGTATTTCACATTACACATCCTGAATTCAATTCCCGACACTGGTGAATCACACAATGGTAGCCAAGGTGAGACAGAGATGCCTCCGTGAGGATTCCCGACTATCAAAAATATCTATTTTCTTCTTGGTTGCATGGATACTCAAGTAATTTTATGCTTAAGCGAAAGGGAAGTGATTATCACACCATTTTAAGTCTCTTGCACGCCCCCATTTAATCCTGGCTGTTAATTTCATTTGAATTATTCAATTTGATGATAATAAATAAAGAGGGTTGTGTGAGAAACTAAAAATAATGTGTGAAATTCTTTCCAACTTTCAAAGAATTTTTTTCAATTAAATCAAACTAATTTTCTGAGCGTTATTTGATGAACGTATAAATATTGAATATTTTTTAATTCAGCAATAATCTAAGCATATTGTGCCTCTGAAGTTGTCAATAAAAAGTGAGAGTCCATCATAGAACACTCAAATTTCAATCTTGTTAAATCGTGCTCAACAAATAAATGGAATCTAAAGACTTGAAGAGCATTGGAAAAATCAGCAAACGTGTGGTATTAGCACTAGCACACGACAGTGATGACACTTCAAAAACTTTTGGGCAAACAAGGCCCTATGGTGCATGCTGGTGGAATCAATAATTTTGGTGGTTTGGTGGTTTGGTGGTCCTCTCACTCCTATAATATTACTATTCTTATCAAATAATAATAATAATAATAATAATAATAATAATAATGATTGATGGACACCACATCATATAGGTTGGAAGAATATAGAATCACACCGACAGGCTACATCTACATGTGAGAATCTCTCTTTATATTTTTGGGATGCATATATATAGGTTGATTGGTTGTTTTAATCTACTATAATTAGTTTTACATAATTTCAACCACATTCACACATGGATACAGAAAACTAGGGCACACCAACCAACATATCATTTGGGTTTTTTTGTTTATTTAAAGGGACAAGCTTGTAATTTTGCCACGACATTCCACCCTTCTAGAGACCATGCAGACTCACAAAGACATTTTAACCTCCTCCTGACCACCATCATGTGTTTCACTGGCACCAAGAATAGAACCCAAGATGTGCCGTGTGAAATACAAACTTGAAATTCATCTCCAACCAATAAATCACCCAGTGGTGGTTACATCATATTTAGGGTTCAACCATGCCAAAATTGTTATAGTTGAGTGGTAGGAGAAAAAGCTTCCAGGATAGGAGTTATGGGATCCATAGGGAAAGAAGGGGAGAACTAGAGAGAAGATAAAACTAAAACATTCAATATTTTCATTCATGGTTCTCAAATGAGTAGCAAGAGACCTAAATACATGCAAGTTGAGGAAACTACAACCCTAGATACCTAAATGGGTTATTGTACTTAAACGGGCCAAGCCCAATAAGATGGAATCTTAACAAGGAGACCTCGTTTGGTGTCTAGGATTGAATTGAATTAGATAATTCACTAACTTTATTGAAGCAAGAAAATGATGTAACTTCCTAAATTTTGTCACACTGAAGGTAAAATAAAGTTTCCTCCACGACTAATCCCTTTTACCTTCAACTTGGCATCCGTCTTGATTCAGCGTATAGATTGAACAGAAGACAGAATTGATCTCAAAACATAAAGAGGATGCACGCTAAATACAAGAGGAAAACATAATGTGCCAAAGATTTACAAAAATTGGGTAATGTTTTAGATTAGCATCGCCAATTTTGGTCCTCTTAAACCATTCTCCCTCAACCTTTTTTCCATAACGAATAACCAAAACGGAAAACACAAAAACAATGACTACTAGCTCAAATATTCAGTTGTAATCTCACAAGAGTGAGTCATGGTAATCCTGATCAGTGCTGTGGCTGTTCACGTATGATGTTACGCTCATCCCAGATTTTACATTTACATGTTGCTTTCTTGTTCTTCCATTCAGCACCACAAGTATAGCAAAACTCGTATCCACATCTACAAAGACAATGCAAGCATGGGCAAACCGCAAGGATTGGTGTAAAGCGAACAAATATCAGCACCCAGAAAACAAGAAGAGAAAACTTTTCTATTGTAAAAGAAGAGAAAAGACAGTTTGCAACTAGTAAAGGAAATATGTAAGAACGTAAATTAGATCAGCACGCATAGATTGGCTCTTGTAGTCAACTTGCTAGCAGCTAGATCATCTTGAGTTCACTAACTATATATTTTGTTTATAATTTTCTCGTTTCATTCCCCTCTCAAAAAATTGCTAATAGAATGTAAGATCACAAAAACAACACAATTAAAAGATGAGCCAGATAGGAGGCGAGAGGAGGGAAGTAATACCTGCAAGTTATGTGGTAACAACCTTCTGCGAGTTCGACCATATTGCTGCACTTGATGCACTGACGCCAGTGTTTCTTCTTAGCCAGTGAGTTCAGCAATTGATCTTCTGGGCGGGGATTGGGATTTAATTGCTTGTAGTCATAGCAGTTCATATTGAAGTGCCAAGGAACCTTGCAATTGATACAAAAATAGTAAAGACATTTGTTGCATCTCCTGGCTCCAGATTTCTCAGCACCGACAAAAGAAGTTTTGGTATATTCTAAGACCTCGTTGTTAGACATTAATGCAGAGCACCTCGGATTTGGGCAATAAACCTTGTCCGTAACAGGTATAGCAGATTCCTTGATTCTTTGGCTAATAGCCTCAACAAGTTTAGGTGCCAAGAATTTTGCGCAGCTATCAATATTCACCTCAGTTTTACAGCCTTCATGAGGGCACCCTGCCACCATCCCATTCAGAAACTTCACTTCCACATGTTGCTTCATACAAGAGAAGCAATACCTGTGTAGACAACCATCGATTGAAAACATTTCAGCAACATCAATTTCTTCAAAGCAAATTACACAAGTCTCCTTCAAACTCTTTCCTTCGCTAGTTTCTGCGTGCCAGGTGATCTGCGAAACAATAGCCTCCCTTGCAATCTTAAGTGCAAACTTAATGTCACTACGAGCCACAAGAGAAGGGCTGCAATATTCAAATTTTTTCTGTAGACGAGCCACTTGATTAACTAACGTTGCAACCTTGCTATTTCCAGGTTGCACTCTGTTTGTGACCTGTATTCGTAAGATGTCAATCATCTACGTAAGTGCCACCACATCGGAATTTTCTGTTAAACCATGCTTTATTCATAAACACAAAAAACAACCATCATATCAAACACATGGGTTTTCTGGATATGCTTCCTTGATGAGAGTTACGTATAAAATTCTAACATATTGATTTGAAACTAATAACTGGCTTTAACACACAAGAGCAGCAAACAGAGCACAATGTTCAACTTGCCAATTTGAAACCGCGGGATAGGGTTTATCAAAACAACTGTTAATTCTCCTCCCAAATCCCAAATATCAAGTTGCTTGAGATTTAGACCTTGCAGCTTCTGCAGCTAAATTAACAGTCCCAATCACTTTCACAAATTAAGGAGCAACATTTGTTACCTTGCACTTAAACAAATTAACCCAACCGAACCACTTAGCTAAAGACCGACAAAGCAAATCACTACGATTGATATCCCCGGTTCAACAACTACGGTGTAAGACTAGAAATTGTCAAGTCAATTACCTTTGTCACACTTCTCACTAAACCCACACAATGTGGCAATGCCCCATACACCAAAATACCCAATAGTTCATACAACCAAAGATTGCAACAAGCCAAGAAAGTCTAACACTATTGTCTTCAACAAAACACACAAACTTTCACCCAATAATTCCAAACAAGAAGCACAAAAAATATTAAATTAAATTCACAAAACAAGGAGATTGATAATTAAAAAGCGATTGTTTAATTGATGAAACTCACATATTGGTAAATCATGTAGTCATCACAGAAAAAGGTCACAGCTTCCAAGTCAAGAGTGAGAGCATTGTTAAGCCCTTCAATGATGGCCTCGAGCTCCGCCGCCTCATTGCTCAGCACGACGCCGTCAACCACCGCCTCCAGATTCTTCCTCGCCTCGAATATCAGATTGTCCACCGGGTCGCAGATCGCGACTCCCACCCCGGCCACCACGGACTTGACATCCCTAACCATCTCCTCGCTCACCAAACCCTTGCAATACAGCCTCAAATTCTCAGTCTCCACCACCACCGTAGGTTTCGACGACGACGCGCCGTCCGTACCGTACGGACGCTCGTAATACTCGCCGTGCTGGGCCCAATAGTCCTCGGGCACGTCGCGGAGTTCGACGGCGAACTTCTGATCGTGAATCCGACGGCTGAGATCCTCTTTCGCCTTCATCATTTCCAATACCGTGCGTTCGTGGTCCTCGCGCTCCTGAGAGAATCGCTCGACGTCCTCGAGCATCAGAGCGGCGGCTATGTCCACGACGGCGTCGTTTGAGCGTTCGTGAGGCGGCGACGGAGGTGGAGAGTCGCGCGAGCTCGAAGAGGGCACGAGGGCGAGAGAGGCGGTCATGGCTTCCAACATTTGGAGCTTGAAGGCCATTTCGAGGTCGGAGTCTAGAGTTTGGGCCGCCATGAGCTCTCTGCGTTGCTCGGAGAGAATATCGTCGAGGTCGTCTCCGTCCGTACGGTCATCCATGATCGGCCTCTTTTGGTGATCGGAGTCTAGAGTTTGTGCCGCCATGAGCTCTCTGCGCTGCTCGGAGGGAATGGTGATAGAGTGGTAGGCCGGTGGAGGAGGCAGAGTAGTTGTTTTTCTTTTGCTGCTGAGACTGGGTTTGGAATTGGGGAGTCCAAGCGACAGACTGAAAAATGAAGGGGGAAAGCGGAATCTTGTTAGGGAAGGTAGAGGGAGAGAGACTTTCGGTGTGACCGGGGTAATACACCTAGGACACGGTGTACGTGTTCCGGGAAACTTTCTCAACAGAGAGGGAAACGGAAGGCCCGGAAAATGAGAGCGTACATATTTTAGCCACGTGTCTTGTAAAATTACTTTTGACTCATGTTGACTAACTTTTTAAACAGATTTTTGTTCTTTTAGAATCAGTGTGTAATTTCGCTTCTCTCTCTATTGGTCCGCTCAAAGCGCCAGGGCCTGATTGGGTACCTGTTAGAATAGTTGTAAGCTTGTACCTATTCCGATCGTTTGCTTTTTATACAATTCTATTACTAGTAGACTTTAGTTTTACTTGATTTTTTTTTATTTTTTGAAGAGACGATCTTTATAGGGTGATTTATGATATGAACGATTCTGATTACAAATACAAAATTCTATAGATTAGCAACGAGCAATTTTGAGTAGAAACTCCTTTTTTTTTTTATTATTTATAGACTTAGCCAAATATTGGTCTTATAAGAATATTATCATAAATTTCTAAAGTGATTTAGGTCTAAAAGTCCTTGTACAAAACGATAAACATGTCACTAAAATTTTTAATTAAAAGTGTGTGGAAAAAAAAAAGATAGTGGGATAGATTTATCATTATTTTGTCAAACCTTCTTTTAAATATAGAATAAAGAAGGAATAATAAAATAATAAAGAAACAAAGAAGAAAAGAATGGGTATTTAGCACTGTTCTAAAAATCCCAGCCTAGCGCCGCTTAGGCCCTGCCTAACGCCGCCTAGGCCCCGCCTAGGCCCCGCCTAGGCGCTAGGGGGTTGGTCACTGCCACGATTAATGCTTAGGCGTTTGAAAATTAAGAAAGGGCGCCTAGACATGCTGAGGCGCCCGCCTAGACCGCTTAGCCCACTCAGACCCGCCTAGGTTGCGACTCCCTTAGATAGAAAATAAATAACTTTCATTTTGCATTTTATTTTTTCCAAAAAATTGTAAGAGACTTGTTGAATACTTAAAATGAATACACATTATATGCATGTTCTCCATGTTTTCATTATGTTCCAATACCTTCTAATATATATGTCATTCTATTTTGTTATTTATAATGACATTATATATATTTTAAGTATAAATAGACACTTATCTACACGAAATATAATAGATTTACTGAAATCCGCCTAGTCCCCGCCTAGCCGCCTAGCCTCCTAGGTGCTAGGCCCCAGCTCGCCGCCTGACTAGCGCCTAGCGTCTTTTAGAATATAGATATCTACATGAAAATTTCTGAAGCACTTCCATTAACTAGTTCAAATAGTTCTAGACCACATAACACCCTCTCGATTAGATTGAGGAGATCACTCTGCGGATTGAAACAATTCGGACAGATGTGGTATAACCGTCTAAGTGAATATTTGATAAGTCATGGTTATGTGAACAATGATCTATGCCCATGCGTGTTCGTCAAGAAGTCACATTTCGGATTTGTAATCGATGCAGTTAATGTCAACGACATGAACCTTATCAAAACTCCCGAAGAGCTTGAGGAAATTGCCTCTCACTTGAAGTCGGGATTCGAGATAAAGGTTCTTGGCAAAACTCCATATTGCCTCTGCCTGGAGAACGAGCACTGATCAGATGGAATCCTAGTACATAAATCGAACTACACCCAGAAGGTGCTGCGATGTTTTAATGAGGATAAAGCGAAGCCTTCGAATACTCCTATAGTCGTTTCAGACTCTAAATGCTAAATGACATCCCTTCTGTCCCAATGAGGATGAGGAAGAGATCTTGGAGCCTGAAGTTCCATACCTAAGTGCAATTGGTGCTTTATTGTACTTGGCTCAATGCACTACACTCGACATCTCATTCGCTGTTAATCTTTTGGCAAGATACAATAATGCGCTTACACGCAGATACTAAATGGTGTTATAGATATTTTCCGCAACTTCAAGGGGACGACGAATTTGGGCTTGTTCTACACCTACGAATTTTGAGAGGAGTCGCCGCCCCCTCGATCTTCGGGTTGATTCTCGCATCGTTGGTTACGCAGATGCTGGTTATCTGTCTGATCCACATATGGCACATTCTCGAACGAGATATGTCTTTACCTTTGAAGACACCCCCAATATCCTGGAGGTCTACCAAGCAAACGCTAGTTGCGACTTCTTTGAACCATGCTGAAATTCTCGCTTTGCATGAAGCCTCGAGTGAATGCTTTTGGTTGAGAGCAGTCATGGAGCATATTTGAAGCACTAGTGGTCTTTCTACTGTCATTGGCCTTCCTACGACGATCTTTGAAGACAATGGATCATGTATTGAGCAGTTGAAGAAAGGATACATCAAGGAAGACAACATCAAGCACATTGCGCCAAAGTTCTTTTATTCTCACTAGCAACAACAACATCAGAACATTGAAGTCAAGCAACTCCATTCCTAGTACAACCTGGCCGATCTCTTCACCAAGTCATTGCCTAAGTCTACTTTTCAGAAACTCGTCCAAAGAATCGGTATGCATAAATTATTTGAGTTGAATTGCTTATAGTTCTCATATATAGAAGTTATGTCTAACTAGGGGGAGTATCCCAAAGTATACTCACTTGATCTTAATGTACTTTTTTTTCTACGATTATGAGCATTTTTCCCACTGGATTTTTGGTACCTAATGAGGTTTTGATGAGGCACCCGTCATGGGATGATCATACTCTTTGAGGTTCATAACTTTCGTCCTGTGTGACATTTGTTTTAGACATTATGCATACTTCTCAATTTTCTCCTTAGTTTATGGTTTTTGTACCTCCTTAGGTTTTACCATAGTGATGTTTTGTGAGTTTTTACTACCAATGCATACTTTCTTTAATTCGAGACTCGCATTCCCCCGTTATGCCGACGACTTCATCAACTGATCTACTTCATCTGCTGTGTTTTGTGAGTTTTTACTACCAATGCATACTTTCTTTAATTCGAGACTCGCATTCGCCCATTATGTCGACAACTTCATCAACTGATCTACTTCATCTGCTGAAGACCTGATTCGATGTTTTGTTTGAGTATTTACACACTCAAGGGGGAGTGTTGCAGTCATATTTAATATAGGAATATGATTGTGTAAATCCTAAAGTATTTGGGATATCTTTAGAAGATTATCTAGGGTTAGATATTATCCTATTAGAGTTGTAATCCTAAGGAATTAACCTTCCATATTACTATAAATAAAGACACAGTGGGGTGGAATACAACACACCTCACAATTAAATCTCTCTACTCTCTTGCCACTGGCACCCTCTCCTTATTCCCTACTCTCTCTTGCCACCGGCCCCCCTCTCCTTATTCCCTCTTGAATAGTTCAGTAAATTAGGTCTACAACAAATATATTATTGTATGAAAATAAAAAATGACTCAGAGTATTGACTTGTTATGGTTTTCAAATTAGAATCATTGCGGTATGAAGTTTGAATGCAATTTTTGTTCATGATATGTTGTTTTCCTTTATGATAGTAAATCTCGTTGGGTCTCTAGAACTGAATTGAATTAGATAAATCATTAAATTAAATAAATGTGGAAGCAAGAAATGGGCATAACTTCTAAATTTTGTCATTGAAGGCAAAAGTTGAATGGGGGGCTTTGAAAGTATAAGTTTACTTTACAATTAATCCGTCTTTTACTTTTCAACGTGGACAAAATTCAGACGTCGACATTCATTTCTTCATACATGATAGATTGAATAGGCCTGTTTACAGAAATTCTGGGCCACTGGTAAAGACTGAACCAAGTCAATTTGTCCGGCTAACTAAGCTCGGATCTTCCAACTTATAGGGCCAATTGTCCAAGGACCGGGCCAAGCATCGGCCGGCCACAACTCATCACAGCCGCTCATGTTTAAGCTACAAAAATGAAAGGCTGGGATTTGATTTCATTTGGGGCATGCTCACTTGATGCGCACAGTAATGTGTGCAGGATAGAAAGGCCATGTATTAATGTGCCAAACATTAACAAAATGAAAAGAAAACGCAAAAAATAAAGACTATTAGCCTAAATATTTTCAGTTGTAAACTGACAAGCCATACAAGTCATGATCATCGTCGTGGTCGCACCTGTCGTGGCTGTTCATGTATCATTGGCTGTGCTTGCCGTGGCTGTTCACGTATAATTGGATGTGCTTGCCGTGGCTGTTCACGTATAATTGGCTGTGCTTGCCGTGGCTGTTCACGTTGAACTGGCTGTGCGTGCCTTGGCTGTTCACGTATAAATGGCTGTGCGTGCCTTGGCTGTGCTTGTCTTGGCTGTTCACGTATAATTGGCTGTGCTTGCCGTGGCTGTTCACGTTGAACTGGCTGTGCGTGCTTTGGCTGTTCACGTATAAATGGCTGTGCGTGCCTTGGCTGTGCTTGTCTTGGCTGTTCACGTATGATGTTACGCTCATCCCAGATTGGGCAGTTACATGTTGCTTTCTTGTTCTTCCATTGAGCACCACAAGTATAGCAAAACTCATATCCACATCTACAAAGACAATGCAAGCATCGACAAACCGCAAGGATTGTTGTAAAGCAAAAATAGTAGCACCCAGAAAACAATACCTTTTCTTTTCGTGTGTGAAAGTCTAAAAGAAGAGAAAAGACAGTTTGAAGCTAGCAAAGGAAAAATATGAGAATGTAAATTAGACCAACACGCATAGCTCTTGTAATCACAACTTGCCAGCATTTAGATCATCTCGAGTTCACGGTCTATATATTTTGTTTATTTTTTCTCATTTCCGTCCTCTCTCACAAAATTGTTAATTTTATGTAAGACACAACAAAAACAACACAACTAAAAGATTAGTCAGATAGCAGGGAGAAGAGGAATGTAATACCTGCAAGTTATGTGGTAACAACCTTCAGCAAGTTCGACCATATGGTTGCACTTGACGCACTGGCGCCAGTGTTTCTTTGTAGCTAGAGAGTTCATCAACTGATCTTCTGGACGGGGATAGGGATGTGATCTTTTGTAATCATAGCAGTTCATATTGAAGTGCCAAGGAACCTTGCAATTTATACAAAAATAGTACTGACATTTCATGCATCTCCTGGCTCCAGATTGTTCAGCACCGACAAAGTAAGTTTTAGTATATTCTAAGACCTCGCTTTTAGACATTAATGCAGAACACCTGGGATTTGGGCAATAAACCTTGTCCGTAACAGGAATAGCAGATTCCTTGATTCTTTGGCTAATAGCCTCGACTAGTTTAGGAGCCAAGAATTTTGCGCAGCCATCAATATTCACCTCAGTTTTACAGCCTTCGTGAGGGCACTCTGCCACCATCCCATTCAAAAACTTTACTTCCACATGTTGTCTCATACAGGAAAAGCAATACCTGTGTAAACAACCATCGATTGAAAACATTTCAGCAATATCAGTTTCTTCAAAGCAAATTACACACGTCTCCTTCAAACTCTTTCCTTTGCCAGTTTCCGCATGCCAGGTAATCTGAGAAACTATAGCCTCTCTTGCAAGTTTAAGTGCAAACTTAATGTCACTTCGTGCCACAAGAGAAGGAATGCAATACACAAATTTTCTCCGTAGAAGAGCCACTTGATTAACTAACGTGGCAACCTTGCTGTTTCCAGGATGCACTCTGTTTGTGACCTGTATTTATAAGATGTCAATCATCTACGTAAGTGGCACCAAACAGAATGTTCTGTTATGCTAAGCATGCTTTATTCAATAAACACGACTAATGATTATCATAGCAAAGACATGGATTATACTACGGATAACAAGAAAAATAAATTGAGAAAACATCATAAATCCGGTTTTCTAGATAGATTTGTTTCCTTTTGAATGAACCGAAATACCTAGCCAAGAAAAGTTAAACAAATTTATTACAGTAACAAAACCATCTACCCGCACGAATGGCATTGCTGATAGCGCAATACGAAATTCCAACATATTGATACTAATAGTTGGCTTTGTCACACAAGAGCAGCAAACAGAGCAAAATGTTTAACATAACACTTCGAAACTTCAGGACAGGTTTATCAAAACAACTATTTTTTCTCCCAAATCTCAAATATCAAGTTGCTCGGGATTAGACCTTGCAGCTTCTGCAGCTAAATTTAACAGTCCAAAACACTTTCACAAGTTAAAGAGCAACATTTGTTACATTGCGCTTAAACAAATTAAGCCAACCGAACCGCTTAACTAAAACCCGACTAAGCAAATCACTACGATTGATATCCATGTTCAACAACTATGGCCTAAGACTAGAAATTGCCAATTCAATTACCTTTGTCACACTACCCACTAAACCCACACGATGTGTAGTGGCAATGCCCCATATACCAAAATACACACTAGTTCATACAACCAAAGATTGCAACAAGTCAACACTATTATCTTTTAACAAAAAAGACACAAACTTTCACCCAATAATTCCAAACAAAAAGCACCCAAAAATTAAATAAATTCCCAAAAAAAAAAAGCAAGCAGATTGATAAGTAAAAAGCGATTGTTTAACTGCTAAAACTCACATATTGGTAAATCATGTAGTCATCACAGAAAAAGGTCACAGCTTTCAAGTCCAGAGCGAGAGCTTTGTCAAGCCCTTCAACGATGGCCTCGAGCTCCGCCGCCTCATTGCTCAGCACAACGCCGTCAACCACCGCTTCCAGATTCTTCCTCGCCTCGAATATCACATTGTCCATCGGGTCGCAGATCGCGACACCCACCCCGCCTACCACCGCCTTCACATCCCTAACCATTTCCTCGCTCACCATCCCCTTGCAATACAGCCTCAAATTCTCACTCACCACCGCCGGATAATTTGACGACGACGACGACGACGACGAAGACGAGAAACCCGTACAGTACGGGCGCTCGTAATATTCGCCGTACTTGGCCCAGTAGTCCTCGGGCACGTCGCCGAGGTCGACGGCGAACTTCTGATCATAAATCCGACGGTTGAGATCCTCCTTCGCCTTCATCATTTCCAAAACGGTGCGGTCGTGGTCCTCTCGCTCCTGAGCGAACCGCTCGACGTCCTCGAGCATCAGAGTGGCGGCCAGTTCTAATACGGCGTCATTCGGGCCGTCGTGGGGTGGCGACGGAGGCAGAAGGTTGTGCGAACTCGAAGCCGAAGCCGAAGCCGACGAGGGTTTGACGGCAAGAGAGGCGGTCATGGCTTCCTGCATTTGGAGTTTGAAGGCCATTTCGAGGTCGGAGTCTAGGGTTTTGGCCGTCATGAGCTCTCTGCGCTGCTCGGAGAGAATGGTGTCGAGGTCGTCTCCGTTCGTACGAACGTCCATGATCAGGCGGGGGAGAGGAAATGTTTTTTTTTTTTTTGGAGTGAAAGTGACAGGCAAAGGAAGGGAAAAAGGAAGGATTGGAGACGTGTTAAAGAAGGTCGAGACCACAGCCCCTTGCTAGCAAAATTCTATTGCAACCAAATTGCGCAACAAAAGTTTACCAAAAATTAGTGAAGATGTGGTATTTATACGAGCTAAGTCGGACACATATTTAGGGTTTGCTCTGATATGTATCGGCATTTGATTGGTCAAAGTGAGTCAACCGTAAGATAAATGAAAAAAAAATTATTACAAATATACTAATTTTTTAATAATATAGTGGAATTATTTTGTATATCTTTGATTGGATACGATCGTGATTTCTTACTTGATCGAGTTGTTCTTCAATTAAAAGAGTGTTAAGAATACGATTTAATAATTAATCTCATTTTTAATACCTTTAACTTTTCTCCTTGCCATGGGCAGGGGCATGAGAGTTTGATGAGTTGTAGGTAGGTGCTCACGTCATTAGGAATGTTGAATTGCATGTAGATTAAATGTGAGTCTCGTCAATTTAATAAGAACATTCTTGTCTTCTTCGAGTAAAAGTTCACGTGTCAGCTTCAGAATTTTTTGAATTGTTTTGGCTCTACCCACATCATATGATTTACAAAACATGATTTAAATAGATGATCCCTTAGCATTACCCTAAAATTACAGTTCATGATTTTGATTTTTCTGAAAGACATTATTGCCATTTTAGTCTAGACATCCCAAATTCAAAGATTTATTGTGCAGATCTGTGAAGTTTGAATATTAAACTGTAATTCCTTGAGACGAACCAAATATTGAGCCTTATATGCTTGGAAATATATGGACGTCTAGTTTATGGAGAATTTTACAGTTCGTGATTCCAATATTTCTAGGAGACTTTATTGCTATTTTAGTGCAGACAACATAGAATAAGGGTTTCTTGCGAATTTGTAACTATCGTTGAGAAGTAAAAGATGCAATTCAAAGGGGCATATGAAGAGGGCACAAAATATAAGAAACTCCACAATCACCGATTCTTGTTTCTAAACTCTAAAAAAATTGAAAAAAAAAAAAAAAAAAACTTGCATAAATCGATTCATGCTTTGGTTAGAAGATTCAAAACTTCAAAATCATTATCCATGGATCAAAAAGAGCTTGTTTTTCTTTATGGGAGCTCTTGGTTTTAACCAGGATGAACGTATGATAAATATTGCTAATGATGGGGTTTAATTATTGGGTGTGAGTTTATTGATAAATTTTAATTTTATTGTAATTTCATTTTGTACTTGATGACAATTATGCAATAGGGTAAAAAAGATAATTTAAAATTAAAATTTAAGTTGGGGTGTAGAAAGAAGTTTTATAGGTTCAAATAAAATTTCCCAATGCTTATCAGAATTGGTGAAGATGGGTACTTGCTAGGCCGACCACATGTAGAATTTGCCTTGACACGTGTCAGCATCCAAATGGCCAAAGTAAATCATCCGTAAGATGGATGAGGAAAAAATTATCCCAAAGATATTATTTAATAAACAATATCTCGAAATTATCTTGTAATATCCTTAGTCAAATATAGTTGTTGTTCAATTAGGAGTATTAAAGATAAGATTTAGTAATTAATTACATCATTAATATATTTGACTTTTCTCCTCGTCATGGTCAAGTGCTCGATGAGATTGTGGTCAGCTGCTCAGCTCTTTAAGAATGTTGAACTGCGCATAGATTAAAATGTGGGCCTCACCAATTTAATGAGGCGTTCTTGTCTTCTTCGGAGAAAAACTCACGTGTCAATTCCATAAATTTTCGCATTATTTTTAGCTTCACACACGTTATGATTTACAAGATATAATTTAAATAGATGATCTCTCCCTAGCATTACTTGGTCTACATACAAGCATGTCTCCCCAGCTTTTTCCTTACGTAAAATGATACTAGTACATTTCTTTTTTTAACAAACGATATTATCTTCACTAAGAAGGAGGGGGCTTAGCCGCACAATAGGCTAACAATAATGTGATTCAAAATCACTTTTTGCAAGAATCGAACATAAGACCTCACTTACAAGTAAAGAGAAATACTACTAAACCATACAACTAAGTGATAATTCTTGTGATTGAAGGAACAATTGAACTAGAATAAAAAGATAAAATGCTAGAAACGTTAACGATGAGCAGAAATGAAAGAGGGATCAAAGTGATGAAGAACGAGACCATAAAAAGGAAGTTTGGCTCCCATGCGGGAAAAGTGTTTTAGTAGTTGAATTTGACTTTCACAAGTAAATCTTCTATTTTCAATTGCAGCTATTCACATTTTCTATTGCACGTATTACTAATGTAAACTGACGTATTACTAAAGAAAACTGACTGAAAAAGCCTTTCAAAATAAATGATTAGGTTCCGTCTTCCTTTCTCTTCCCTCCTATTTAAACAATTACGATTAAACTACGTTAATATTTTGTTTGAATATTTTATATAGAAAAAAGGCAGAAAGAAGAGAGTGAAAAAAGGAAGGGAAATGGATGGTAATTGAAGCGGAGAGAAACCCTCGTGGACAAGCAATTGGGTACAATAAAAAAAACAAAAAAAAAACAATTTGTTGACACTTCAAACACCATTTTTTCCCCTTTCCGAAGGTTACTTCGCATGAAGATTACCAGCCATATTTTTGTTTATCAGTAGTAATCTGAGTTAGAGTCGTAGCAGTCACAGTCGCGGTCGCAGTCACAGTCGCAGTACTCCTCTTCATCTTCCTCATATTCGTCACCAAAATCTGTATCATTTTCCGCATAGATGTTCTCATCTTCCTGACCTTGCTCCAACCATTCATCCTGAACGTCCTCTCGAACCTCTTTCTCATGAACCTCATCTTCATAGCATTCGCAGTCAGAGTCACAGAACTCCTCATCTTCCTCATATTCTTCATCAAGATCTCTACCATCTTCAGCAGGCAGGATCTGCTTCTCTTCCTGAACCTCCTGCCCGCTTTCATCTTCATATCCGTCTTCTTCTAGGCCTTCATCCTTAACTTCACCTTCATATTCATCTTTTTTCAACTGCTGAGTATCACTATCTCCGTCAAACAAGATATCATCTTCAAACAAAACTGGGCATAAACATGCTCCCGTGTAGTCCGCAGACTGTCCACAGTCATTGCAAAACCCAGGAGCATGTCTGCAAAAGCAATAACAGCAAGAACATGATTACCGAACTGACATAAGCATAGTTACTTGCAAACTAAGTGAATAGATCTTCGATAGATTTCAATTACGATAAGCATAACACCAAGAAAACGCAGATCTCAAATGATGGTAGAGTCTGAAACACACACAACACACAAAACATTATAAAACATATTCACTATACTAGTGTGTCCACCGTAATCATCAACTGCACCTTCTGTCCTGTGACGTTATTTATGAGCTCAATTGTGGCAGTGCAAGCTCTATTTCACTGTATGTTCTCCTTTCTATTCAATAATTAAGAGATGGAAAAGCCTTGTGAACAAGCAGTTGAAAATCAAAATAAAGAAATTCGATTCATACTTTGCACAATAAATATTGACATAAATATTATAAAATATGTTCCGAACAGAGAAAATTTGAGGTAAGGCCTCGTTAGAGGGCAATGTTATTAGAACATTATGACCGGGTCAGAATCATAATACCCCTCGGAATCTGACTCTGACACATCCTCTTCATCAAAATCAAAATCTTCATCATCTTCATCATACAAAATATTACCCTCATCCCATAGTGGGCATGAGCATGTTGCCTTTTTGTCTTTCCACTCGCCTCCACAATTATAACAAAACTCATACCCACACCTGCAAAAGAGATCAGTGCATTAGGATGAGTAATAAGATGACGTAGATAGAGTCGCTTGCAAACTTGATACAACAGCTTTCAAATTTTCCATTACGATGTAATACAACAGTTTTCATATAACAGCCAAAGGTATGACCTTTTAATTTTCGAGTTACGACATCAATAGTGTGTGCAACACCTCAAAGACAGCAACAGATTGTAATGTTACAACAAATCTTAGACTCTCAGGTTTTTTGTTTACTGAAAATAATATTAAATAGTAAATACCTGCATGTCATGTGGTAGCAACCTTCAGCAAGTTCAATCATATGGTTGCACTTCACACACTGGCGCCACAGATTCGTTGAGGCAAGAGACTTTAGCTTTGTATCTTCTGAGGGATGAGGATTCAACCTTTTGTAGTCGGCGCATGTTATGTTTCTGTGCCAAGGGACTTTACAATTGATACAAAAAAGGCACCGACATTTCAAGCATTTTCGAACTCCTGATAGTTCCACAGCCCGCGATTTCATGTCTTGTAAAAGTTCACATTTTGACATTAAAGCGGAGCACCTCGGGTACGGGCAATAAACTTTCTCTGTGGCAGGAATAGAAGCTTCCTTTATGCGTTGGCGCATAGTCTCCACATGTTTAGGTGTCAAGAATTTTGCACAACTATCAATAGTAAGATCAGACTTACAGTCTTCATGGGGGCATCTAGGAATCGTCCCATGAAGTAACTTCACCTCTACATGTTGTTTCATACAAGAAAAGCAATACCGATGCAGGCAGCCATCAACCGAAAACATTTGGTTAACATCAGTAGCTTCCAAACATATCGCGCAAGTCTCATTCACATTCTTGGAAGTGAACGATTGTGCAGGCTGGTTAGTCTGAGACTGAGAATCTATTGCATCTCTTGCTAGTTTAAATGCAAATTTAATATCAAATCGGGGCACAAGAATTGGATTGCAAACTGTAAATTTTGCTTGAAGGCTCTTAACCTGACTGACAAGCATTGCTACCTTGCGCTGCTTTGCTGTCCATTTACCAGTAATCTGCATATGTAAAATACATATTTAAAATGCCAACAAGCTCCATTTATGGGTGTAAAGAGACTCAAGCATAGTAACTAGCTGATCCAACATTCTTGGTTTCGACATAAATAAAACAACATTGCTTACGTCATATCATAATTCATAACATATTCCTCTTCTAATAAGTTCAAACCATAAAGTCCATAATCAATTATAAGACAGACGACTAATTAAGCAAATGCTGAGAACACGAAGAAAATTTCTCACAGTGAATTTGTTCAATCAAATTTCATTAAGTACATCTGAAAAATGAAAGTTCAAACTATTGTCCAAGATGGGAAATAGAAATTCACACAGCCCACATACAATTCCGAGAGCATTGCAACTATCAAAAATAACAAGTTGCATCCTTTTATTCGTCTTTGCGAAAGTTTTATTAAAGGTCAGTGTCAAATTCCATAACCAAATATAGTATAGAAGCTTAATTAAGCAAATACTAACAAAACACAACTAAACTTTCTCAGAGTGAGTGCATTATCCTGTGGATACTACACATTCCGTTATCGAATTTCGAAAGTTTAGTAGTGTTCAAAGATAGAACAGTACTGAAACGCAAAACCCACAATTCAATTCCTAAAATTCACCACAAAAACCCACAACAGAGACGCAGATAAAGAGAAGAGAGCAACTCACAAACTGAAAAATGTGGCGATTCTCACAGAAGAAGGTGAGGCGCTTCAAATCCAAAGCAAGAGCAGCATTCAGCCCTTCGATCAAGGCCTTCAACTGCGCCCCACTGCTGCTCGTCCCGCTCCCAATCAGCGGCTTCCTGACCTCGAACAACAAATTGTCCCTCGGATCGCACAGCGCCACCCCAATTCCTGCCAGTGGCGCCCTCTCCTTCCCAACCGTTTCCTCGCTCACCAAACCCTTGAAGTATAGCCTGAATACGCTCTCGCCCTCGACGCTGTTCGCCGACGCTGACGACGAGGATGATCCTTCGCCGAACGGCTTGGAGAAGAATTCGCCGGACTCCTCCCACTCCTCCTCCGGAATCCTCATGATCTCCCTAGCGACCTGATCGTCGTGAATCCGACGCTCGAGATCCTCTCTGGCTTTCCGCATTTCAATCTCGCTCTGCTCGCGGTCTTTCAATTCCTGCTCCAGCCTCGCGAGTTCGCCCGGCTGGATGGAGACGGCGGTTGGAGTGTCGGGGATGATCGGAACGGCGTATTTTTCCAGGGATTGGGCGGAGGAGGAGGAGGGTTGGAGGGTGAGGGAGGCGGCAAGGGCCTCTTGGAGTTGGAGGTGGAAGGCGAGATCCATGTCGAAGACCGAGACGAATACGTCGTCGTCTTCTGGAGAGACTCTGGTGGCCATGTAGACTGACAGAGGGATGAGTAAAGGGGGTGTCGTCGCGTCGTATACGTAAGTTGGTGTTCAGGGGATTTCGGGTACAAAATTTGGTGTCCTCCGGAGTGTCGATTTTAATCGTGAAATAAAGATCTAACGGTCAAGATTTTCAGCATATCTTACATTCGAAGTATTTAAAAAGGTTTCGATTTGTATCCAGTACCCGGAGTAATTAAAAAAGCTCCTATTTGAAATAGTGAATGTTTTAACAGTTAGATATTTGTTTAAAATTATTGAAATTATCGTATGTTTTGGTAGCACCATTCAGGGCCGGTCCTGAGAAATTGGGAGCTCTAGGCGAGCTTTCGAGTGGGGGCCTTAGAGGTCTTTGACATCCAACTCATTGTACATTTATATGTATAAAAAAAAGTTTCGCTAAATACATGAAAAAGTTCATTTCTACATAAAAAATTATTAGAATTCACATCGAAAGAAGAAAGATATGCAAACATTACTTAAATATTACACGTCTCTTGTTTTTAGACGCAAATGTATTAATTAAGTTTACATAATCTAACTTTTCAACCAATTCTTTTTCAATTGACAAAATAGCTAGCCCATTCAATCTTTCTTGTGATATAATTAATCGAAGATACGATTTGATCAACTTTAATTTTGAGAAACTTCTTTCTGCAGAGGCAACTGTAACTGGTATGGTTAACAAAATACGATAAGCAACTCATGCATTCGGGAAACTCTAAAAATATATTTATATATATATATATATATATTATATATATATATATACACACATATTTAAAAAGAAATATTTTGGGGCCCCCCCACCTAAAATGCTGCAAGGCAAGTTCCAAAAAATATTTATAATTTCATATTTAAATATTTTACTCAATCTACATAATTATATATATATAAATATATATAGAAAATTATGATTGACACTCCAAAATTCTCATTCTACATTCCAAACTTTCTATATTTGGAAAGAAAAATACACTTGTGAAGAGTGTGGAATGAGATTTTTGGAATGTCAATAACACTTCCCTATATATATAAAAAAATAAAAAAATTGGGCCCCCCGAAGTGGGGGCCCTAGGCGGGCGCCTACTCCGGCTACCCTCAAGGCCGGCCCGGGCACCATTCTATTTCTATTCCTTCCTCACTAGCCACAATCATGGTTGTACTTCTATTCTAGAATGGAAATGTTTCTCTTTGGGAATATTTTGTCTTTGAATTTCATAACAAAATACAAAATTTTTGATGAGTTGTAGTTAGGTGCTCACGTCTTTAGAAATGTTGAACTACGCATAGATTAAATGTGAGCCTCGTTAATTTAATAAGAACATTTTTGTCTTCTTCGAGTAAAAGTCCACGTGCTATCTCCATAATTTTTCGAATTATTTTGGCTCCACCCACATCATATAATTTACAAAACATGATTTAAATAGATGATCCCTTAGCATTGCCCTAAAATTATGGTTCGTGATTTTGATTTTTTTAAAAAGGCATTATTGCTATTTTAGTATAGACATCCCAAAATCAAAGATTTGTTGTGCAGATTTGTGAAGTTTGAATATTAAACTGTAATTCCTCGAGACGAACCAAATATTGAGCCTTATATGTTGGGAAAGATCTGGACATCTAGTTTATGGAGAATTTTACGGTTCGTGATTCCAATATTTCTAGGAGACGTTATTGCTATTTTAGTGCAGACGACGTAGAATGATGCTTTTCTTGCGAATTTGTAACTATTATCGAGAAGTAAAAGATGCAATTCAAAGGGACATACGAAGAGGGCACAAAATATAAGAAACTCTGCAATCACTGATTCTTGTTTCTAAACTCTAAAAAAATTTGAAAACAAACGAAAAAAAACTTGCATAAATCGATTCATGCTTTAGTTTGAAGATTCAAAACTTCAAAATCATCATCCATGGATCAAAAAGAGCTTGTTTTTCTTTATGAGAGCTCTTGGTTTTAGTCAGGATGAACGAAGGATAAAGATTGCTAATGATAGAGTTTAATTATTGGGTGTGAGTTTATTGATAAATTTTAATTTTATTGTTATTTCATTTTTGTACTTGATGACAATTATGCAATAGGGTAAAAAAATAATTTAAAAATAAAATTTAAGTTGGGTGTAAAAAGAAGTTTTATAGGTTCAAATAAAATTTCCCAAAGCTTATCAGAATTGGTGAAGATGGGTACTTGCTAGGCCGGCCATATGTAGAGTTTGCCCTGACATGTGTCAGCATCCAATTGGCCAAAGTAAATCATCAGTAAGATGGATGAGAAAAAAATTATCACAAAGATATTATTTAATAAATAATATCTTGGAATTATCTTCTAATATCCTTAGTCGAATATAGTTATTCTTCAATTAGGAGAGTATTAAAGATAAGACTTAGTAATTAATCATATCTTTAATATCTTTAACTTTTCTCATCGTCGTGGTCAAGTGCTTGATGAGATTGTAGCCAGACTCGAGTCTTTAGGAATGTTGAACTATGCATAGATTAAAATGTGGGCCTCACCAATTTAAGGAGGCATTGTTATCTTCTTCGGGTAAAAGCTTACGTGTCAACTTCATAAATTTTCGCATTATTTTTGGCTCCACACACGTCATATGATTTACAAAATATAATTTAAATAGATGATTTCTTCCTAGCAGTACTCGGTCTACATACAAGCATGTCTCCTTAGCTTTTTCCTTACGTAAAATGATATTAGTACATTTTTTTTAACAAATGATGTTATCTTCACTAAGGGATAAGGGGCTTAACCTCACATTGAGCTAGCAATAATGTGATTCAAATTCACCTTTGGCGAGAATCGAAATAAGACCTCTCACTTATAAGTAAAGAGGAATATCACTAGACCATACTACTAAATGACAATTTTTTTATAATAACAAAATAAACACATTGTACAAGTGATTGAGGGAACAACTAACCTAAAATAAATAGATAAAATGCTAAAAATGTCAAGGATGAGCGGAAATGAAAGATAGGGATCAAAGTGATGAAGAACGAGACACGTGTTTTGGTAGTTGAATTTGACTTTCACAAGAAGTAAATCTTCTATTTTCAATTGCAGTTATTCACGTTTTCTATTGCACGTATTACCAAAGAAAACTCGTTGAAAAAGCCTTTCAAAATAAAGAAGTAGGATTCTCTCTCCCCTTCCCAAGTGATTCCCATATCTTTGGTGGATCCAAGGTGGTTTTCTTTGCCATCTTTCTGGTGGGTTTAATACCTATATTTAGTTAATACCGTGTCCCTCCCATTTCGCTGGTTACCTCACTCCCTCTCCTTGGGTTATGGCGACTGCTAACTACGATCGGGGTGTGGAAGATGTGGAGTGTCTCTCTGATTTTTTCGAAGATAGTCTGGACCTGGAAGAAAGTTTTGACAACAATATTCACTTAGTGGGTAGACTAATTGCCGACCGCGAACCGGCGGAGTTTGTGGTCAAGGATGTTCTGAGACAGTTATGGCACAAACTGGGGGTCATTAGGGTGGCCAGGGCAAAAGAGAACGTCTATGCGATAACGGTCGGCGAGGAAGCGGTGGCAAGAAGGCTTTTGGAAGGAAATACTTGGGCTGTTAAAGGTTATACATTTTCAGTCAAATTCTGGCCATCCTATCAATCATTAGACCATATATCTGCGGACAGGGCAATTTTCTGGGTCCAAGCTCTAGGTGTCCCCCGACAACTATGCACCATGAAGAACGCCCGGTGGCTGGGAGAAAAGATTGGAGCGGTTCTTGAAGTGGAGGACCCAGTGGAGATGGGATTTCGTGGCTTTCTAAGAATACGGGTCGATTTCGATGCGAAACGTCCATTGCTCACACGTTTCATTTTACCTTGTCCCACGAGCGGTTTGTTAACGATACGGCTACGATATGAGGGACTCAGAGACTTTTGTTACAAATGTGGCCGGTTGGGTCATTCAAATAGGTGTCAATGGGGAACCCAGTTGCTTGAAACTGGAATTAACAAATATGGCAAGGAACTACGGACTCCGATGATCGCACCAATCTCCACCCTTCTCTTCCCTCCCCAATCTCGTCCCAAGCCATTACCTGGTGCGGATGAACACCATTGGCGACGGAAATGGGACAACGAGGGAGTTTGCTATGGCGTTCCCGACGAACAATGGGAGGCTCCGGCGAAGGCTTTCCAGGCACGAGCGGTAAACAAACAAAAGGACAAGGAGGTAGCAGTAAGGACAAGTGGTTACGATAAGGCTGTCGCAATGGCAGCTACAGGTGGCAAAAGCACGGAGTCTGCTATCACAGGTTGTGTCGCTGATTTGTCACATCACGTTTCTGGGCGAGGACATGCTCGTAGTACTATGAGATGTGCGACCCTCGAAGACCATGGACACTTGTGGCATCCTGATAGCTTTGGGACCCACTTCACAAATGGATCTTTAACCTTGGCGGTTAATGGACTAAGCCTTGACAGGGTGTGGTGCGACCCCAAGAGCGTCCCTCCGTGGGCTTTTGATAAAATTGACAGTCTGTTATGCCTCCCACAGTTTTTTGGGCCTGAGGCTAGAAGTGACGAGGCTGGCCCATCCAAGCTCGGCGGACCCAACCCTCCTAAAGCCCAAATCTGTAAGATTACTGAGGTTGGACCTCCTACTGATTCTAGCAAAAGATATCAGCCTGAGAAGAAAATAAAGGCCCATGAGATCTCACCATTACCCACTAAAAGATTTAAGGTCTCTATTGTGAATGGACATTTAGGACCGCTCCAGGTCACCTAGACTCGTGGCAGTAGGGGGAGGTCACGGAAGTTACAAGGTGGCCGGGGAAAGAAGGATCGAGCTCATAATTCCTCTGAGGTATGCCCCCTAAACCTCTGTGATATGGTGGTGAGCCCCTCCAAGGAGTTAGAGGAAGCTGAAAACAATGGTTTACTGGGCAAACGAAAAAAAACTGATTGGTTGCAAAAGGCGGAGGCTGGAAGTTTTCGGCCCCGCCGACAGCCATGAGTATCCTATTTTGGAACTGTCGGGGGCTTGGGAACCCCCGGATAGTTCAGGCTATGCGGGTTTTAATCCAACAGCAAGATCCTTGCATTGTATTTCTGTCAGAATCGAAATGCAATGTGGCTTTACTAAGGAAATTGAAAGTCCAGTTAGGGTTTGATCACGTTTTTGGCGTGGATTCCTGCGGTCAATCGGGAGGGTTAGCACTTTTTTGGAGGAATGAGGTTCCTCTCAGGGTCATATCAGCATCTTTAACCTATATTGATTGTGAAATTGGGGGCATTGGTGACGAGGTTCATTGGCGACTAACGGGGTTTTATGGTAATCCGAATACGGCTAGAAGAATGGAATCCTGGAATACATTGGGGTGGTTGGCGTCCCAATCTGTACTACCATTGGTGTGTGGAGGTGATTTCAATGAGATTTGGAATAGCTCGGAGAAGAAAGGGAGGAACCCTAGGCCAATTCGTCAAATTCTGAAATTTCGGGAGGCTGTCGCTAGTTGCGGGTTGAAGGATATGGGATTATGTGGGGATCGCTTCACCTGGATCACCTCCTGAGGCGGAGGTCTTAAGGAAAGATTGGACCGGGTGTTTGGCAACGCGGGTTGGCTGGACCTGTTTCCCCCGCTATTCCGTACATCATCTCAAGCCAAGCAAATCGGACCACATACCCATTCTGGTGGACTTCGGCGGAACGACTCAAAATCGGACGGCTAAACCCTCTTCCTTCCTATTTGAGGAATGGTGGGCACAACACGATGAATGCAGAGACGTGGTGAAGGAAGCGTGGTCCACTCTAGTTTCTGGGTTCCCTATGTTTCAGGTGACCGAAAAAATCAAAGCTACGGGAGTCGCTCTGCTGAAGTGGCAACGCGTCACATTCAAGACCAGAAAGGGGGAGATTGAGCAGATCCGCTCAAGACTAAGCTTTATGTTGGCCCAACCCTTGTCGGATCATCTACTTGCGGAGCGTTCCAACCTTATGTTAAGACTGGATGAATTACTTGGGGAGGAGGAACAATTTTGGAGGCAGAGATCAAGGGTGCAGTGGTTAAAGGAGGGTGACCGTAATACCAAGTTTTTCCATAGGCGGACGTCAACCGAAAAGCCAAAAACAGGATCAATGGTTTGTTGGACGAAAATGGCATTTGGCAGGAATCCGGTCCTTTGATTGACCACACGGATCCAATATTTTGAAGATATTTTCAACCCATCAGTTAGGCTTGACCATGGTGGAGATGAAGATATTACTAATTTTATAAAACGGCGGGTTGACGATGAAATGACCCAGTTTCTGGAGCAAGACTTCACAACATTGGAGGTCAAGGAGGCTTTGTTTCAAATGCACCCCACTAAGTCTTCGGGGCCTGATGGACTTCCTCCCTTATTCTACCAGAAGTTTTGGGACATTGTGGGCGATGACATCACTGCTGCCATCATGTCCTTTCTATCTTCCGGGACATTACTTCGGAAGGTGAACTACACTTATGTTACTCTGATCCCAAACTGAAGCGACCTAGAGAAATGGCACAATTCCGCCCCATTAGTTTGGCCAATGTACTGTATAAGATCGCCTCGAAGGTTCTCTCGAATCGTATGAAGTCCATTATGCCCAAAATTGTCTCACTGAACCAAGGTGCTTTCGTTCCTGGAAGACAAATTTCAGACAATACAACCCTGGTTGCTGAGATTGCACACTGTATGGCGAGAAGACGAAGGGGGAAAAAGGGCTACATGGCGCTCAAACTCGACATGAGCAAGGCTTACGATAGGATTTCTTGGGAGTATCTTCGTTCGGTGCTGCATAAACTGGGATTCCCAATGCGTTGGGTTGAGCTTCTTATGACCTGCGTATCTACGGTTTCCTATGCTTTCATCATTAATGGATTCCCTACAGGTTACCTACAACCATCTCATGGACTTAGGCAAGGTGATCCTCTCTCACCTTACCTATTCCTCCTCTGTGCTGAAGGGTTATCGGCGATGATCGCACAAAAGGAAAGGGACCACCTGATACACGGCATTGCAATATCCCAGTTTGCCCCCCCGGTCTCTCACCTCCTGTTTGCAGACAATAGTCTGCTATATTCTTGGGCTTCTAAAGATGAGTGTTCCCACATCTTGGGGATTTTGAAGGCTTATGAAAGTGCATCTGGTCAGAAGATTAATCTCTCCAAAAGTGCCGTGTGTTTTAGCAAAAATGTGAAAAGAGATCAGCAAAATCTTCTAGCTCAGGAACTAGGGGTGGTGCGAGTGGATAAGCATGATAAATACCTCGAACTCCCTACGGTTGTGGGGCAGAACAAAGGCGTGTGCTTTAGCCATATTAAAGAGAGGCTCTAGAAACGATTGCAGAGTTGGAAAGGAAAGTTACTTAGTGCTGCCAAGAGGGAACTCCTAATCAAGGTTGTTGCGCAATCAATTCCGCTTTATACTATGGGTAGTTTCTTTCTCCCCAAGTACTTCTACGACGACCTTAACCGGATGGTGGCTGATTTCTGGTGGAATGGGGACTCAGACTAAAAAAAGATTCATTGGGTCTCTTGGCAAAAACTCTGCCTTCCTAAAACTGAAGGGGGTCTGGGATTTAGGAATTTATATGCTTTTAATCTCGCCTTGCTTGCGAAGCAGGGATGGAAATTGATCCATGACCCGGAATCTTTAGTGGCTAGAGTCCTCAAAGCAAAGTATTTTCCTAGTTCTTCTTTTCTTGATCCAGAGGTTAAGAAGGAGGCTTCTTATGGATGGAAGAGCATCTGTTACGCTAAGGATGTTTTGATCCGGGGTTCTCGATGGAGAGTTGGCAGAGGGGATTCAATCAACATATGGGGTGACCGGTGGCTTCCTATCCCATCCCGCTTTCAAATTTTCTCGCCCAAACCCCAAAACTGCGAGATAACAAGAGTTGACGAGCTCATTGATGATTCACAGTGCTGGAGATCATCATTGGTTTGTTCCCTCTTCTCGGAGATGGAGGCTACGGCTATCCTGTCCATTCCACTCAGCTTTAGACGGCCGGATGATTTGTTAATATGGCATTATGATAAAAAGGGAGTATTTTCCGTCAAAAGTGCATATCATGTGGCACGGATTATGGTCTCTTCCCCACTGCTTTCTGCGTCATCTTCCTCTGCTTCGTCCGGGTTCAGCGAAACTCGGAAGAAGATTTGGGCGGCACAGATTCCACCAAAGGTCAAGATTGGGGTGTGGAGAATGGCATTGGACACTATCCCTACAGGGGCTAATCTGAGAAAACATCGTGTTGGTACTGATCTTACCTGCGTACTGTGTGGCTGTTTTGGCGAATCCACCATACACCTCACACGTGAATGTTGCTTTGCCAAGTGTGTATGGATGGCGTCTCCGATAGGTATTCCTCATTCGCCCTCACACGCTTCTACAATGCTATATTGGCTATCCTTTTGGGCCAGCGAGCTGTCGCTCTCTAACTTTGCAGTCTTCCTAATGATCATTTGGGCGATTTGGGGGGCAAGGAATGACCGCCTATGGAATGATGCTTTAGTCTCTCCTGATGTCATTGCCACCCAAAGTATCTCCTGGTGGCAAGAGTTTATTCGAGTTGGATTTCCAGCTGTACAGTCGAGACCAAGGGTCCAATATCGCGTATCATGGTGTAGTCCTCCCCAAAACTTTCTGAAAATGAATGTGGATGGTGCCTGGAATGAATCCTCCAAGCTGGGAGGTGTCGGGGTAATTATCATGAATGATTCTGGTGCCTTTGTCGCAGCAGCTTCCATGAGAATAACGTCCATTTCATCCCCCCTTCTCATTGAAGCTTTAGCGGCTAGGGTTGGGCTGTTATTGGCACGGCAAAGGGGTTTTAAAGACTTTATTCTCGAATGCGATTCGCTCCAGATTGTAGCAGCACTCCATGAGTCCTCTCCTTTCCTTTCTGATGTCGGGATTGTTATTGAGGATTCTAGAGAGTTGATGGCTTCAATCACTGGAGTTTCTTGTTCCCATGTCCGTCGTCAAGCGAATGGTATTGCCCATCGTCTAGCCCGTGCTGCTCTTCATTCTGACTCATCTCGCTGTTGGTTCGAGGAACCGCCCGATCTCATTTTAGATTTACTTATTGAGGAGTCTGGTTTGCAACCGAATTGCAATGTACTTGTTTTCCTATGAATGAAAGCTATCGAATCTTTTCAAAAAAAAAAAAAACATTTACGATTAAGCCACATCAACATTTTGTTTGAATTTTTTATATAGAGAAAAAGACAAAAAGAAAAATTTAAAAAGAGGAGACGGATAAAGATGGTAATAGGAGCATAGAGAATCTTACTCCCAAAATAAAAGCTTTTTTTTTTTTTTTTATCCAATATAAAAGTTCTTTTATGTATTCTGCTTCCTTTTATCTACCAATTCTTTTCTATTTTGTCATCTCCGTTGAATGAGGATCCTCTTTGTGAGGATTTCGGGAATCCTCAAATTATGTCCGTTTATCGTACATCGTGCGGTCATAAATTATTTTAAATACTTTTATTTATAATTAAATATGAATAGTACCTGACGAAAACTGGCCGCACGATGTACGACAAACAGACACAATTTGAGGATCCCTAGGATTTTCACAAAGAGGATCTTCATTCGACCATTACCTCCCTCTCTTATGTACTAAAACAAATCAAACCAGACTGATAAAAAAGAAACCCTCATGGACAAGCAAATGGGAACTAAAAGAAACAATTTGTTGATATTTCAAACAGCATTTTTTCCCCCTTCTGCAGGTTACTTCGTACAAAGAATACCAGCCATATTTTTGTTTATCAGTAATAATCTGAGTTAGAGTCGTAGCAGTCACTGTCGCGGTCGCAGTCAAAGTCACAGTACTCTTCATCTTCCTCATATTCGTCACCAAAATCTGTACTATTTTCCGCATAAAAGTTCTCATCTTCCTGACCTTGCTCCAACCATTCAACCTGAACGTCCTCTCGAACCTCTTTCTCATGAACCTCATCTTCATAGCATTCGCAGTCAGAGTCACAGAACTCCTCATCTTCCTCATATTCTTCATCAAGATCTCTACCATCTTCAGCAGGCAAGATATTATTCTCTTCCTGAACCTCCTCCTCCCCGCTTTCATCTTCAAATCCTTCCTCTTCATATTCATTGTCAGAGTCGCGGTACTCCTCTTCATCTTCCTCATATTCGTCACCAAAATCTGTATCATTTTCCGCACAGAAGTTCTCATCTTCCTGACCTTGTTCCAACCATTCATCCTGAACGTCCTCTCGAACCTCTTTCTCATGAACCTCATCTTCATAGCATTCGCAGTCAGAGTCACAGAACTCCTCATCTTCCTCATATTCTTCATCAAGATCTCTACCATCTTCAGCAGGCAATATATGCTTCTCTTCCTCAACCTCCTGCCCGCTTTCATCTTCATATCCGTCTTCTTCTAGGCCTTCATCCTTAACTTCACCTTCATATTCATCTTTTTTCAACTCCTGAGTATCACTATCTCCGTCAAACAAGATATCATCTTCAAACAAAACGGGGCATAAACATGCTCCCGTGTAGTCCGTTGACTGTCCACAGTCATAGCAAAACCAAGGAGCATGTCTGCAAAAGCAATAACAGCAAGAACATGATTACCGAAATGACATAAGCATAGTTACTTGCAAACTAAGTGAATAGATCTTCGATAGATTTCAATTACGATAAGCATAATACCGAGAAAAACGCAGATCTCAAACGATGGTAGAGTCTGAAACACACACAACACACAAAACATTATAAAACATATTCACTATCCTAGTGTGTCCACTGTAATCATCAAATGTACGTTCTATCCTGTGACGTTATTTATGAGCTCAATTGTGGCAGTGCAGGCTCTTTTTCACTGTATGTTCTCCTTTCTTTACAATAATTAAGAGATGGAAAAGCCTTGTGAACAAGCTGTTGAGAATCAAAATAAAGAAATTCGATTTATACTTTGCACAATATATTGACATAAATATTATAAAATATGTTCCGAACAGAGAAAATTTGAGGGAAGGCCTCTTTAGAGAGGGCGATGTTAGAACAATATGACCAAGTCAGAATCATAATACCTCTCGGAATCTGACTCTGACACATCCTCTTCATCAAAATCAAAATCTTCATCATCTTCATCATACAAAATATTACCCTCATCCCATAGTGGGCATGAGCATGTTGCCTTTTTGTCTTTCCACTCGCCTCCACAATTATAACAAAACTCATGCCCACACCTGCAAAAGAGATCAGTGCATTAGGATGAGTAATAAGATGACGTAGATAGAGTCGCTTGCAAACTTGATACAACAGCTTTCAAATTTTCTATTACGATATAATACAACAGTTTTCATATAACAGCCAAAGATATGACCTTTTAATTTTCGAGTTAGGACATCAATAGTGTGTGCAACACCTCAAAGACAGCAACAGATTCTAATGTTATAACAAATCTTATTCTCTCAGGTTTTTAATTTACTGAAAATAATATTAAATAGTAAATACCTGCAAGTCATGTGGTAGCAACCTTCAGCAAGTTCAATCATATGGTTGCACTTCACACACTGGCGCCACAGATTCGTTGAGGCAAGAGACTTTAGCTTTGTATCTTCTGAGGGATGAGGATTCAACCTTTTGTAGTCGGCGCATGTTCTGTTTCTGTGTCAAGGGACTTTACAATTGATACAAAAAAGGCACTTACATTTCAAGCATTTTCGAACTCCTGATAGTTCCACATCCCGCGATTTCACGTCTTGTAAAAGTTCACGTTTTGACATTAAAGCGGAGCACCTCGGGTACGGGCAATAAACTTTCTCTGTGGCAGGAATTGAAGCTTCCTTTATGCGTTGGCGCATAGTCTCCACATGTTTAGGTGTCAAGAATTTTGAACAACTATCAACAGTAAGATCAGACTTACAGTCTTCATGAGGGCATCTAGGAATCATCCCATGAAGCAACTTCACCTCTACATGTTGTTTCATACAAGAAAAGCAATACCGGTGCAGGCAGCCATCAACCGAAAACATTTGGTTAACATCAGTAGCTTCCAAACATATCACGCAAGTCTCATTCACATTCTTGGAAGTGATAGATTGTGCAGGCTGGTTAGTCTGAGACTGAGAATCTATTGCATCTCTTGCTAGTTTAAATGCAAATTTAATATCATATCGGGGCACAAGCATTGGATTGCAAACTGTAAACTTTGCCTGAAGGCTCTTAACCTGACTGACGAGCATTGCTACCTTGCGCTGCTTTGCTGTCCATTTACCAGTAATCTGCATATGTAAAATACATATTTACTGGTAAAATGTCCATTTACAGGTAAGCTCCATTTATGGGTGTAAAGAGACTCAAGTCACTCAACCATGGTAACTAGCTGATCCAACATTCTTGGTTTCGACATAAATAAAACAACATTGCTTACTTCATATCATAATTCTTAACATATTCCATTCTCTCTAATAAGTTCAAACCATAAAGTCCATAATCAAGTATAAGACAGAAGACTAATTAAGCAAATGCTGAGAACACGAAGAAAATTTCTCACAGTGAATTTGTTCAATCAAATTTCATTAAGTGCATCTGAAAAATGAAAGTTCAAACTATTGTCCAAGATGGGAAATAGAAATTCACACAACCCACATACAATTCCGAGAACATTGCAACTATCAAAAATAACAAGTTGCATCCTTTTATTCGTCTTTCGCGAAAGTTATATTAAGGGTCAGTGTCAAATTCCATAACCAAATATGGTATAGAATCTTAACTAAGCAAATACTAACAAAACACAACTAAACTTTCTCAGAATGAGTGCATTATCCTGTCCACCATGGATACTACACATACCGTTATCGAATTTTGAAAGTTTATTAGTGTTCAAAGATAGAACAGTACTGAAACGCAAAACCCACAATTCAATTCCTAAAATTCAGCACAAAACTACATTTCATCAAAAACCCACAACAGAGATGCAGACAAAGAGAAGAGAGCAACTCACAAACTGAAAAATGTGGCGATTCTCACAGAAGAAGGTGAGGCGCTTCAAATTCAAAGCAAGAGCAGCATTCAGCCCTTCGATCAAAGCCTTCAACTGGGCCCCACTGCTGCTCGTCCCGCTCCCAATCAGCGGCTTCCTGACCTCGAACAACAAATTGTCCTTCGGATCGCACAGCGCCACCCCAATTCCTGCCAGTGGCGCCCTCTCCTTCCCAACCGTTTCCTCGCTCACCAAGCCCTTGAAGTATAGCCTGAATACGCTCTCGCCCTCGACGCTGTTCGCCGACACTGACGACGAGGATGATCCTTCGCCGAACGGCTTGGAGAAGAATTCGCCGGACTCCTCCCACTCCTCCTCCTGAACCCTCACGATCTCCCTCGCGACCTGATCGTCGTGAATCCGACGCTCGAGATCCTCTCTGGCTTTCGGCATTTCGATCTCGCTCTGCTCGCGGTCTTTCAATTCCTGCATGCAGTATTGGGCCGAAGGATCTATAAGAAGGGACAAGCCGCTGGGGTCCAATTGCTGATACACTGGTTGGATGATGTTGCTTAGAACGCCATTTTGTTAAAGTTAGTGGAATGTTCAGCTAGGCACCTTGTTGCCCAAGACTCTTTAAATGGAGCAATGGCTTCTTTGCTTTTGTAACGGTTATTTGAAAAAGAAAATTATTATATATATGTATATATATCAAGCATGTTTGCAGTCATACTTAGAATAGAAATGTGATTGTGTAAGAATTTTGGAATGTATCTTATATTCCTATTAGAAGTAAATTACTTATTAAATGTTATAATCCTAAAGGGAAAGGTTTTTATCTATCCTATTACTATAAATAAAGCTATAATGGGGTGAATCAAACACACCTCACAATTAAATCACTCTCTCTTCTCGCTCAATACCACTGGTCCCCCCCCTCTCTCTCTCTCTCTCTCTCTCTCTAAACCCTAGGGCCTCGTTTGGCAGCTCGGACTGTACTGACTATTTCAGTCGGATAGGATAAATAGTCGTCGTATGGTACTGACTAAATTAGTCGGTCGTTTGGTGCAGTATCGGATTAAAGATCGACTATTAGTACTGTGTTTGGTACCCTACAAAATAAGTAGTACTGCTAATATTTTATGGGAATCGTTCATATTCTGCTCCAGATTCCGGCGAAGGGGCAAGATAGGATTTAATAAAAAGGGACGACAACCGAGTTTCCGAAAAATTCTCCAACTTGGCTCTTCCAATTAAGTTCAGGAACCCATATGAAACCCATAAAAAGAAAAGAGACAGGCGTGCGTTGTCGGAGAAATTGGTCAAAGGAGTGCAACCCAAATGAAAGAATGGAAAACTCAGTTCTTGAATCCAACCAAAACTTAAAACCCAATTCTTGAAATCTTGAAAAAGAGAATAAAACTGATCAAAATCGTTGAAAATCTTGAACACAAAGTAGATCTGATTATTGCTGCCATCACCATAGATACTGAGGAAATCATCATCGCCGACAGGAATGAGAATGCAAAAAGGATTATGGAGGTTGAGGGAAATCAAAATGATTGCTGAAGCGGGAGGAAATTTGCGAAACCCAGGACCAAACAATGAGTGTGTTTTGTTAGCATATCACCCGACTAATAATACCGAGCTTTTGGGTGGGATAAGAAAGCGGGCATGAGTTGCACTAAATAGGTAGGGTCGGATAAATTAGTCGGAGTACTTTTAATACATAACTGCACCAAACAACTGCCTCCGTATTATTAATCCTATCCGGTCCCTTATACGAGTTGCCAAACGAGGCCGATCATTCAATCAAATAGGCCTACAACACGTTATCAGCACGTTCTAGCCAGAAGCTGAGGAATTGACGCATCGTAGGAGGAGGCTATCATCCAAATTCAAAGGCTTATATTCATTTTCTGCTAATCAGGTATGCTTAAAATAAAAGAAGATATTTGAAACGTCCATAAAGCATGACAACATTCCCCATGATGCATGAACCCCTCTATGTTTATATTTTTCTTACGATATATATATATATATATATATATATATATATATATATATTGTATATGTTCATATATTTGTCAATATATATATATATATATATATATATATATATATTTGTTTCATGCATAAATTGTTATGTGGAATATGTGAGTCAAAGTATTAAAATAAATTAGAAGCATATTTAGGGTTTCCTAAACCCTAAGGGATTTCGAAAACAAAGGGGGAATTGGACATGGTACGGCACACCACTGCACCATCTCTGTGCAAGCAGTGCAAGCAACAACCCGGCCTCACCTTTGAATCAACCTCGGAAGGGCCAGAAGCCCCGAGCCCAATCATGCTGCCTTGGCCCGCCTGCCAGCAAGCTCCTATGATTGTTGGGCCTTGTGTCGCCCGGACCTGCATCACCTGTGTGGATGCAAATTTTCTCCTCTTCGGTCTTGGACGATTTTGCACCTACAAAACAATTAACGCCTTAGGTTAAGGCCAAAAACCTCACGCGCCCACGATGAATGGGGAGGGCTTTGGCCGAAGAACCTCCGATGCCAAAGTTAGAATTTTTAGAGAGAAAAAGTGTTTAGAGTATTTTTGCTCAAAGGATTGGAATTAGGTTTTTTGGTGAGAATGGGAGAGTATTTATAGGAGATGGCCGGTCCCCTTTGGAGAAAAGGTGGCCGGCCCCTTGGAGGGATTTTTGGGTGTGATCTAGGTTTAATTAGCCCATTTGTTGGCTAATTAAACCTGGGCTAATTAAACCAAAAGGGAATGTATTTGTATTTATGAAAAAGGGTTATAATGAGTAATTGGATGATTGGCTTAAAAAAGGAGGAAAAGAGGAAGGAAAATATGGGAAATAAAGAGGGAGTGGCCGGCCCCTCTTTGGAGAGAGAGGGCCGGCCCTTTGGGGTATTTTCTTGGTCTTCAAGGCTAATTTAATTGACAAATCAAGGAAGAATAATCCCATTAATTTGCCAATTATCTCCATTTATGTGGGATAATTGGTAGATTTATGAGATAATTGCCTTAAATGTGGATGGATGAAATAATTCGGATTTGTTTACCTTTTATGGGCGCTTTTGACTTGACCGACACTAATTACCGGCTGCTCGCGCGTAGGAATTCTGATGCACCTCAAGGGCATTTTTGTCTCCTTAATCCGAAAGTCCACGTGACGCCTTATGATTATTTTTGGCTCCACAAATGCCCCCACACCTGTTGGGCGGCTCGTAGGAAAGGGCAGCAGGTGTAGAGATCTTCTTGCTTCAGGAACCATAGGATTGCTTCCTATCTTGATGTTGATCCTCTCTTTAATTGGGAATTAGGTCCTTCTAGGAAAGGGAAATAAACTTCTCTCAAAGCCTATTTAAGTCCACCTTAAGTGGGTTATTAAATCAACTTTGGAGAGAAATTTATTCTACCCTACAAGAGAGAGAAAGCTAGAGGATATTTGTTCCCCCTCCTCTAGCAATCTTCTACACCTTGCCCGTGCAAAGGACCGTCTTTCGTTGATTTCTTCGTCTTCTCCTTGGATAGTGCTATTGCGAGGCAGCCGTCGGGGTGGTGCGGCACGTCGGCTGGCAGAGGCCAGGAGTTGGCTCGGCAGGGGCCGAGGAGATGTCTTGGCAGGGACCACTGCTTGGGCAGCTTGGCTTGCCTAGAGCCAAGGGCAGCTTGAGCGGCTGGGACCGCGAACTGAGGCGCTGGGGCGCAGTTCTAGGGTAGTCGCACGGCTCACATCCTTTAGGACCTGACGCGGGCCAAGCTGGCGATCGAGAGAAATGAGAAGGTTGCGGGCTTCATGGGCTGCTGGAATGCTGGGCATGCAGACCTCCTGCCTGCTAGAATGCTGGGCTGAACTCCTCTGCCGAGTACCATGAATGGCATTAGCTTCTTAGTCCTCTTTGTCGGGAGAAAGGTAGGCTGTTCAAGAGATGCCGGTTGGGAAAAACTGAAGACTTTATCCGCTGCTTGTGAGGGTCCGCCTGCTGCCGAGAGGTCTGTGATTGGCACGACTTCTTCCAATGGGAAGAGAAATAAGGCTGCTAGATGTGCCCCCAATGCCGAAGTCTGCTGGGATGGAAGAGACTACTTGCGTGGGCAGCTGCGAGAGTTCCACTAAGCCTGCTTCTAGGGAGGCTGATAAGATCCGTGTGCTCTTAAGATCAGACCTTCTCTATTTCTCCAGGAGATTTCCTCGCCTTTACTTTCGAGTCTTCCATCGGTGAAATAGTTGGAGATGGGAGTGTCCACGGCGGGGCAGCCGGGAGTGAAGCGCCGGATGGTACCACTGCTAGAGTTGCCATGGCTGCCGAAGGTGTGACAATGAAGCAGTCGTCGGGTGGCCAAGCTGCTGAAGAGTAGTCTTCTAGGTAGCCTTTAGGATCTATTTTTCCTGGTTGCTTTTGCCTTGCTTGAACTCCTCTAGTCTTTGTCAGTTGTTTATCAATTTTGCTAGAAAATTTAATAAACTTGTCTCCTTCATTTTTCTCCATCTTCGCTTCTTTTGTTCATGCCTTAACCTTTAGACTTTATAGGCCAGTAGCAGGCACGCCACTTTTTTATAAGCAGACAGGCCGCGTAGCCTACATAGTCGTAGGTGTTGGTGTAGAACTTTTCCTTGCAAAGTTGCTAGCCGTAGGGTTGGCAGCCGGACGCCTTACTTACAGAAGCAGACAAATCCGCGTAACCACTAGGCTATTAACCTTTGCCTTCTCCAATTCCGTGGGTTGCGCAGCAAGTGCCACAACACTTTAGGACTTGGTGCAAGTTGCCGCAAAGTCGTTAGCCGCAGGATCGGCAGCCGGATGCCTTACTCACTGTAGCATACACATCCGCGCGATCCCTAGGCTGTTAACCTTGGTTTTTCCCAATTCCGTAGGTTGCGCAGCAAGTGTCACAACACTTTAGGACTTGGTACAAGTCGTCGCAAAGTTGTTAACCGTAGGATCGGCAGCCGGATGCCTTACTCACTGTAGCAGCCACATCCGCGTGATCACTAGGTTGTTAACCTTGGTTTTCCCCAATTCCGTAGGTTGCGCAGCTAGTGTCACAACACTTTAGGACTTGGTACAAGTGAAGCTTATCGACTACGTAGCATGTCGGTAGTGGATAAAACTTCATATATGCCTGCTAGCTTGTTTAACCTTTCACAAGAATGTGCGATTGTATAAGTCTAGTGTGGCTTCACTGCTTGAAGGGCAAGCCGTAGGCAGTCTTCCGGAATCCGTAGGCTACCTTAGTATGCTCGGTAGCAGCTTTAGGGTTCCAGGGATAATGTGCCCCCTCTGTCTCTAGGGCCCGATTTCCCGCGGATTAGGCCAAGAGACCCAAAATCCTTCAATTAGCTAAGCCTTGAAAAAGACCATTGTGGCTACTTTTAGGAATTCCGGCGCAAGCCATCGTGCATCTAGTTACACTAGGGCAACCAGGCTCATCCACGTCTGGATGTTCGGAGTGAAGAGTTTATCCTCCCGCTTTGGAGAGCAGATTGGTCCCTCGGGGGGCGCTATTCCTGCAGTGAGTCCCTAAAAAGGGCGCGATCTTCTTTTGAAGTGCAGGAGTTGTCAGCTGCCGCAATGGAATCAAGTTGTAAGAGCGTTCCTCATTGAAAAACAGGTGAACAAATAACTTGATTGTAAAGACTGCGGAACAACTGGTAGTCCTCGGCTTGCGAGGTTTGTGCCCGTCTGAGCTGCTTGAGCCTTCGGGCGTAGTCCTCGGCTTGCGAGGTTTATGCCCGTCTGAGCTGCTTGACCCTTCGGGCGTAGTTGGAGATCACGCGTGGTACTTCCTCAAGTTGTAGGCGTTCCACTGCTTTTCGATCTCCTCGTCATTCATGGTGGCAGGGGTGTAGCTCCCCTTGTCGCCTACTCTGCTGATCTTGTAAGGTCCTTCCCAAATAGGGTCCATCTTCTTCGATCCCTCCCTTTGAGCAGTGATGAAAGCCTTCCTCAGAACTAGATCTCCGGGTTGAAACTGCCGGATTTTGGACCTTTTGTTGTAACTAGAGAAGAGCTGCTGCTAGCAGGATGTGATGCAGGCTATGGTCTGCTCGCGCCTTTCCTCCCCTAGGTCCAGGTTCGTGGCCGTCTCTTCACTGTTCTGCTCAACATCTGGCAGTAGGGTGGTGATGCTTGGTATGATGATGTTGGGAGGAATGATTGTTTCCGAGCCAAACGCCAAAGAGAAAGGGGTTTCTCCGGTTGCTCGCCTCTTGGTGGTGCGATATGCTTATAGACATCCGGGGAGTTCATCTGGCCATTTTCCTTTCTTGTTGGCGAGGGATTTCTTGAGACAGTCGAGGATCATCTTGTTGGATGCTTCGACCTGCCCGTTGCTTTGAGGATGTCTTGGCATGGACATGTGCTGCTTGATGTTTTACTTTTGGAAGAACTTCGTCAAATCTTCGTCTGCGAATTACGGGCCGTCGTTGGTGACGATGAACTGAGGGATGACAATCAGCAAATGATGTTCCTCCATACGAAGCACTTTATGTCCGTCTGAGTCGTGGTTGTCGTAGGCTATGCTTCTACCCATTTGGTGAAGTAGTCGGTTGCCACGATCATCATGCCTCTGCCTCCAGTAGTAGGCGGCATAGGTCATACTAGGTCGATTTCCCACTGCATGAACGGCCAGGGACTTGCTTGTGGATGTAACTCGATGGCAGGCAGGGCCGGTACAGGCTTGTAACGTTGGCAGCGGTCGCACTTTTGCACTAACTCCCGGGCATCTTGATGCGTGGCTGGCCAGTAGTAGCCTGTGTTGAGAGCTTTTTGCGCCAAAGATCGTCCTCCAGAATGGTTCCCACAAACGCCTTCATGGATTGAACTTAAGACCTTCAAATCATCGGGAGGTGCCAAGCATCGGAGGTGCGGTCCGGTGTAGGATCTTCGAACTAAAATGTCCTTCCACATGTAGTAGCGCGCTGCTCGGGTTTGAAGTTTCCTTGACTCCAATCTTTCTGTGGGGAGCGTGCCATTGACGAAGTAATCTATAATAGGACTTTGCCAATTTGGAGTTACACTAACCTGCGTCACCTCCGCTACTGGCTCGGACTCTATGCTCAGCTTATCTAGGTACTCCACCGGAATTGAACGCTTGAGCTGGTGATCGAGGGCAGAGCCCAGGCCGGCTAGCGCATCTGCATGGGCATTTTCCGTCCGTGGAACTTGAGTGAGCGTGTAAGTCTGAAATGCCTCCAGCTGCTCGCGTACCTTCTTTAGATATTGCGCCATCCTTGGATGCTTCGCCATGTATTCCCCTGCGGTTTGGCTAGTAATCAGCTGAGAATCAGAATAAATCGCCAGCTTCTTCACTGCTAAGTCTTTCGCCATACGGAGGCCTGCCAGTAGGGCCTCCTACTCTGCTTCATTGTTGGGTGCCTTGAAGCCTAGAGTGATCGTCTGCTCGAGCATTGAACCGTCTGGGGTGGCAAGGACCATGTCTGCTCCAGAACCTTTGTAGTTGGATGTGTCGTCAACATGCAAATGCTGGAAATCTCCACTGAGGGAGCAGGTGTGGCTAAGGTGTGCTCGGCTGCTTTCGGGGCGAGCAGGTGCGGCTAAGGTGTGCTCGGCTGCTTCCGGGGCGTCGTTGGACCGCTCTGTTGCGCTGCCTAGGCTAGGCGTGAAGGCGCGGTCGGGAGCTGTAGAGCTGGTGCCATGTTACACGTAGCAGGAAGTGCTCAAATGCCGGTATTGGGCCACTCTAGAGTTGAATTATGGAACAAAGGTCGGCTGGGGCCGTGTGACACATAGCAGGAGGTAGTGCTCAACTGCTGGTACATGATGTTCCTACGTAGAATCTTTTGGGGTGACGAGGACAAAGCTTGCTTCTGAGTGCGTCCTTCTAGTGTTCGTCTGCCCTTGGCACACCTTTTGGGCTGAGTTGTTACGTTCTTCAGAAAACTTTGCATCGCCAGTGTCTGCGCCTTTATCGTCACGCGTCTAGATTGGGAGGAATAGCGCGTCATGAAGATGACTGCGTGCGCCTGATTTGAGCTTCCAGGTTGCAATAACTATCGCCAAAGTTCATTTTTTTAATTTCTGGTAGCATCGATGAGAGCTTTTGAACTGTGGAATACAGGTAGTCGGGCCCCCAACTCTTCTCGTATGATGGTAGAGCTTATTGCTGCCTCAGATACCGTCAAACATGCGAATAAGTCCTCCGTTGTTTCCGGTTTGGATAGTTGGGAGGTGATGTCGGATATTCCTTTCGGTCCTTAAATCTGGATCAGCGAGCCTCGTCCCAAAGTGCATGCTTTTCTGCTAGAGCGAGAGAGTCTGCCAGAGTCAGATCTTCTTTCATGATCAATTTTCTGAACAGCGGGTGGTCTGCTAGAAGTTCTTTTTGGAAGGCTGCTCTAGCTATCGAGTCGTTGCATCCGACTATCTTTGTCTTCTCTGCTTTGAACCTCTTCACATAATCGCGGAGCGACTCCTTTGGGTTCTTCTTGACATTGAACAAGTGGTCGAACTTCTTCTTGATCGAGCGATAGGATGAATATTCTTTGGTGAAAACCAAAGAAAGTTCGTCAAAACTCCGGATAGATTGTGGCGGCAGAGTGTAGAACCAATCTTACTCCTCGTCTTGTAGAGTAGTGGCGAATATCTTGCACATGAGATCGTCATTGTTTCAATAGAGGATCATCGCGCTTCGGTAGTGCTTTAAGTGTCTCTCCGGGTTTCCATCTCCTTTGAAGGACGTGAAATGTGGCATGCTAAACTTGTGTGGAGGCTCTGCCTGCTCGATCTCGTTAGCAAATGGTGACCTGCTAATGTTGGTCACATCCCGTCGTAGTGCCTCGTCGGTGACCTCGTTGCGTTGGAAATCACGCAATTGCTTGGTCAAGATTCTCTCTACTTCTTCCTGAATTTGCCTTTGTTGGGGTAGTGGAGCTCTCGGCTGCCCCCAATTTTGACCTGCTGGTCTAGGCTGCTCTTCTACGTGCTCGGCTCGTCTATGCTGCGGTAGCGGTGCATGTTGTGGATTCCTAGCAGGCGAGGGATTTCGCAAGCTGCTGGTTGAACTTGAGCCGGATTGAGTGACTGCTTCTCTCCGTCCGTCACGCTGCCTACTCCGATGTGATGTGGAGGATGCTCCTTTCAGATTTAGCCGCGAATGAACACTTCGCTGGGAAGACTGCTCATGTTGATTATCGGAGTGTGGCCTCAATCGTGAGTGTATGCTCGTCCGTGGGTCTAGTCGAGAGTGCACGCTCTTCAGCGCGCTAAGACGAGAGTATAAGCTATCTCGGGGGCCCAATTGGGAGTGTGCTCTGCCCAAACGCTCGATTCGGGGCTGGTCGAGTGGCTGATTGCTGGGACGCTGCTGGAGAGGTTCTTCGTCTGCCCTTGTCCTTCTTCGGGACACCTCGTTTGGGACACGTTGCATCTTGGTGCGCTGCAGGAGCTGGTTTACCAAGGTCGTCTGTTGTGCTAGGGCGCTCGTCAACTCTATGACTTGTCGAGACAAGTGTTGTTCGCCATTTGGATTGGAAGAGCTTGGAAGGAATGGGCCTCCTTGAGTAATGGAAGAGTGGTAGACTTCGGGCGCGAGATTTAAGTTGGGAAATGTCAAATGCGCGGAGAAATATGGTGAGAATGCCCCCGGCTCAATGGTAGGTCCGGATGGCTGAGATAGTCTTAGGCCGACTTGGGCTGCCTGAAAGACCACGGGGGTAAGACGGGCCACGAGAGCATTCTGGGCCACGGGAGTGGGCTGCTCGGCGGGAGCAGGCTGGACCACAGGAGTGGGCTGCTCGTCGGGAGCAGGCTGCTCAGTACGAGATACACGCAAGTGTGAGGCTTGGGTCGTGGCTTTGGTGGTACGGACTTTGGGTGGTACGCCTTAGACTTGCCTCGGTGGCACGACCCGGGCCGTAGTAGCGGTGCCATGGACTTCGTCGCGGGTGGTCATCGCGGTGGTTCCCATGGTGGAGCAAGCTTGGGCTGCTTGAAAAATCATGAGGGCATGGCGGGCCACAAGAGAAGGCTGGGCCACGGGAGTGGGCTGCTCGACGGGAGCAGGCTGGACCACGGGAGCGGGCTGTTCGGCGGGAGCAGGTTGGGCAACGGGAGTAGGCTGCTCGGCGGGAGCAGGCTGGGCCACGGGAACGGGCTGCTCGGCGGGAGCAGGCTGGACCACGAAGGTGAACTGCTTGGCGGGAGCAGGCTGGACCACGAGAGCGGGCTGCTCGTCGGGAGCAAGCTGGACCATGGGGGTGGGCTGCTCAGCGGGAGCAGGCTGGGCCATGAAAGTGGGCTGCTCGGCGGGAGCAGGCTGAACCACGAAGGTGAACTGCTTGGAGGGAGCAGGCTGGACCACGGGAGCGGGCTGCTCGACGGCAGCAGGCTGGACCACGAGAGCTGGCTGCTCGTCCGGAGCAGGCTAGACCACGGGGGTGGGCTGCTCAGTGGGAGCAGGTTGGGCCATGAAAGTGGGCTGCTTAGCGTGTGGCACACGTGGGTGCGAGGCTTGGGCTCGGTTAGGCAACGTATTGGGCTCACGTTGGGCTTGGAATAACATGGCTTGGGCTGGGACCTTGGAAGGCATGGCTCGGGCCGTGGTGATGGCGTCATAGACCTCGCCGTGGTGGGCTACCGTGGTAGCCACCGCGGTGGTTCCCGTGGCGGAAACTAGTGGTGGTGGTGCCGCTCCACTTAGGATCACATTTAATCTTGTGGATCGTCGCGGTCTCGTTTCTTGAATATTTGAATTGTCACTCGTGGAATTTTCTAAATTTCTAGCCATTGTATTTTTTTTCTTTTTTTATACGTTTTATCAAAGAACCTTTGCAAATAAAATTCTTATAATGAAAACGTATGAAAAATACAAATGGACTAGAAATTAGAGAAAAAACCTTTTTGTGCGAGAGTCTTTTACGAGTGTAAACTTCTGCTCTCAATGAAAGCACCAATTTGTGGATGCAAATTTTCTCCTCTTCGGTCTTGGACGATTTTGCACCTACAAAACAATTAACACCTTAGGTTAAGGCCAAAAACCTCACGCGCACACGATGAATTGGGGGGGGGGGCTTTAGCCGAAGAACCTCTGATGCCAAAGTTAGAATTTTTAGAGAGAAAGTGTTTAGAGTATTTTTGCCCAAAGGATTGGAATTAGGTTTTTTGGTGAGAATGGGAGAGTATTTATAGGAGATGGCCGGTCCCCTTTGGAGAAAAGGTGGCCGGCCCCCTTGGAGGGATTTTTGGGTGTGATCTAGGTTTAATTAGCCCATTTATTGGCTAATTAAACCAAAAGGGAATGTATTTGTATTTATGAAAAAGGGTTATAATGAGTAATTGGATGATTGGCTTAAAAAATGAGGAAAAGAGGAAGGAAAATATGGGAAATAAAGAGGGAGTGGCCAGCCCCTCTTTGGAGAGAGAGGGCCGGCCCTTTGGGGTATTTTCATGGTCTTCAAGGCTAATTTAATTGACAAATCAAGAAAGAATAATCCCATTAATTTGCTAATTATCTCCATTTATGTGGGATAATTGGTAGATTTATGAGATAATTGCCTTAAATGTGGATGGATGAAATAATTCGGATTTGTTTACCTTTTATGGGCGCTTTTGACTTGACCGACACTAATTACCGGCTACTCGCGCGTAGGAATTCTGATGCACCTCAAGGGCATTTTTGTCTCCTTAATCTGAAAGTCCACGTGTCGCCTTGTGATTATTTTTGGCTCCACAACCTGTAGCCATCCAATCCAGCCCAGTTAGCTAGGATTTTTCCAGGTCCGCACCAGCCAGCCCACAAGGCTGGGCTTAGCCCTTGCATGCCCAAACCCACAGGCCAGCTTTCGCTGGACCTAACTTGTGCCCCATTTGGCCCAGACATGAAACCCAGCTACGGTTGGGGTTTTTCTCCAACTCCCGTGAGCCTTTGGGCTTACCCCCAAACCTGTGGCCTGCAGCCACCCCAATGGCTGCTTTTAGTAGCCAACCCGAGCCTTTTTGCTCACGGCACCCAGCCCTTCTTTGGGCTATGCTATTGTTCAACCCAATAATATTATTTTAATATTATTTAGCTTCTACAATCGACCTCATATGGCCCGATTTATTGAATTAATTAAAAGTGACCTACAGTCTATTAATCTGATAATGAATCCAAAATTATTGACCTGAATATCACTTTTGGACATTAACGATTCAATAATTTATTTTTACACCTTGAACCATAACATACTTTCGTAGCAACGAAGCTCTCACACTCGAGTTCCCAAAGAACCTGAAATACACTATATTCAAATTAGTATATTGCATTCTGAGTATCTCACTGAGGAGGACCCATGCACCCTCTGGCTTGCTTTGGCCGAATGTTTTGATCACCAGAAAGACATATACTTGCCTGAATCAAGACACAACTGGCAGCATCTTCGCTTCCAGGACTTTAAGTTCGTGAATGAATACAACTCTGAAGTTTGTAGAATCCGTTCATTTTTAAAATTCTGCAAAATGGAACTAACCGAATCAGATCTCTTGGAGAAGACTTATTCGACTTTTCATGCCACCAATATTGTCCTGTAGCAACAATATAGGGCACATAAATTCACCAAGTTTTCGGATTTGATCTCTATTTTACTTCTCGCTAAGCAGAACCAGCTTTTGATGAAGAATCATCAATCTCGATCCACTGGTCGAACGCTGCGCCTCAAGTGCATGCGATTAATTCTAGCAGCCATAAACGACGAAAGAATCGTCGTGGCCATGGTAATGAGTGGCAATGGGCGGCAAGCCCTACCACGGGCCCAAGGTCAATAGAGTGCCGTACCTAAGGGAAGAAATATGACCCAGCAGCGTCAATCACTCGCCCTTAAGGCCCCAAACTTCAAGAACAAGGGCAAAGTTCCCGTTCAGGCTGCTTCTACTAAACTGGACATGTGTTATCGCTGTGGATAAGGGATTATTGGTCACACATATGTGGAGCTTCCCCTAAGGCTATTGCCAAGTATCATTCCCGTCGTGAGTCTAACTTTGCACATATAGATCATCCGGAAGATGCAACTACATCAATGGAAATATTGGATTTTCAGGAGGCGTTAGCTCCTATGGATGAATAAATTAGACATGTTTTTAGGGTGTTTACCCCTAGTGGCCGAACCTACTAGATGTGGCCAGCCCCTACCCCCCTATTTTCTAGGTTTATGTTTAATTTTTGAACAATTTTTCTAAGTATTTGGAATAATTTGTTTGGATTTGGTTTGTTCTGAATTATGGATTGTTATTTGAATGGATATTATTTTCTCGAATTGCTTAATTGAATGAATGGACTTATATTTATGCATGTGACCAATTCAATCAATTTATTTCTAGGTATGTCTAGTAGGGAAGTTAGTTGCCTGGCAAATAGTGCAACCACTCACACCATCTTGCATGAACGACACTATTTTACTAACTTAATACCTAAGAAAACTCTTTTGACAACTCTCTCATGCCCATCCAACCTGATTGAAGGATACGGAAAGGAACGTATCATGTTGTCCAATGGTACAATCTTGACCATTAAGGAGGCACTTTATTCTCCATGTTCCGGAAGAATGTTGCTGAGTTTTAGAGATATTCGAGATAATAATATCATATTGAAACCACTGAAGATCATGGTTTTAAATTTCTTTGTATCAGTTCATATGAATATGGCCAGAAGCGTATTCACGAGAAGTTGGAATGTCTGCCGAGTGGGTTGTACATCACAACCATTCGTGGTATAGAAGCCCACAGTGTGGCCGGCCCTATGTTTGAGTTCCAGGACACTTTATTGCTTTGGCATGACCATTTGGGACATCCTGGACGTGACATGATGCGTTGTATCCTCAAATCATCTCATGGGCATCGGTTACATCCCTATGTTGGACTCCCGCCATGCAAAGCGTATTCTTTTGGGAAGTTGAATACTCAACCCTCACATACAAAGATTATTCACGACCCCTTTAAATTTCTTCAACGGATTCAAGGGGACATTTGTGGACCTATCCAACTAACCTGCGGACCATTTAGATACTTTATGGTGTTGGTTGATGCATCGACACAATGGTCACATGTTTGCCTATTGTCCACACGCAACACAGCGTTTGCTAAACTCCTATCTCAAATCATTAATCTAAGGGCTCACCACCCTGATTATCCAATTAAGTCGATTCTTCTAGATAACGTTGGAGAGTTTACGTCACAGACTTTTGACGATTATTGCATGTCAATAGGGATTGATGTGGAACATCTTGTGCCCCATGTTCACACCCAAAATGGCATGGCAGAAGCTTTCATAAAGCGTCTTCAATTGATAGCTCGGACTTTGGTTATGAGAACCAAACTGCCGGTATCTGTCTGGGGCTATGCAATATTGCACGTAACTATGTTTGTCCGCTTGAGGCCCACCGCTACTCAACCACATTCACTATTATAGTTGGTCACTGTATATGAGCCTGACATCTTGCATTTATGGATGTTTGGGTGCGCCATTTACGTACCAATAGCGCCGCCACTACGTACCAAAATGGGTCCTCATAGAAAAATGGGAATCTATGTCGGTTATGATTCACCATCAATTGTTCGCTACTTAGAACCCTTGATATGAGATCTCTTTATCGCACGTTTTGTGGATTGTCACTTTGATGAGACAGTCTTCCCGTTGTTAGGGGGAGATAAGCATGCTAATATTCCCGTAGAACACCGTGAATTGTCGTGGTATGCTTCCACTATGTCTTATTTAGATACTTGCACTGCCCAGTCTGAAACTAAGGTGCGACGAATTATAAATCTTTAGAGCATTGCTTAAAGCATGTTGGATGCTTTTAATGATCTAGCAAAGGTGACAAGATCACATATACCCCTTGCAAACGCACCTGTAAGGATAAATGTACCCCGCTTACGTCCACAACCCGCTTGGGAAGGCCGGACCGTCCCTGAAGGTGGGGAGGCCGCACATTCTACGTGGCAAGGTACATTGGCAGCTAGCCAATTATCTGCTCCGACCCTGAAGCGTGACAGACCCCTTGGTTCAAAGGATTCACAACCCGGAAAAGGAAAATGGCATCAACTAATGACCCTAGTTTGAATTCAACCATCACTCACTCATTCGTTCCAGCGCATGAGGTTATTTTAGATTACGGTGATGCTTCTGATGAAACATGCTGGCCTCCCAAGAATCGTGAGATTTCAGTCCACTATGCAGTATTGGATAAGGTTTGGAATAGGAATGAGATGATCGTCGACGATGCATTCGCGTACTCAGTAGCTACTGACATCATACTTATTGATGACATTAAACCACGTTCCGTCGATAAATGTCGATGTAGAACTGATTGGTTAAACTGGAAGTAAACAACTCAAGTCGAACTCGATTCGCCCGTGAAAAGTAAAGTGTTTGGACCTATCATTCCTACACCACCACGCGTGAAGCCCATTGGCTACAAGTGGGTTTTCGTGAGGAAGCTGTTTAGGCCCAAAATTACACAATCGGCCCGAACGGTCGAGGCCGTTGAGTGAATGAAGTTCTAAGCCGTTAGGTGACTGAGTCATGATAATTTTAGTTATTGTTAGGGAATAATATTGTGATTTTTATCATAATAATTATCTCTTAATAATATATTGAATTATCTAGAACACGAGAATGTGATAAAAGTTAAGTGGCCGAAACCTATTGGGATAAGGAGTCCTAGGCAAATCATGGTGCATTAATGAATTTGGCCTGCGGTTGGGGGCAGATTCAAAATCCTAGTTAGAATAGGATCGGCTGAGATAGAGATGAATAAAGATCAGCCGAGGTAGAATTTGACAAGGAAGATGATTCCTACCCAAGAACGATTCTAACTCGATCAGGAGTATTTGCACTGCTATAAATAGAGGGAGGAGCACAACATTCAAGGGCCTTCAACTCAACACACAAATCTGCCCTGCGCAAACCCTCTCAACCTTGAGATTTTTTTATTTTCTTTTTCGCCAACACATCTTCAGTTTGGATAAACAGCACTGTGGAGGCAACCGGTAAACATCTTCAGTTTGGATAAACAGCACTGTTGCCGTAGAATCAGCCGATTGCGGAGCACCTTCAGTTTGGATAAACAGCACTGCGTCGGGGCCTTCTGGTTATCTATCCAAGTCTCGGCCGAGAAGGATTTTCGAATCCTTATTGGCAGAGGTCATCTCATCAGCCTTATCGGCGAAGTGAGGTGTTACAGGTTACTACATTCGGCATACTGAAAGCCGAATTTGATATTGAACTTCGCAGAACTAGCAGCCTTGTCTTCAGGCTCTAGAACCCAAAGGCCAAGGCGTGTTCTTTCCTCGGCCGCAGTCGCAAGATCGAGAAGTCAGCCGCGCACACAACGCAACATCAATATTTTACTCATCGGCCGAGCTCGGTCGTCAAGTTGGCACGCCCCTGCATTCAACCGAAGGACGTAGTTAACTTATTAATTACTCGGCCTGCGCGCCACGTAGGCTTGGTAGTTTTTAGGGTCAACAGAAGCGTAATAAGAAGAATGAAATAGTGCGATACAAAGCACGCCTCGTAGCGCAAGACTTTTCTCAGCGCCCTGAGATTGATTACGAGGAGACATATTCCACCATAATGGACGTTATAATGTTCCGCTACCAAATCAGTTTGGTGGTTTCCGAAAAACTGAATATGCAGCTTATGGACGTTGTAACCGCGTATCTCTATAGGGATCTAGATATGGAAATATACATGAAAATTCCAGAAGAACTTCCATTGACTGATTTAAATAGTTCTAGACCATGGAACACTCTCTCAATTAGGTTGAGGAGGTCACTCTACGGATTGAAACAATCCAGGCGAATGTGGTATAACCGTCTGAGTGAATATTTGACAAGTCAGGGTTATGTGAACAATAAATTATGCCCATGTGTGTTCATAAAGAAGTCACATTCCGGATTTGCAATCGTTGCAATTTATGTAGATGACATAAACCTCATTGGGACTTCTGCAGAGCTTGAGGAAATTGTTGCGCACTTGAAATCGAAATTTGAGATGAAGGATCTTGGGAAAACTCGATTTTTTTCTCGGCCTGGAGATCGAGCATTGTTCAGATGGAATCCCAGTACATCAATCGAACTACACCCAAAAAGTGCTGCGTCGTTTTAATGAGGATAAAGCCAAGCCTTCGAGTGCACACATGGTCGTTCGGACTTTAGATGCTAAACGAGATCCCTTCCGTCTAAAGGAGGATGAGGAAGAGATTTTGTAACCCGAAGTTCCTTACCTAAGTGCAATTGGGGCTTTATTGTACTTGGCTCAGTGCACTAGACCCGACATCTCCTTCGTTGTGAATCTTTTGGCAAGATACAACAATGCGCCCACACTTAGACACTGGAATGGTGTTAATGACATTTTCCGCTACCTCAAGGGTACAACGGATTTAGGCTTGTTCTATACCCGCTAATCTTCGAGTATTGCCACTCCTTATGGTTCTTGGATTGATTATTGCCTTATATGTTACGCAGATGTTGTATATCTGTTTAACCCATATAGAGCACGTTCTCAAACGGGCTATGTCTTTACCGTTTGAGACACTGCTATATCTTGAAGGTCTACCAAGCAAACGGTAGTTGCGACTTCGTTAAACCATGCTGAGATTCTCGCCCTGCATGAAGCATCGCGTGAGTGCTTTTGGCTGAGAGAAGTTTTGGAACATACTTGATGCACTAGTGGTCTTACATCAGTCGTTGACCTTCCTACGACGATCTTTGAAGATAATGCAACATGTATCGAGTAGTTAAAGAAGGGATACATCAAAGGAAATAACACCAAGCACGTAGCGTCGAAGTTCTTTTACTCACACCAGCAGCAGCATCAGAACATTGAAGTCAAGCAAATCCGTTCGCAGGATAACCCGGCCGATCTCTTCACCAAGTCATTGCCCAAGTCTACATTTTAGAAGCTTTCCCCATGCCTTGGGTTTTACCATAGCGAGGTTTTGTGAGTTTTACTACAAATGTCACGCCCCAATCCCGACATACGTCCAAGATCGACACGTGACATCACCAAATTCCCGTATCTCCACATACCCCGTCTCCGGGATATGGTAATTCACAACTTGAGAATCAAATTAAATAGAAATTTCGTATACTTTATGGCTGCATCTAACCTCCTCGTTAGACTGCCTACGTACCCTCAAAAGGGATCAAGCCATTCGTAGTTCAACATTTTACTACACTCGAACATTCATCACATAGACGACTAGGTCTCAGCATAATACCACAATTCAACTATGTAGCCCTCAAGGAACATTTAACAAGCACAATAATAATCTCTAGTCATTTCGTCATTCGACTCACATATATGCATTTCAACACCATCCAATTATCACATCAATCAATAATACCAATCACCATATCATCAATAATACATACACTTCACCGGAGTGCCAGGCTAGAGCGACACAGTTCGGCCGAAGCCTACATTTCTGAAGTTGTTTCAAATGAATCAAATGAAGCGATTTCGGACCACTCAACGAAATCCATCAACATTGGGTTCCGAACCTCTTAACGGAACCAAGACACCAAAAGAGGGTTCCAGACCATCACTCAACGAAATCCAAACTAGGATACGATTCTGAACCATCACTCAACGGAATTGCGGAGTAGAAGGGATTCCGGACCATCACTCAATGGAATCCAAACCAAGATACGATTTCGGACCATCACTCAACGGAATCGCGGAGTAGAAGGGATTCCGGACCATCACTCAACGGAATCCAAACCAAGATACGATTTCGGACCATCACTCAACGGAATTGCGAAATATAAGGGATTCCGGACCATCACTCAACGGAATCGCGGAGTGGAATGTATAACACCAATCAATGAAACAAGACATGGACCGAGTTACCCAAGTTACAAAGGCTCAACGAAATGAAAAATGAAATAATGACACAAGGGTGAAACATGTTTCAAGCAACAAACCCCATGACAATGGGTTGGTGGTCCACTACTAGCCCTCACTTCATCACATCCATCCAATCATACAATACAACCCGTATTTCCAATGCACAAGTCAAATCATACTTAATGAAAATAAATCAATGGCCAGAAACAAAAATAACAGTTCAATAGAATTCACATTTAATAAACATAGATCTATGGATAAATATATAGAATTCACATTTCATTAGAAATTTCATTTATAACCCAAATCATAATCATAAATGAAATTAATATAAAAAAATCAAGGTAATAACTACATCCATTTATTCAAATCATTCTTTAACCGAAGTAGACTCACTAAACTTCATTTAATCTTCCGTAGTACTAATTTTAGTGATTAGGACGTTTCATGACATGACCAAAAGTCAACTCTCTATCAACAATAGGGTCCACAAACTTATGTAATTTGATCCGAAAGATCCGCATTATGCTCAAATAACAACATACTAAAATCTCAACACTATCCGACGGTCGGATCTCCGCCAATCTCAAAATTCAAGTGGTGATCGACATTTAATATTACAAACTTAGAAATCCAATTAGGGAAGATCCGTACGTCGGATTCCCGATCTGTAAGTTTCTATGATCCACAAATATTATGTTCTAACACACATTAAGGTTTGGTGACGATCCAACGGTCGGATCGTCGATTCATATTTTGACCAAGTAAGGTATCATAACGAAACTACGTCCAAACAATCAAATTTCATCATATGGATATCAAACATGAACTCAGGGCATCTAATAGTACTTAAAAGACATCTTCGGACCACTGGCCAGGCCGCCGCCGCGGGTGGCGGGTGGCGGTCAGGCCGCCCCGACTTGCCGGAAAAATTCAACTATTTTTAAAAATTCTCAAAAATTATAGAAATGAAAATCTCAAAGAGTAGAGCAAACTTTATACCTGTGGCCAAGTCTAATTTGGCATGGAAAAGCTCCAATTTCCCTCGAACTCTCCGAAACCCTACAAATGGGTGTCCCTTGATTCGGCCTCAATTCGAACTCCAACGCCCCCAATCTTGTTTGGGATTTATTCCTGACCTCTACAGGAGTGTTTTGGTAGTGTTAATTGAAAGGGATCGTTTCACAAATGGTGGATCTTGAACAAGATTTCTCACGCCACCCATGGTGGTTTTTGCACCAAACTTCAACCAAATTCCTTCTAATTTTGGATGGAAATAAGAGAGGAGACGTTGTGGAAGAGATTGCAGGTAATGAATGGGTGAATTTCGCCTGAAAATATGGTGAAAGTGGCCGAAATTTCACACCGGTTTTTATCGTGGGTGTCCTGCACGGAAGAGAAGGCTGGGAGCTTCTCTCCCCTTCCCCCCACGTAGGCTACTGCCCCTTTTTTTTTCCTCCTTGATTGGTCCATTGCCAATTGCCTAAATGGCCCACAAACAAACAATAATTTGATTGGTCTTTTAATCTTTCACTAATTTCTGATTGGCCACCTCAACTTTGATTCATTACCATTCCCACATGGTGGGAGTTTTAAAATAAATTAAAATCAATAGTTTAGTAACACAACTTCAAATATCCGTAACTATACCGTTCAAACTCGGACTCGCAAACGGCTTTCGCTATGCGTTCGTGATCTCGAAATCTATTCAACACTGTAAATTGTGACCTCAAAAGGTCTACAGATTTTAAATAATTAATTTCCAAACTTCAAACTTCGTAACTAATTTAATTAAAATCTAAATTCAAACAAATTAAAATAAATTCTCGGAAATTTAATATAAAATCTCAATAATACAAATATGTACATTATAACAGTGAAATCCAAGAACGGGATTTCACAACAAATGCATACTTCACTTAAATTTAAGACTCGCGATCACCCGTTGTGCTGATGATTTCATCAACTATCCTACCTTATCTGCTGAAGATCTGATGTGATGGTCTGTTGAGTATTTACACACTCAAGGGGGAGTGTATCTTATATTCCTATTAGGAGTAGATTACCCATTAAATGTTGTAATCCTAAAGCGAAAGGTTTTTACCTATCTTATTACTATAAATAAAGGCACAATGGGGTGAATCAAACACACCTGACAATTAAATCACTCTCTCTTCTTCCTCAATACCGCCGACCCCTTTTCTCTCTCTAAACCCTAGATCGTTCAATCAAATAGGCCTACAACAAAGCACACTTTGTGTGCTTTTCTTCCTCTTTTCGCTTATCCTCTATTACTGCAACTTGTCGAGGTTAAGCTACCGGATTCAGGTTGGTAGCTATCAATCGTATCACCATCCTTCAATCTTAGTGTTATCCCTCCTTGTATGCCCCGCCACAACCACAACACTCGTCTCAACATTATGGATACTTGAGTTACTATTTTGGAAACATCTTTGGATGCCCTCTCTAATTCCTTGGATGCTCGCTTCACTGCCTATTTCGAGCAATTCCGTCGTGAGTTGGCTTGTACCGGCGGTGGTATTGGCTTATCTTTAGGCACGACCCACATCTCTCATCCGATTCTCACAGATCCCACTAAGACGTATGATCAGGACTTGAATCACAATCCTCACCGTGACTTACTTGACGGTGGTGGACCTCCCCACCCTCATTGACATCATCGCATCGATTTCCCTCGTTTTGTTCCTGGCAATAACCCTTTCGCCTGGATCTACAAGGCAGACCAATTTTTAAACTACTATTCCATTCCTGAACATCAGAATGTTGTCACTGTCATCTTTCTTCTCGACGGCGAACCATTACAATGGTTTCGGTGGATTGACTGTTCGCAATCTACACCTAGCTGGGAAGACTTTACTCGCGTATTTTGCCACAAATTTGGCCCCAATGACTTCGAAGATAGTGATGACGCTCTCTTTAAACTTTGACAGTCAGGTACACTCCAGGACTATATACTCGAATTTCGTCGATTGGCAAATCTCACCTCTGATCTTAATCCAGTTCTGCTTAAGAGTTGTTTTATTGGTGGCCTTAAGCGTGAACTCATGTATGATGTCAAGTTATCCTAACACTGTGCATGATGCTATTGCCTTATCTATTCAATTGGATGCTAAATTTGTTGCTCTGAAATCTGGTTATACCAAACCTACTCCACTTTTTGATCCTCTACTACCCCCACTCCTCCACCACCACTATATCGGGCAATAAATTTCCCTATTAAGAGACTTTCCCCTGAGGAAATTCAGGAAAAAAAAAAACATGAAAAAGGGGATTGCTGGTTTTATGATGATAAGTGGACTCGGGGGCACAAATGCCATACCAAATAGTTACTTATGCTTGACCTTGTACAACCTGAAGATGAGGTAGATACCAGCTCAGACGACCTTCAACCAACCCTTAACCTAATGGAGCTCAGTGAGTGTGCTTTTCATGGAACCTCTGTTAAGCAACCTATACACACTATGAAAGTATAAGGGCTACTCAAGGGACACAGTGTTACAATTCTGCTTGATTATGGTAGCATCCACAACTTTGTGGATTCTCGATTACTTAAAAAATTGGGTTGGAAACCTCATACCACTTCTGTCTTTGAAGTCATGATTGCAGATGAGGGGGGAATTAGAGGTTCAGGGTATTGTCCTAGCACACCATTGTTTCTTGCAGCATATACTTGTATTGTGGATCTATATGTCACTCCCTTGAGGGGTTGTGATATTGTCTTGGGAGTACGCTGGTTATCTTCCATTAGTCCAGTCCTCTGGGATTTTCAGTTAATGACACTTGGATTCCACAAGGATAATGTGCAGTACAAACTTGTTCACACTCAAGGAGTTTTACCTTTGATTAATGAGGTTTCCCTACAACATATTGATAAGGAAATGCACAACTTTAATTTTAGGCTATTCTTATATTCCTTGGAGTCTAAGAAATTAGATGCTTGTGATATAGGGAATTGCAGGATTTAATGAGACACTTATCTTCCATTTTGTCCCTGCCATCTCAATTGCCACCTTTCAGGCCTTATAACCATCAAATTCATCTTATCCCTAGTGCTAAACCAACCAATATCAAGCCCTATCATTATGGCTATCTCAAAAAAATCGACATTGAAAAGGCAGTGCAAGAATTACTAGATGTTGGCTTTATTAGGGCCAATCATAGTCCATTCTCTTGTCCAGTTCTCTTAGTCAAGAAAAAAAAAAGGAACTTGGAGGCTCTGGATGGACTATAGGGAACTTAATTCCATCACCATCAAAGATAAGTACTTCATACCCTTTATTGATGATCTCTTAGATGAACTCAATGGTACTTAGTATTTTTCTAAGCTAGATATCAGGTCTGGCTACCATCAAATACTTATGCATCATTTCGACATAGAGAAAACAGCATATAGGGCTCATGAGGGGCACTATGAGTTCCTTGTAATGCCTTTTGGTTTAACCAATGCACCTGCTACTTTTCAAACCTTATGAATGATATCTTCAAGCCTCATCGAGACACTTTATTTTAGTGTTCTTTGATGACATTTTGGTATATAGCAAGTCTTGGGAGGATCACCTATATCACTTGCAGGTCACCTTCAGTTTATTACAGCATCATCACCTCTATGTAAAAAAACATAAATGTGTTTTTGGACAGAACATAATGAGTACTTGGGACACACTGTCTCAAGGAATGGGGTAGAAGTTGACCCCTCCAAAATTCAATCAATCATGGACTGACTTATTCCCACTACTGTCAAAACACTCAGAGGCTTTTTTGGGACTCATAGGGTACTATAGGAAATTTGTTCTAGGGTGTGGCTAAATCTGCCATCCATTATACCAGCTCATTAAGAAAGACAATTTCATATGGACAACTGAAGCAACCAAGGCATTTCAGACTCTTAAAGAAACTATGTCATCTCCACATGTGTTGGCATTACCTGATTTATCTCTAACATTTTAGATTGAGTGTGATGCATCTGATGTTGGTATTGGTGCAGTGTTCCAACAGCAAGGGAAGCCAATAGCTTTCACTAGTCAATCATTGGGACCGAAGAATCAGGCCTTGTCCACCTATGAGAAAGAGTTAATTGTTATTGTGCATGCTATAAAAAAAAAGGCAAAATTACATGCAAGGAAGGCATTTTGTCATAGCAGCCTTAAGTACTTCTTAAGTCAAAGAGTAAATACCTCATTCCAGCAAAAATGGGTCTCAAAGTTCCTTGGGTTCGATTATGAGATCCATTATAAAAAGGGTTCTGAAAATTTAGTAGGTGATGCCCTGTCTAGGCTCCAAAACTCACATGATCAAAATGATGGAGCGGAAGTAGAACCAAGTACAAATATGAACTGACTATTGATTTCTTACCCCTACTTTAGGTGGCTAGATGATATGAGAATGAGTAATGAGAAAGATGATTGGATTCAGTCTAAAATACAGTCCCCCAAGGCAAATTCTTCTTATCTTACTACTGATGATAGTAACCACAAATACAAGGTTGATAATGGCCTTCTTAAGTACAAGTCAAGAATTGTGCTTAGCCTTACATCACCATGGAAAGAAAAAATTATGAATGAACTCAATGCCACTCATGATGCAGGTCATAATGGGGTACTGAAGACATATCAGATAATCAAAAGGGGTTTCTATTGGCAAGGTCTCAAGAAGGATATCAAAGTTTTGTGGCAGAATGCCAAATTTGTCAACAGAACAAGTACGAGACAATATCACCACCTGGACTGCTTCAACCATTTCCTATTCCTTAATAGATTTAGAATGACATAAGCATGGATTTTATTGTTGGGTTACCATTGTGCAAGGGAAAGTCTGTGATCTTTGTAGTGGTGGACAGGTTCACTCAGTATGCTCACTTTGTAGCCTTGTCACATCCCTTCACTGCTGCCTCAATTGCTCAGGTTTTTATGGACCACATGTTTAAACTCCATGGTATGTCTTCTACCATTGTGACTTATAAGGATCCCACATTCTTAAGCAATTTCTGGAAAGAGTTCTTTAAGCTGCAAGGGACTAAACTCTGCATAATTTCAGGTTATCACCCTCAGTGTGATGGACAAACTAAAGTGCTCAATCAATGCTTAGAAACCTATGTCAGGTACTTTACTGGCACTCAACCTAAGAAATGGGTGGAATGGATTTCATGGGTAAAATGGAATTATAACACTTCATATCATTCATCCTCCAAGTTCACTTCATTTGAACTGTTGTATGGATACCCTCCTCCTATGGTGGTTTCTCACGAGATTAATACAACCAGATTGGATTTAGTGGAGCAATGTTTGAAGGATAGGGATGAAATCTTGTCTGTTCTTAAGAGCAACCTAAAAGTAGCTCAACACAAGATGTAAGATGCAGGGAAATAAGCACAGGTCTGAAAAAGAGTTCTCTATTGAGAATTTTGTGTGCCTCAGGTATGTCCCTGTTGACACTAAAAACTACTAAACCTACATGGCACGCAGACCAAGTAATCAATGAGCTAACTACGTCATTCGGTTATGTGCGGGGCGTGCCAACTTGCCGGCCGAGCTGATGCCGCGTTGAGCGCGCTGTCGACTTCTTGATCTTGTGACGTAAGGCCGAGGAAGGAACAGGTCTGGGCCTTCGGGTTCTAGAGCCTAAAGACAAGCTGTTAGTCTTGTGAAGTTCATGGATCGTCGGCGTTGGGTTCGGTCATGGTGATTATATTCGTAAGAGTATAAGCACGCCGAACTGGCACCAAACTATACGAGCACAAGTACTCAAAAGAGATTTATGTCTTGATAGTAAATGTGGTTCAACCGTCAGAATGCCGAACTCTAAAACTTACTTATGAATAACCAATCATAAAATAACTCGGCGTTCAAAGTGCCGAGCCCAGTAATCTGTAACACCTCATTTCACCGAGAATGCTGATAAGATGACCTCTACCAATTGGTATTCAAAAATCCCTCTCGCCATAGACTTGGATAGATAATCAGCCGACCTCGACGCAGTGCTGTTTCTCCAAACTGAAGGTGCTTCACGGTCAGCTGATACTATGGCAACAGTGTTGTTTATCCAAACTGAAGGTGACACCGGTTGCCTTCATAGTGATGTTTATCCAAACTGAAGGTGTGTTGAAGGAAAAAGAAAATAAAAATCTCAAGGTTGTTTAGAGGTTTCGCGTAGAGTGAGAGTTTGCGCAAGGCAGTTTTTGTGTTGAATTGGAGGGGGTTTTGTCATATTGCACAGCCTCATGTATTTATAGCACTATTTGCTTGCGTTTCTGGTAGAACATCCGTAAATGGCCACAACTTGAATCTCTTGAAGATAAGCAGTTGATACAAATAAAACTCTTCACAGCCATCCCATTTGATAATTAGCCGCTTGACAGTGACCCATCCTCATTGGCTATTGGCTATTGGATTTGACAGAAACAAACCAATTTGCATGCGCATGAAACTCTTTCTATAACATCTTGAGGAACCATGCAATGTTAGTGCCTATATTCGCGTCCAAGTACATGCATCGCCAAAGTTAAAACAATTTAAGCCATGTTGTGTTTGTCCCTGAAGAATATGCTAACTATTAGCATATATTTCTGTGCTAATAATTATCCCAATTTCGATTATGCCACTTCATTATCTTTTGGTGATCATCATATACCACCATTACCAAAATAACTTGCATGCAAGGTTCAGTTCTGAGCAAGGTCGGCCCTTATCCACCTTTGACATCTTTATCTCCATTTCCAACAGCTAATTATCTTATGCATGAAACGTATAGAAAATAGTCTCTTAACCCGCCACGTTAGCTTTCAAACCAATCATCATGTAAGTGTAGCAATTCGAACAGAAATTGATCTCCTCTGCTTCCAAAAATATATCATAAGATAATTACTATGAAAATCCAATAGTAATATCTAGAAAAATATGAAATCCAGCAGTCTTGAACGCGCACATTCAACTGCCTCGATTGCACGGGCCAATGATGTAAATTTGGGTCCAAACATTACCCCCCAGTTTCCTTGAGCTTCGGCTCGTAAGCCGAATGGTTAAGGAAATTAAGCGTAAGGTCAAATAATTGCCAAAAGCATCGCGATCGAACAAGGATGTCGAGAACCCATATGCTAAGGAATTTCCCTTCTTCGACGAACCCACATAGGTTTTGGCCGAGCTATTCATCACTGAGATTTTATGGAAAAGTAGCATGTCCCATCATTAATTCCTACCCTCAAAAGCACGATGGCTTTTCCTTTGGTAGTCCAGCAACATGAGTAACTTGACTGGGGACTTGAATGTCTATAAGTTCTCTGCTGAAATCACCGTCGGCTATTCAGTCGACTTAGGACATCATCAGCACTGTGACATGGTGGAAAAACATCCTCAAACACCCCATACTTATCATCCTTCAGCTACCACTATCAAATGGGATCCTAAAAAAAAATTAAAAAAAAAATAGTGGGGCTGAGAAAATGAAAACTTGAGTCTCAGTAACTCGGCCTACCATCAATCCTCGGCCACCATTTGCCTATTCGATTGTCGAAAAATACCTATGTTGGCTGGCATCCTCAATTTCTCAATCGAGAACATAAAAAATTAACGCCAAGACAAAGACGTCAAGAGAAAGAGAAGACTCCGGCCGAGGACATGATTAACTTCTGTATGCCATACTTTTTGGCCGAAATTCCAATTCGGTGGGATCTGTCTTGTTGCAAACGTTGCCTTGCCAAATTAACCAGAGGAAATCTCTTGAAAGTCGAGCCTAGAGCTTCTTGACTCGCCTTCTTGGCAGAAGCCACACGCAAATACACGCTGCTGAGCTGAACTTTCAAGTCAACTCCTTTGACTGCTGCTTCCTTAAGCTTCTTGGTGGAAAAATAAAAGACCGAGAAATATACTATCGTCGAGCTCGACCGAAACCACGTAATAGATTAGGCACGTGATTGCATCGTGCTCAGCTGCCGAATGGCCTCTAATACACCGAGTGCCAAAACGATTAAACTGAATGGCTCCGCTGGAAGACGACTGAAAAAAAAATGATTAAACCAAGCACACCACTTATTGCTCCCTTATTTCTTTGAATATCGGCCCGTAAGCCGAATGGTCGAGGAAAATATCAACTTTCATTTGAACTTACTCCACCGAATAAAGGAGTACTCCAAAAATTGGGATCAAGTAGCTGCACTGACGCCATTCGTCTAAAAGTTCATTCGGTTACTGGATTTCAAAAGTTATCACGAACAATTCCTTCTGGCCAAAACATTGGCCTCATAATTTCTTTTTGCTGATGGGCCACTCTAACACACCTAAAGTGGGTGCTGACTTGCAAAATATATGTAGCATAAAGATCCTTTCTTTTTGGCTTTTGATACACCCACGCCACATGTCATGCTTTCACCGAACTTGAGCCATCTAAGGGTATCCTTGGCGGAAAACATATGGCCGAGAAAAAACAACAAAACCATCACCAGATAACAATCATTCGGCGGAACGCAACCATCAAACCTCGTGTCATTCATTGAATTAAACATGCAGCAACGCAACAAATAATCTCTCTCAGCGAGGTTTAAAAAGAAAACTTGACCGCTGATTATACCAATGTCTTCCCTTATTTTCTTACGCATCGGTCTGAAATACCGAATGGTTAAGAAGATAATTTATTCATCTGTTTTTTTTTATATAAGTACTACACCAAGCATCAGGTCTTCACCGCTTAAACTTCACCAAGGAGGTGCTTATTGAGAGCAAGCCTATAATGTCTGCCCCCCATTTTCTTTACATCGACTTGCATAGCAGTATGTTTAAGAAAATAATTTATTTATTATATATATATTTTTAGCAAATGAAAAGAAAAGTGACCAAACCATAATCAGGAGGAGGCCAACGATGCTTTATTCCAACCCGAGATCTTTTTACACCAAAATTTTCTCTTTGAGTTTTTCCAAAGCTGAATAAAAGATCACTTCCAAATATGCTTGGCATGATGAAAGATTTGTTACCATCGGCCGCCGAATGTGTTGAACAATTATTATGCCCCCATGCATAATTACTTTGTAATTTTCGGCTTTTAACTTAGCCAAACGAGATTTCTCCATATCGGCTTTATCACCAATAATCATATCAATTGGCGTAGTTTCAGTGTCTAAGACCATGTCTCCAATTACCATATCAATTGATGTGGTTTTATGGTCTGAAGCCGTGTATCTATCTTGTTTGTCATTGGAACACTCCTCTGACGAATCATTTTTGGAGTCAATTGTTGGCTCAAAAACTTGAACTTTTTTGTTTAGGCCTACCACAGTTTCAGTCTCGACTGAAACAACAGGTGGCCTAGGTTCTTCTTCGGCCGTCTTAACAATTTCCTTAGGCCGAATTTGGATTGTGGCAGCAACAAAAAATTACCCCCCCCCCCCCCCCCCCGGCCTTTGGACTTAAACATTTTTCAAATGGAATTGATGTGCAGTCAGAAAAGTAAGGAAAACGTTCTTCATCTAGCCAGACATTAAATCGAGCCTTGTCTTCGTTTACCCATTGCTCTTGTAGGGTAACAGGAGCTTTTATTCTCAACATGTAGATGAATGATTTTTGCTTGGCTCTCACGCCACAAAGAACTTTTACCGCTTCCCATGATCTTGTATCCTCCTCAAGGCGTTTTCTATTCTCCTCAAGGCGTTTTGTACCCTCCTCACTGTTTCTTTTCAATTGTGTAAGAAGCTCGTGCAATCGGCTAAATGGAGCCGGATTGGAATCTTGATATATCATATGAACTTCGAAGTTTTAGCACTGGGTCCCACTGGGCGTGCCAAAATGTTGTCCCTAAAAACTACTAAACCTACTTGGCACGCAAGCCGAGTAATCAATGAGCTAACTACATCATTCCTAATCCCCTGCCCCACCAGTCACCACACCATCACCTCTCTCCACTACCGCTTGTCGTGCCACCACCTAATTCAATTTTCATCTAAATTCATGTAAGTTTTTTAATCTTAACTCCTAGTCCTAATTAATAATTAGATGTTAAAACATTTAAATTTATGTGTATACTTGTGGTGTGAACCAATTTTATCTTTTGAAATTCATTATTGCGTTATGATGTTGGGGGCATTTATTGGTTTTTGCACATGTGGGCTTAATCTTTCTTTATTCATATGAATTAAATTTAGAAGAAAATAGAGATGTGAACTAAATTCAATAGAAACTGATGATGTTTAGAAAGATGGTCGATCTTGGAACTTTTGGAACTTTTGGAACTTTTACATTGGATTACTCGGCATTCGAATTCTGGATCCACCACTGGTGCTACGTTATATCTTATATATAATGTTGTGTGGTTAACCATAACTTGCCACCAATTATCCTCCTTTTTGAAAAATGAAAAAAAAGAGTAAACCTAATCCAGTTCGCTAGAGTTTAATTCCATTTAAAAAATATTTCTATTTATTTCATATAAAATAAATAATTAATTAATTAATTTTGGATATAGTATAATGATGGGCTTATCATATGATGGGGAAGAAAGAATAATGTGGATGATATCTCTGAAAATTATATGTTGATCGCATAATTAGTTGAGTATGCAATTGCGTCCAGATTCGATGTTGCAACTCTAAGGTCATTTACTCACTTTTCACATATGCATATAGGTTCTTCGCATTTAATCTATATTCCAACCCGTATTTCACGTAGCACATTTAGATTCGATTTCTAGCGTTAATGGATTACACGATGATGGTTAGGGGAGGTTGAAATGTCTCAGTGAGTCTTCATGTCCCTCGAAATTGTAGACTGTCGTAGTGAAACCACTAGCTAGTCCCTGGACGTTGGTGAATCATACGAAGATGGCCAGAGAATATTGAAAAGCCCCACTACCGTGACGAAGCCATCAACTAATCCTCTTTTTTTTCTTTTTTTTTTTGTCAAAAAAGGTCATCAATATACTCATTTACTCCTATTTGATTTAAGAATGTTTTAACTTCATGATTTTATTATTTTTCTTTTTTGGGTCGAAACTTGCTTCACGATTGACTCTCAATACAAACAATATTGGAAAAGCCTACTGAGCATAAAACTTGGTCTGCTTTTGGGTATTCTTTTGGGCCTTGGATCTGATAACCCAACTCTCTTTCATTTAAGTAGGAAAAAGAAACGGGCTTTTGAGAATAGAGATGATAAGGGGCTTTGCAGGCACTACCTTTCAATTTCATCAAAATAAATTGATTTCTCATCTCGTCATGTCCGAAATTGATAAATCAACTCGAACTATTAGGGCCAAATTGGTTGGTTGGTCTGGTTTAATAGAAGTTTCGTCCTCCCCTAACCCTAGGTACAAGTGACACCACTTCATTCAACGTGGGAAAAAAACTGTTCATGGAAAATTCCAAAGGGACAAATTCAATTTATGTCCATTTGTGTTAGTTTTCTAACTACAGTGACCTAACATATGGATATGATATACTGATATATACAAATCAGATATTGATTGGACTAGTTCACTATTTTGAAGTTTCTCATACCATTAACAGAGATTGTTATACATTTTATCAATTGATTTTCCTGATTAGTCTACAACAGAAAATAAAGGGTGTATTCTGTTAAAGATTTTAAGGGATTTTAAATTTTTTTTTTTTATAGAAAAATTAAAGAAAAAATAAAAATACTTCAATTAGAGTTTATTAATATCTTTAAATGTGATTATATATGGTGTGTTACGTATGCTGTAAGCCGTACCTTTTTTTTTTTTTTGAACAAACAATATCTAATGACACATCCTGGCCCGAAATGTCCACCTGGACTCCGAAATCGATTTGTGTTGGCCAACACCAGAAGGGTGACGAAGCCATAAAGTGTAGTGAGATGGAAAATGTGAATTAATTTAAACCTAAAAGTGAATAAATACAAGAGTGCGCATGTGAGCGGAAATGAACCCATTTCACACGTGATGTCAGAGCATAAGTAAAGTACAGTAAAGTAGGATGAGAATTATACCGTCGGTAGTATTCCCACAACAACAATTTTCCAAAAATCCTCATCGACATAAAAGCTCAGCCACTAAAACCTAGGGGGGGTGAAAAACAAGAGTGAGTGGGCCTAAAAATAAAGTTTTATAAAAACCTTTTTGAAAATGTAAAAACAAGTATAGATTCCAAAATATACGTACTACTTATAGTAAGAAAATACTTACCGTAGCCTGCAATATCTTCAAAATCCAATAAGGCACAATATTTCGTAAGTAACTACATGACGTCCGTAATCACATAATCTCGCATAAGCAAACATATCATATCGAGTGCTTATCGACACATGCTAACACACGAGTTCATATAAAATTATTCTGACATGAACATGACTGGGTGTAACAATGATATACGCTATAGTACTACAATCACATGAAGACTGGCGCTGTGTGCAGCACATACGAGTCCTAATTGCCCATAACAATCTAGGAGAGGACTGGCACCTACAATGGATCCAAAGTGAGCATACGGTGCGATGTGCACCGGTGCAGCAAATGATGAACATATAACACAAATATAGTCATGCCACAATGATTCGATAATTCTATTCAATATAACATTATTCATGGTCGTAAATTTAGCTAAGGCATCCCGTAAGACTTATAATGATTTCCTAATTCTCATTGTTACGTCATTTCCTATAAACGTTAATTTAGCTACGGCAATCACATAGAAAATTCATTATTAGAAGTATATATGGAAACTAAACAAATATATGTACATATCAAATAAAAGACCCATTCACAGTTACTTGCGATGTCACATCCGTTCAAGCTTGGAAGCCGGGATCTCCGATAGTAATTGCAGCTAAGCATAATACTGTGATCCATTAGTAAAACTCAATTAAAATGTTTGAATTTGGAGAAACAGATGGCGGATTCGGAATCAGCATGTCAAAATATGCTAAGAAGTGTCTTGGACAATTTTTGTAAAAAGTCAACGGTTAACCCTAAAAAGTCAACCGAGACGCCATGGTGGTCAACTACATTAAAACTTTAGAATTTCACTAAATGGTTTCCAAAAATGGCCTCAGAGTGTCGAAATTAGATTAGGAGGGTTTTTGAGAAAATTTTGAAAAAATCAACAAAAGTCAACTAACAGTCAACAGTTAACTTTAACGAAACATTCCATTCTCAGATGGAATATTAGCTGGAAAACTCCCCCGGCTCTTTTTTTCTTCAAATCTCAATCATTTTCAATGTTCTAAATATGTACTTGAAGCTAGGAATGTGAGGGATTAGTTTATACCTAAGCCGAGATCCAGGATTGGCGAAAAAGGCTGGAAAATGGCCTGGAACATCGGTACTTCACTCGTCGTAAACTGGAAAACGAAAGAGAGACACGAACAGGGTTAAAACCCTCGGTTTTCAACTCAAAAACCACTCATATCTAGAAAATGTCATTAGAAGCTGAGATAAACACCTAATCAAGTCACGTTCACCTCGTCGTTGGGTTCCACGTTAACTCGTCTGAGATAATTATGGTGGCTAGCCTCAGCCTAGCCATTGTTGCGCAGGGAGGAAGACAGTCCAAAGTTTGGTCTCCACTTCTAGTGTTCTCACAGAGGATCGTAGTCTAATGATGTGAGGGTATAAAGTTCGTCGGGGACGACGAGGTTGTGCAGTTGTGTATTGATGTACAGAGAGGGAAAGGAAGAGAGATGGAGCTTGAGAGAGGATATTTAAGGTGTATGTGAGAGAGGTGAGATGAGCCACATTGTAGGTGGCCGGAGTGGCCTAGCCGTAGGTGGCGTGGTGGTGAAGCCCTCGATTTGTAGAGAAAAAGAAAGAGTTTAAGTGAAAGGAAGAAGAGAAAGTTTAAGTGAGAGTGAGTGAAAGTGAAAGAAAGATAGAGAGTGTGTGTGACAAATGAGTAAAGGGCCGGGAAGATGGGATAGACAGAAGAGAGGGAGAAGTATGGGTGGGCCCCACGTGGCACACAGCCCAAGGCCCAAAGACAAAGTGAAATTATCTCCCATAAACGTGAAATTACTAAAACGCCATTTACGATCGTAGTTCCATACAATTTTAATTGTAACTCCAATTTCGCTTCCGCTTGCGTCTATGCGTTCATATTGTTGAGTACTTTAAGAATACGATAAAATAATAGCCCATACGCGTCACGAAAGGATGGTCAACGAAAGTCAACGATCTCGCCTCTAGGGACATTTTCGTCAAATCACTCTTTTTAAATTTATAAAATTGTAAAATTAGGGACGGATTGTCACATCTAAACTAATGCGGTGGAGGAGTTGGCTAAGCCTCACAATGGGCTAGCAATAATGTGGTTCAAATTCGCCTAAGACCTTTCACTTACAAATGAAGAAGAATACTACTAGACCGTAGTATTAAGTAGCAAGTTGTACCTTGTTATGCAAGATGAATGTCCATAATCTAGTGTGAATTCTTGATTTGTATCGATTTTGTAAAAAATAATAATAAACACACACCCTTTTTAGTTTCTCACACATTTCTGTTTAATTATGTTAGTTGTTTCCTTTTCATTTATTCAATTTGATTGTGATAAATAAACTATTATGAAAAACTAAAATGAGTGTTAAATCAACTCCCTTGTATCAATCTTATCCCTTTAGTCTCAAGCAAAATGTTTAGTTTGAATTCTTTAACTTCTACATTGTAACAAAAAATTGTATGTTTGACAAACCTATGATTCTATTCAAGATACCCTGCGATCTTTAAAGTTTTCCTCTACTATGGTGGACCTGAAAATGACGATGTTTCAAAAACAGTTGATAGCACAACTTAATTAGTCGTAACACCATCCCATGAAATGAAAGCTTAGTTGACAAGGATAACAAACCAAGTTGTCCCGTCTGTGAAGCTCAACAACCACACATGCTTTACATCACTCCATTGTGTTGTCCATGTCTTAGATTTAAAAATTCGCCACACGTAAGATGACATATTGAGAAGAATCTCACATTAATTGGAGATAATATATTTCTTGAGTTTATAAGTAAATTAAGTTACTCTTCATATTTTTAAGTAATTTTATGGTGAAACTGAAGCCCCAACTTTTTTATGTCTCATGGAATGACGGCCAAATCCCAACGACGCCCACCAGCCATGCAGTGTTTGGCAATCAACATAATTTGCAATAACTTCGGGGATCTCTACACTTTATCACCTTAACCTTTTTTTTTCGTCTGAACACTTATCACCTTTAACTCCTGAGGTGAGAAAAGAAGGTTCAAAAGCCTCAAATGACTGCAAAACTCAGATAGTGGCTACCTATGCGCATGCACACCGCAGAAAAGGTGTAACCACAAGACTCAAAAAGCTAGAGAATGAGAATAGAAAGGAGAGTTTTAGATGTACAATTTTCGGATTACGGGCGCAACGTAGCCACTTCATCTTTTTCTTCTACTCGTGTCTCTATCACTTTTCTCTCTTTACATGGGAGAAGAGGAAAAGAGATAGTGTTAGTGTAGGAGAATCCTCTCAGGATTCTCATAGGCTCGGTTTTGTAAATACCTGTGGGCTCGGGATTACTTGTACTCCAAATCAATTGATTTGTATATATATATATACGTGTGTACAGATAGAAACATGAATGCATTTGCACTCGTGACAATGAAGTATATTTTGTGTTTAGAGCTTTTATATTCGGTAACTTAACGAGAGAGAGATAAAGACAAATATTGGTGCATTGATGACGCTCTCTCCTTTTGGGGTCGTTATTCCATTAATTATATGTGTGTGTGTGTGTGTGTGTGTGTGTATATGCACATTTCAAGTCTTAGTTCCCACATTGCAACATTCTCTTCAGTAGCAGTTGTTTAGGCAATGCATTTTTCAAACGATATGGATAATACTTGTACAAATTTTGACTCTTTCAGAATCTTTTTAGTTTGAGTTTGTCAACCTTTCCTTTCGTTAATCACTGAATATAGCAACTAAATGTGGATTTGAATATTAATGCGTTCGATCATTCTTCTCTATCAGTCTCCAACTTCAAATATTGGTGCAATCCGACCTCTTAAAATGGGATACGTACACACCTAATACCACTATATGGGCGCCAATGGGAAATGATGTAGATTGATCTGATTAAACCCATCATAATCTATAGTGATAAAGATTCTTCTTTTTATGATCAAGATTAAAGAGATGGTGCCACATGAAATCTATAATTTCTTGAGCAAATAATTAAAATATTGAGATGATGAGTTATAAATAGAACGGCAGGTTATGTGTGTCATAGCTAGGGTTTCATCGTGAACATAAAAATGAGCCACGATAGAAGAACACAACTCATAACTTGCACGGTCATTTCTCTTTTTCTCATGATGCTCAAGGATTTTTTGGGTATAACAATTTTAATTAACCACATTTTCATTTCCATTTCTCTATTACACCATGTAAGAATTAGCACGTTCAGTTAAAAACCAATTGACAATGAAGACAAAGACTCAAAAGTTCTAAACACGATAAATTATCAACAAAAACGACTCGAATGTATACCATCCTTACCTTCTTCCACTAGTCAACTACATAATTGTAACCTATCTACCAACTTATCTACCACTAAATCCATTATTATCTTCTTTTCTTTTTCTTTTTTCTTTTTTTTTTTCCACTGGTTGTTAGGTGCGACAAAGTTTACCACGTACAAATTGCTAGTACAGAAGAATTATTGTTATCATAGTGAAAAATGCAATTTGATGGATTAGCATTGACTTAGGGAACTCATTATTTTAAGTAGCTCTGGGGTTTTGTTAATTAATTTGATTCCCCTACATTAAGGTACGAATTTGGGTCAAAAAAACAGACTTTGTTCCCGCTCCAGCATAGAAAATAATGGCATGTTGGGTGAGACATAGATATGTTGTCTCTCGAGGAAAAAGGGACGTCCAATAGAACATCGAATTGGTTGCCGACAGGTGACATTCTTTGGTTGGTTTGCTTCTGTTGCTTAGCTGAGAATTTTTGTTAGGGTTCATCATCAGCTCACGTGGGGTGCACATGAGTTGAATTATGCGTCCAAAAACGCGTTTAGTTAGGGGGATCAAAGCCATGATTACCATTTTACTAATTACTATCAATGAGGGAATAGCACATTGACACGCGGCAGTGACCCACAGCAATGGGGGTCCCCTTTCTGTGGATGAAATTCTTTTACATCATGGTCAAGTGTGGAAGATGTGACTTTTTAACAAACATATGGGGAGACAGTAATAACTAATATGAACAACACCTAGTGAATTATTGGCTAAGTGTCACAGTTTGGGACAGTAAAAATGTAAATATGTGATTGATCCATACTAATCATTGATTATAGTGATAGTGGATGCAAAATGTGTTTGAAGGATTTTTTTTTTTTAGATTAATGGTAGGTGGATCAATTTTTTAGATCAAATGTGCAAATCATGTGATGTGTTATTAGTATCTCAATAGGAAATGAACACATTAATCAACGCTTAAGTAATAATTCAATCATCAACAACCACGTCATATAGTTTATAAAATTTAATCTAAATAGTTTGTCTCCATAGCATTATCTTCTTTTTTTTACATGTTATGATTTAGAGGTATGATAGCATCATAGCAACATTTTCTTTCTACTTTTTCGGTTCTCTTCTCATTCTATAATATTGTGTGATGATTCGAACAATTTCATTTTTTGCCGCTCTTAAAAATCAATCAAATCTGAAATTGTTTACCCATCTAACAGTTACATCGTGTTATTCACTTAAGTACTTAAATTTAACAACGTTAATCAACTTAAATTTAACAACATTAATCAAACGACTAAACAATTTCTAATTTTAACTTGATTGTCGTGCAACATTGCAAAACAAAAAAGAAAACCGAGAAAGTAAAACAAGAAAACCTAACTGAGAAGGCCCTAGCATCAAAAGAAAAACTCAAGAATAGTGGGGTCAAATTGCATATTACTCAAAGATTGCCTTTATTAGTAAGAAGATTTGATCAGTTATTTGTAGCAACCTAACACATATAATACATATCACAATATTGTTAGTTTGATGCATCAAGTTTCATTTCAGTTGAATCTGCATTGGAAGGCCGTAATATATAGGACCACATTGCCCAATGGAGGCTATTTAGAAAGTAGGAACAGATCTGATGCTGAAATGCTGTCTATTCTCAAGGATTTTTCTAGAGAGTCAAATTGCCTTAGAGACATGACAATAATCTTTGTACAGATGCTACAAAATCATTCCTCTCCATGCACAAGTTACTTAGATACCAATTTCTCATCTCCACGTAATTACATTTACCACTAATGAGTGCAGATAAATGTATAATTTTGAATTAATTTATGTTCAAAAGAACAAAAGTTCCCAACTTAGAGTAATTCCAAAATTCTAATTACATCAGTTGATTAAATATGTTATTGTAGTAAAGAATTTGTAATTCAAGTGATTATGAATATTTATCTATGCACATGGTGTCGTGGGTTTGATCTCCTCTCCTTTTTTATTCTTCAAGAACAACAAAAATGACATGTTATTGCATATATAATGACCCAAGTTGTTATAGACGTGTAAATTTCAGTGATAAATACTCACTAATACATTAGAATTTCGACATGGTAAAACTTACGTGGCATGTGCCGTGTGTGTCACAAATTGTACACATGACACGTAATTCATTAAATATAAGATCCCACATCGCTCAGAGGTGTGGATTCTCTATGCCTTATATGTACATCTCACCTCCAATTAGCACGAGGCCTTTTGGGAGCTCACTGGCTTCGGGTTCCGTATGAACTCCGAAGTTAAGCGAGTTCGCGCGGGAGCAATCCTATGATGGGTGACTCACTGGGAAGTTCTCGTGTGAGTTCCCAGAAACAAAATCGTGAGGGTGTGGTCGGGGCCCAAAGCGGACAATATCGTGCTACGGCGGAGTCGAGCCCGGGTTGTGGTGTGGGCTCGGGCCGGGATGTGACAATTTGGTATCAAAGCCAATCCCTGGCCGGAAGTGTGCCGACGAGGGCGTCGGGCCCTGGATTGTAAGATCCCACATCGCCCAGGGGTGTGGATCCTATAAGCCTTATATGTATATTTTCATCTCTATATAGCACGAGCCTTTTGGGAGCTCACTGGCTTCGGATTTTATCAGAACTCCGAAGTTAAGCGAGTTCGGGCGAGAGCATTCCCAGGATGGGTGACCCACTCGGAAGTTCTGCTCGTGTGAGTTCCCAGAAACAAAATCGTGAAGGCATGGTTGGGGCCCAAAGCGGACAATATCGTGCTACGACGGAGTCGAGCCCAGGATGTGGTGGAGCCTGGGTCGGGATGTGACATTAAAACTAGACGAACCATCAAAAGTAACACACGTCAATATTTGGCGGAAAGTAATTAAGGAATTATCTTTATTAATTCTTTAATTAATATTAATTTAAATCAAGTAAATTAATTGATTTAAATTTAACACAAATGAAATGCCAAATCGGGGGAGATTAGCCAAATCAAGGATGAAATGTGATTGATTTATTTGATCTAAATCAAATATGATTTGATGAAGTCAAATCACGAAGCAAGCCCAAATTAAGTCCAAATCAATTCTGGTTCTTTCATCAATTAATCAAGTCCAAAATCAAGACCAAATCAAGCCTCAATCAAGACCAAATCAAGCCTCAATCAAGACTTGGAGATCCTATAAATATGAGGCTCCAAGAGATCCTATAAATATGAGGCTCCAAGACAAATAAAGGCCATATCTCAGAAACACATCCTCACACTCAGACACTCAAACTCCCAAACACTCTACAAGCTCAGAAGAGTCAGAAAACTCTCTACATTATTTGCCATACTCATGAAGAACCATCAAGCATCAAAACATGTGCCGATTCTTCCATCACCACAAGCCAAATCCTTGCGCCATTACGAATTCAAGATCAAGTCACTTCGACCTTCGGATCAACAACTCTACACATACATTCTACAACCTCGGAGAGTGAATCAGACAATCAAAACTTTGTATAAGAGATTATAACGCTAAAGTTTTATTAATACAAATTATTACTTTGTACACGTGTTAATATTTCATATGTTGCAGAAATTCGTGCTTACAGTTGCAAAACAAGGTTTGTGGGCTTAAAGGTTCCTATAGAGAAAGATGGTCAAACCTCAAAAGCATCAAATTTTAAGTGATTATAGCAGGTGACCGAAAAGTTGGTTAAAACTTAAATTCACGAATAATATCAGCATACAAATGGACTTAAAACATAATTTGCTTTTTTCCTCTCGAATACGGAAAAGATTACATATGGACTAAAAGCAAAAGGCCCACCTAACTACTTTGCCTCCAACAAGCTTAAACAAAAGTGATTAGATCAATCCCAACTTGGGATTTCCCTCCCTTTTGTTCAAACACTCTGGATCTCTTCACTACTTAATTCCAACTAGAGCTACCCAATTAATTAATTATTATCATCCTTCAACTTCTCCTTGGGAGAATTTCTTCAACTTCTCCTTTGGAGAATTTCATTAGATTCATAGAAACTTTTTCTTTTGTTGCTATGGATATATAATTATTAATATTATTTTTTCTCTAGATATTCATGTCCAAAGTGGTTCCCACAATGAGCCTAGAGTGGTGGAATCATCAAGGAAGCCTAAGTTGGTCTGGTTGCCGCCGTGAGGATTGGTGGCGATGAAGTTGTGATCAAGTGATTGAGGAGGAGATCCTTTCTCGGAATTAGGGTGCGACATTTCCATGCAAATCAGAGCCACAAGGTTGGCTTGCTGGCATTGCATGTTGACAAGCTCAGCCTGTGCCTTGGCCAGTTGTGCCTGCAGCTCATTCACTTGCTTCTGCAGGTGGCAGATTGCTCCAGCACACCCATAAACTGGGTCTCTAATTCTTGCACTTGCCTCATAAACCATGCTGCTCACTGCATCGGCTCTTTGAGATTCTGGAAGTTCCTGTTAAAAAAATTGCATGTTCCTTTTAGTTTATACATATTTTTACAATTAAAAATGGGGTATCCACAAATTTAATAAATATAAAACTTTTTTCTCGACTCTCTTGTATGAGGTGAGAGATTCATGATAATGTGGGACAATACATGATCCACCTCATAAAGAAAAACTTGTATAAGAGCAGCCGGATCACGTATACTATCCGACTGCTCTCATAAAAACACAACCCGTTGGATTTAGTTGTCATATGTTAAAGATTTCCTACACCTCAAAACTTTAAAAGAATAGCGAGATATAGAATATTGATTTGTTGTTAATTGGGAAATTCTCACTTATGGCAGTTTTTTCTTCCTTGTTAGGTTGTTATCAGAATAATTTAGTCAAGAGTAGTTGATTTCCCTGATAAAGCACTATTAGGCCTAAAGATTTGGTACGTCTGCGTATTTATTTCTAGTGTCTACGTGTGTGTGTGAACAACCCCTAGACTTTTCAAATATGGATGCAACTTAACATAATAGTATTTCATGAAAAATAAATTACATATAATATGTTTATACTGTCAGATTGTAAATATAAATTACACATCTAAATAAGAATAATTTTATCTCTAAATTTAGAGTCCGACAGTAAAACGAGAGTTTGAACCCTTCCGTATTTTGAAAATATTTCAAATCCCAAGGTTACCTACTTTGACCACTACGCTTGTTTTTGGACATGATGAAGAAAAGTACCTGCAAGAACTTGATGATATTGCTTGCCCCAAAGACACGATGAGCTATAGTAAACTTGACTGGCTCAGAGGGAGGAAAGTAAGGGGCCAAAACGCACTTGTCTGCACATCTTCTCCTCAAGATCTTGCATGCAGCACAAGGACTTATAACAACTGGTGGACATGGAGTGGGAGTTGGGGTTGGAGGAGACGATGGTGAAGAAGAAGAAGGAGATTGAGACATGGTTGATGATGTGTTTGTGTAATTTGTGTTCATCGTTTCAGTACTGCACTCCATTGCAGCTCAAGCTTGATGCTTTGGTTTGGACTTGGTGTACGCTGAGAGAGAGAGAGAGAGAGAGAGAGAGAGAGAGAGAGGTGGGGTTTGCTTGAAGCACAAAGTGAGGGTATAAATAGGGAAAGTGAAGCAGGGTAACGAGGTATTATATGACGTCAGCAGTTATATTTGTGTTCATTGTGCCAATATAATGATAGAATCAAAATTTTATTTCTAATTAAGCAATTAGGTTTGTGTGCTATGTGAATTTCATATTTGTCATATCATCACTTAACGGTTGATTTAACAGATTGTTTAATGAACATTGAAATAAAGTGACAAGTAAATATATGAAATCAACATATTTATATGTTGTGTGAGGTTGTAATTGAAAATAAATCTAGTAGTGCAAAAAGTAAACCCTACTTTTTGTTTGCTTTTGGATTATTTGGAGTAAAATACTGGTGTGCAAGTTTGAAAATCTCATCCTCTCTGAAAAAAAACGCCAGTTTGCTGTGGTACAAGTTTAAAGTTTAAAAATTAACGCGTAAATTATATTTTACCTCTTCAAATTTGGATACAATTGCAATCTCATACAATATCTTTAAAACATTTCAATTGCATACACAAACTTTTATTTAATTGCAATTGCATACATCCGTTTGTCAAACCGTAAATTTGACTGTTAATTAATGACGTGACAAATGTGAAACCTATATTTTTGCTTATGTGGATCTCAGAAATATGCCACATAGGAAGAAAGAAAAGAAATATATAATTATTTTAATTTTTAATTTAAAAGAAATCAATTTAAAATATAAAGAAAAATTATGCACTTTATGTTGGAACCCAACGGCCCACCCCATCTTCAACATCTATTTCCCTTCCGTCGGAGATCTCTCCTCCCTTCGGCAACGAGCTTTCAGTGGAGGAGAGGATTAGGATTTCGTTGCAGAAGCATTTGTTTGAGAAGGCTTTACCGAATGCGGTGGCGCCGCGGAGAGCTGACCCAGATAGACGGATCTGAACCCGCCATCCCTAATTTTGCGTTTCGGGTCGAATTGGTTTGTGGAGGATCTGAGCTCTTCGTATGTGAAAACTGGAGGAAGGAGGTTGGCGGAGTGGTCTGGGGGCTGCGGTGGTGATGGGGAAAGGGGTGGCTGCGGCTCTGCTGCTGTTGCTCGTGTGGGTTGGGAACCATTAAATTTGTGGATCCATGAAATCAAAAACAAGGAGCAGACTCTGATCTCTCTCTTCAGCAGGCAAGCCCTATGAAAGACCAACAATGGAGAGCTTGAAGCCAGCAAAGAAGATGGGTGGAGAGAGAGAGAGATGGGGTGGGGGCGGCTGATGGCGGATGAGAAATGGAGTCGAAGAGAGATGCAGATGGAAGGGTGGAATTGGCATAAAAAAAATATTTTCTTTTTAAAATTGATTTATCTATATTTTTTTTTATCTATGTGGACAACTTTGACTGTCACGTCATTAGTTAACGGTCAACTTAACAAAATAATTAACAGATAAATGAAACTAAAATAAAATGTGACGTGGTGTATAAAATTGAAATGTTTTAAAGATATTGTATGAGATTACAAATACCCAAACTTGAGAAAGTAAAATGTAATTTACCCAAAATCAAAATTTGCCGCTTACAAACAATTCAATAACCTTCAAAGTCGTTCAGACATATTAGTATTTTAAGAAACAAATAACTTAAAATTGATCTTGTATTTTTTGCATTTACACACTAAATCTTCAGTGCTCAGCACCAAAAGCCTTCTTTAGTGCTAAAATTGTTTAGTAATAAAGTGAATCAAGTTTTACTTTATTTTTTGTTAATTAAAATATTGGGCAGTTGGGTTTAGTCAAATGGTTAAAAGTATAAATTAAGATTAAGAATTAATACAGAATGAAAATCATGTCAACAAAAATAGAAAGAAAAAAAAAAAGAAAAAGCAAAGAGGCTTTTTATTGCTGTCATTCAGTACTACGGTCTGATGGTATTCCTCTTTACTTGTAAGTTAGAAGTCTTAGGTTCGAATCTCATAAATGACGAATTCAATACTAAATTAGGTTGCTCATTGTGCGGCTTAATCAAACTCCTCCCTCCCTTTAGTGTAAATATTTCATTCTACTGAAAATAAAAACAGGCTTCTAATTTCTAAAGCCATCTCCTGGACTAGGATTGGCCTCTCTTCTTGCTGACGGCAATTGTTTTCACATGGAACTTTTCTTCCAAACTAGCTAGTGTTTCTAGAATTTTAGCTTTAATATCTACTTTTCTTTACCTGGTCGAGCAATCAAATGTCATAAATAAAATTCTCATGGATACAAACAATTTGGAAATTTATTAAGAAGTGTAGTTTGTGGATGAATGTACATATTTAAGGTCTAAATTGATGTCTGATCTTCAATGAAGTGATTCTGTCTTTAGCTTTGATTTTTTTTCACGTTTTTACTTGCATAAGTTGATGGCCAGCGATTAAGGAACAAGTAAGAGACGTGAGAAGAATTTTAAACTCAGATGTCATATAGATCAAATCCTCACAGATGCAGAAATATTGGAATTTACTTAAGACGCGTAATTTGTAGAGGAACTATATATATTCAAGGTCTAAATCAACGTCTTCTCTCCGATGGAAGTATTTTGTCCTTAGCCAAAATAGTCTCACAGGAATTTTTGAATTTTTGTTCTATCTCAACAAATTCTTTGATTATTGCCTACCTTTTGAAGTTCAACTTTTCTAATGGGAAAACTTGGTCCCTCCCTTTCTGCACCTCCCATTTTCTTGGACGTCAGTCGTATATACTATATGGTACTGTCATTTCAAAGAAAATTATACAATACACAAATAAGTCATATTTACTATAATAGTAAATAGGTTTGGATGGTAGTGATATAGGAAAGGGATCCAGTTTGGATGGTAGTGATATAGGAAAGGGATCCTCTCTGGATCTCTTCCAGTTAATCCTTCTCATCAAACAATTCGGACCCTTGAAATTTGATCAAACGGCTAAAAATACGGGCTCACTTTAAAAGTTATAATAACCTTAGCCGTTGGATCAAATTTCAAGAGGTCGGATTGTTTGATGAGGAGGATTAGGTGGAAGGGATCTGGAGAGGATCCCCTTCTAGTGATATATAGTTTTTGATTTGACATGATAAACACTGGCTAGGCTACCATCCATCACTAACAGTTTTTTTTTCTTTTCACGATTCACATTATTCTACCATCTGATAATATGACTTTCACAAAAAGGGCTTACATGAAATGGATTCACTATCAAGTGATGTCCTTTATCCAATAATACATTACTATGTATAAGTTTTTCTCAACATGATAATGTATTATTAAATCAGGACGCCACATAACGATGAATCTGTTTCGTATAAGTGACTCTCGACTTTCACTAAAAACTATATATGAGAAAGAGGGAACAAGCTTATTACAAAACCTACAGTTTTTCCTTTCTTTCTAGCATATGAAATTACAAATTGTGGTTAACCAAAACCTTTATCGAGATGGTCCACACTTGAACTAGAGATGAAGATAAACGAGTTAAAAAAAAGTTGAGTTTATTTGGTGAGTGATTGTGCCTGATGAATACACTGAGACAGTGCTAGCTTTCTACTTCTCTAACCACCGCCTAATGACCTACTCATCTCATTGAGAACGACCCCAAGTATCCCGATGTAGCTAATTAACTGCTCATAAACCCCAAAAATCTGTAAGTAATGTGCGTTTTTCTTGATTCTTTCACATAAACACAAGTAAAGTTTGAGTCTCACCTAAATTTAGTAAGTGTAAGAGAAGTACCACTAATATAATCAGTATATGAAGTAGTGAACCCACATTGTAATCAACTTATCTCAATAACTCTTTTTGTTATTATTACGGAAAGTGAATGACTCAAAAACTATTACAATAATTTAGAGTTCAGTGAAGTTTCAAACTCGGAATGCATGAGTGAAGACTCAACACCGTATCCCAATAACTTTTTTTTTTTTTAATAACTAATTTTGAACGAATATGCGCGCAATTATAATTCCAATAAAAAAGGAGTAAGTTGGTTGATAAAATGTCTCTTTAGGAAAGGGCATTATTCAAGTTTGAAGAAAGGAATAGAGATAGGGTTGGGTATGGTTGGTAGGGAGCCGGTCAGCTCGTTGCACGCATGAAGTGAGAAAAACTCTGGTAATCTAAAGTCTTAAGCTGCCATTGACGATTGTGATCTCTTCATCTACGAGATATAAATAGTTATTTTAAATTAGCATAATTCGTTTCTTAACCAAATAATTAGATTCTTTTTTCGGTTCTTAATTAATTAATATTTAAGTGACTAATCAGTCTGCCGGTTCTTAACTTCTACTTTGCAGTGGAAGCAGTTGGACTTGTGCTTCCTTTCATCCATCTCCATCTCCATCTCGTCCACCGCACCCCACTAACCCTATTTTTTTCTCTTCAAGAGTCTTATGCGTGTGGACCTTAACATGTTCCAACATGTACTTTTATATAGTTTGCTAGCCATCTGCACTGCCACACAAAGTCCGGATGGAAACAATGAGTTCAGACAAAGTCCGGATGGAAACAATTGAGTTCATATTAAGCTGGCTTACAAGCCCATGCAAACTGTAAACGTAAGCAGGTTCGATTTTTCCTCCCATAAATTTGTGAAACAATGAATATTCAGCGTTGATCATTGGCAAATCGTTTTCTTCTGCCAAGATAATGGACGCATGCTAGCTACTACATAAGTTTGTCAAATGTATGAGAGGAGTTTAAGCAGTGGCGGAGCCAGGAATCTTACCACAAAGGGTCTTAGTGTAAAAGTCCAAATAAAAATTTAGGATGGAAAAACATATTGAAAATGAAATCATAGTACTTTCATTCATAATTCATAACGGAAACAATATTACAAGCTATAATTGTCCACGACGAGGTTTCATATTTTGAAAACGAAGCATTATAGCTTCATTTTCAATACAAGCAAAAATATCTCTCTCAATATACACAAGCAAGCTATCACTCAACCATTGATCTTCCATTTTGTTCCTAAGTAGACCCTTAACAATATTCATGACAGAAAATGCTCTCTCCACTGAAGCAGTTGCAACTGGTAAAACTAAAGACAATGTAATGAGCAAATATACATAATTGAATACTTGATGCATCCTTGTCTCCACCATCATTCCAACTTCATCATTCCAACTCGTATCTTAGGGTTGAGATTTCTATTTAATTCTTCGTTCTTCCAAGATAACGAAAGCGTTCACTCGTTAACAATTCCTTATCTCCAATCTTCACTTCTATCTCATCTAGGCCCATTCTCACTGAACTTCCATTCCATATATTTTGTCAGCCTTGACACTCATAGTACCATAAAAAAAATAAAAATAAAAAATAAAAATAAACTTCAGTACAACATAAGGCTTGATATTATTTCTATGTGCATGATGTTCGTTTTTTATTGAGTGGGAGAGTTAACACTACTGCATACGTATTTGTCTCTAGTTCAATAACATGACACATGTTTTCTGTTAAGTGGACAGAGTGTAATAAAACAAAAAAACAAAAAATATCTCCTCATTTAATCTTGATTTTTCTTCTTGTTACGTGACTAAGTTCGTATATCTACACTATGGATAACAAAAGATAAGATATGTCAAATATTATTTTTATGATAAGATCATAAGAGTATGCAACATGGTGTTACGGTCATGCAATAGTTTCCCCATATTTATTGTGCTCGCCCTCAAAATATATGGTTCCATCAAATCCTGCAGGAAATAATTTCACTACGGTTCCATCAAAACTCGAAACTTTTGAGCAACAACATTTAAACATCTTTCCTAAGCACAATTCTAAACATCTTTCGTTTGTTCAATCTAAATATCTTCGGTGTAGTTACGTCCAATCGCAACATTATATTATTACATAGACGTTATTCGTAAATTTCGGAACCTCGTTAAGCATTAAGAAGAGACAACAAAATTTAACTATGTGTAAAACTCTAAAGATTTGAGTTTATTTAAAAGTAGTGATATTCATTCTTTTTTATCCCTAAGAACTCAGCCACTCCAGCACAATAATTAGTAACAAAATCTTCACATCATATATTTAAACAAACTAATATTATAGGATGACCAGGATCCTGGAAGGCATTTACATTCATGACTCATGAGGACAACATCTTCACACGACTTACTCTACTCAAACTCTCGGCGTACATATCTCTTTCCTACGGTGTGCGGCAGCAGTGATTGCGAGAATCGGAGTTATTCAGTTTCTTGACTGCTATCTTGGCGTCCTCCCTGTTCACAAACTCGACCAACCCAAATCTGTTGCTGATCGAGCGCCAGGCAGCCTCCTTCTTCTTCACCTGCAAGCGAACTCTTTCTTCTTCTTTCAGACATTTCGTCGACCACGTGGTGTGCAGCTCCAAGAGGTCGCACCAGCAGCTCCAAGGGACCTCTAAGGTTATTTCCATGGCTTCCAAGAGGTCGTGCGACCTCATTGACCCCACTGTGGCTCCGCCTCTGAGTTTAAGGATGTCATTTTGTTTGCCATAATCTTAAGAATGAAAAAAAGTATTGCGTATGTACAGTGATGGAGCCAGGAATCTTACCTCAAGGGGTCGTAGTGTAAAAGTCCAAATAAAAATTTAGGATGGAAAAACATATTGAAAATGAAATCATAGTACTTTCATTCATAATTCATAACAGAAACAATATTACAAGCTATAATTGTCCACGACAAGGTTTCATATTTTGAAAACGAAGCATTATAGCTTCATTTTCAATACAAGCAAAAATATCTCTCTCAATATAAACAAGCAAGCTATCACTCAATCATTGATCTCCCATTTTGTTCCTAAGTGGACCCTTAACAATATTCATGACAGAAAATGCTCTCTCCACTGAAGCAGTTGCAACTGGTAAAACTAAAGACAATGTAATGAGCAAATATACATAATTGAATACTTGATGCATCCTTGTCTCCACCATTTTTTTTTGCAAGATCACCAATCCCTTCCAATTGAGAGAAATCACTACTGGAACGCACATAATGAATATAAATCTCAAGTTGATCTTCAAGTGTCAAACGATCCTCATCCGAAAAGTCTTGAGGATAAAATTGAGCAAGACGAAAGGATAAAATGTAGGAAAGGGAACTCATGAGACATTGATTTTTTATTTGGATTAGGATTGCGGCTTTCAATTTAGAGGAAAGGATAAAATACATCGTAGGCGCAGAGGTGAAATGGTGGATGAAAAAGGTATTATATCTCTCCCTCACCACTATTCTGCAGTGAAATGTTTCAAATCCTAACTTACTAATATAATTAGAATTGGTATTATGGAATCAATTTTTTTTGTTTGTGAAATTATGATAAGTTAATTTCGATGAAAGTGATATGAATCGTTCAAAGAAATATACCAGTGTAGGGTTGAAGCGATTGTGTGATACATATATTCCTTATATATTTACAGATTAAAATTTACAATTAGATTGGTTATTAATTTTACAAATTTTCAATACTGAGGATTGAAGTGATTTTATGATACATATTCAAGGAATGTAATATGCCTTATAAGCCTCTTGTTAGAAGGGACTCCGTTTAACGGGATCCCCTCTGAGAAGAGGCTTGTAAGATATTGTACTATTTCTGAGCTAGGCTCTTCTTATTGCCGGTTTTTTTTTTATTTGTTCAGAAATTCTCAGCATATATAATGGTGAATTAGTTTTATTTTTATATTTTTTGGTAGGATTTTGGGAAAACGATAGGAGGCTTGTGTGTTGTTCAGGAACATGTGAAGTCCCACTAAGCTAGAAGGGTTACTTCTGTTTTATTTGGGTGGTGATGTTCTTCAGTAAGCTCAAACCCTTTCATATTGCTCCATCTTTGAGTTTCTCATCAGCCAAACTGCATCGTTCAATTCCCATGACCATTCAAAACCCACCAATATCTGCTCATTCCCATGTTCAAAGCTACAGTTCTGCCATCCCTCTATCCAAGACCCACCTCTACGCATCATTCTTCTGCACCCTCGTACACCTTTACTTGACATGTGGCAGATTTTCCAATGCTTCTGGTGCCTTCTGTTCTATGCGAAATCATGGCCTTGTTCCTGATTTGCCGCTTTGGAATCAACTTCTTTACCAATTCAATGCCTCAGGTTGGGTTTCTCAGGTATCTCTTCTTTACTCTGAGATGCTTTCTTGTGGGGTTATGCCCAATGTTTTCACCCTCAACATATTGATTCATTCTTTCTGCAAAGTGGGAAACTTGAGTTTTGCACTAGATTTCCTGAGAACTGGTGAAATTGAGGGGTTTTGAAGTAGGGACTCTCGGGTTTGAAGCTCAGCCAGGAGGAGGGACACGCTGGGCATTTTGTGTTTTGTTCAGACCTGGCCCAAAACGACGTCGTTTTGGCCAGGTCATTAAAAAAAATTTCTGGGCCAAAACGACGCCGTTTTGCCCAATCTATTTTAAAAAAAAAAAGAAGCCGCGCGCTTCTTCTTCTTCTTCCTGCCGAGCTGCCCTGCTTCTTCCTTTCACACATTTTGTCGAACAGGTGGTGTGCGACCTCCAAGAGGTCGCACCAGCAGCTCCAAGAGGTCGCCGATGGAGCTCCAAGCTTACTTCCATGGCTTCCAAGGGGTCGTGCGACCCCGACGACCCCACTGTGGCTCCGCCACTGCGTATGTATCTGTTACAACGCGCGACGAGCTGATATATTATATCATATTCACACGAAATATAATTTGTGTAAATTCAATGCACCACATCAGCATGTATAAGATACATACACCGAATAACAAGAGTAAGTATTCATTCCTCAAAATGGTAATTATGTATAATATTGGTAGTAGATTTGGTTATGCACAAAATCAAACAAAAAGACATAGCCAAATGTTATATGTAAGAAGCAATATGAAAACTCAATGCTTTTTTGTTCGGGTGGCTCAGTGATAGAGCGGAAAGCAATCCTCCCCGCCATCCATAACTCTCTCCCAAATCTCAATCTCTAATCTTCATAAAGATTGTTTTGACTTCCATTAAGTGACATGGTACAAAAATATACCTTACCACGAAAATCTTAGTGACAATGTATCAAAAAGCGAATCATTTCATGAATAGTTTTAAGGCGTGAGGTGATAGCTTCACTGTACTTAAAATTATTATAATGCTTATATATATATATATATATATAATATAATATAATACTATACTTACTAAAACAATCAAGTAAGCATGCCAAGCAACCAAATATTTGGCTACTATTATTATTTCTCTAATTCACATCATAAAGTCATAATAAACTAATAGAAACTAAGTTAGAAACATAAAATTAGCATGAATTTTATTATATAAAAAAAAAAAATTGTTATTAGCATTCTAAAAATCTCATTTGGTACTTCAAACTTTCTATAATCAGAAAGAAAAATACAATTTTAAAGAGTATAGAATGAGATTTTTAAAATGCTAATAACAATTCTTTAAAATTGTCCAAAATGACGTCATTTTAAAATTGTCCAAAATAACGTCATTTTAAAATTGTCCAAAATGACGTCATTTTGGGTTTTGGACTGTTTTTAAAAAATAATAGTAATAATTCAAACGCCTAGGCTATCACCTCAAGCACCTAAACTAATCCATAACCCACTCCGTCTGGACAGAGGCGTTTTCTTGATAGCCCCATCGAAAAAACAGCCGTAGACTAGTCTCAATACTAATTAAATTAAAACATTGAGTGATACAGATCAATGCATGCTACGACAATCCAACAGCTTGGATTGATTCTTGTCCAATCGAACGGTTGGAAAAAGTTAAGAACTTGGGCATTGGAGAAACCGGCTAACTCCAATTGCAAGTAAAATTGGGGCCACTTTCTCTCTCCTCTCTACTCCTCTCTCTCTCTCTCTCTTGCTTCTCTCGATCCCTGTTTTGTAGATGAGTAACAGAAGTGATAGAGCACCACCAGCATCCCTGCTTCACCATCATACCACCACCACCGCCACTGACCACAGTAAAACCCATTGAAATCGCCGACGACCAGCCTGTTCCCTTGATTTTGTTTCCATTTTCCTTCAATTTTCCTCTCCAAATTCAAATCTAATCGATCCAATTCCAGTCAAGTGGATGAGGGATTAAAGACAGTCCTCTTCAATCTGTTCGCCGGTGGCCGACCCGATCGAAGCCCACCGTCACCTCTGCCCCAATTTGGTGGTGGGACTTGAAGTGGAGTGGTGGGGACCCCTTCAGCTCCTTACCTCCTAGAATATCTTTTAAACCTACTAATTTAAAAGTAGTGGACCATTTGTACTATCTTTTAATAAATGTAAGATTTAAGTTTCATCTTTATTAGAATGATGCATGTATTTATTTTTTTAATCAAATGAGAGTTATTTATAGAAAGTCATCGTGGTTTTTTCTTACAAATTAATTTGTTATGGTATTGATGCTAATTTTCGATAAAATCTTAAAAAGCAAGTTACAGATCGAGTGCTTATCCCATCAAGCTCTTGCTGCTATTATGGCGAGTATTAGTTTTGCGAGAAATACTAAGGTGGTTTTCTTAAAAGTACTATTTATAGATTATTTGTCGCATAATGATTTTGATATAATTTTTACAGGAATGTTTTTCATACCATGTTTTTGTATCATATTTTCATATTATCTTATGTGGCATCTGATATGGACAGCCACATCATTTAAATTAATCAGAGTTTTAAATTTAGTTAGACATTATTTAATAAACCAATAATTAAGAAATATGATTAATTAAAGGGAGTTTTAACGAAACACTCCCGGTACTGTTCATTTTTAACGAAAAATCACATTTTTACATTTACCTGACATTATTCACTATACCTTTAAAAAAAGTTTTTGGTTAAAAGAGAGGTTTTTTTAGATTTTTGATTAGTTTTCCTTTAATTAATGATGATTGCGATTTACAAGAAATCTTTCTTCTTCCTTCCCCTCTCATTGCTGGGTATACTGAATGGTTGCTGCTTCTTTTAAATCTACAGATGGGTTTCCCCAACTGAAGAAACCACAAAACCAAGTGCTTCTTCGCTCTTCCAATCAAATATCCACCATTTCGACAAAGAAATTTGCTCCAATGGCGGCTCTCACCGCCACCAAAAGCCGTCAGCCTCTACCAGACTTCCATGTATTTGAAGGAGCAGGGAATGGAAGCAAATTGTGGGCATCTAGGTTCTTCTTTCAACGCCTAGGAAAATCTGGTAAGAAAATTGATTTGGATTGTTGTGGATATGAATGGTGTCAAAAAATTGCATGAAAGAAAAAGTGGAAGGAAGAACCATAATTGAAACGGAGGAAAGGAGAAATACTCCTCATATACCATAATTATCATTTAATTAATTAGTTTTTCCTAATTATTGGTTTATTAAATAATGTTTAATTAAATTTAAAAATCTGATTAATTTAAAGGAAAATTAATGAAAAGGACTTGAAAAGTTTTAGTTTTAATAAAAAATCATGTTATAAGTTTTGTTTAATAAAAAACCATGTTATAAGTTTTAGTTTTAATAAAAAACCATGTTATAAGTTTTATTTAATAAAAAACCATGTTATAAGTTTTGTTTAATAAAAAACCATGTTATAAGTTAAGTCACTGTTTCTGGAATTTAAGTCACAGTTTCTGGATTTTAAGTAACACTGTTTCTGGAATTTAAGTCATTGCACTGTTAGTTTATTTCCAGCGACAGTGTTAGTTTATTTCCAGCGACAGTGTTAGTTTTTCCAGCGACAGTGTTATGTTTTTCCAGCGACAGTGTTAGTTTTTCCAGCGACATTGTTATTTTTTCCAGCGACAGTGTTATTTTTCCAGCGACAGTGTTAGTTTTTTCAGTTTCAGCGACAGTGTTATTTTTCCAGCGACAGTGTTATGTTTTTCCAGCGACAGTGTTAGTTTTTCCAGCGACATCGTTATTTTTCCAGCGACAGTGTTATTTTTTCCAAAGACAGTGTTATGTTTTTCCAGCGACAGTGTTAATGTTCATTTTCTTTCCAGATACAGTGTTTGTTTGTGCATGGCCCAAAGGTCTTTGTGTGGTTGCTGCTCGCCGGAGCTAAACGGAAGGGAAGACCATATTTCGGCCGGAAAGTTGGACAAACTTTAAACGCTCATAACTTTGTCAATACTCAATGAAATCAAGTGATTCAAAAACGAAAATTGTAGTTCTCGCATAGACGAAGAGAATGGTACCTTGCACGATAGCTAACTCGTTGTAGTTTGGCCGAAAAACGCCTCGAAAGCCTCGGAGGTCGTCGGAAACTGGGTTGGACAAACTTTAAACGCTCATAACTTTGTCAATACTCAACGAAATCGAGTGATTCAAAAACGAAAATCATAGTTCTCGAAGAGACGAAGAGAGTGGTACCTTGCACGATGGCTAACTCGTTGTGGTTTGGTCGGAAAATGCCTCGAAAGCCTCGGAGGTCGCCGGAAACTGGGTAAGATTCAAATAGATATAACTTTTTCAATACTCAACGAAATAGGGTGATTCAAAAAGGAAAGTTGTAGTACTCAGCGAGACGAAGACGAGGAGGAGGAGGAGGAGAAGGATGAGGGCCAAAGGAGAGCCCATGAGTGACTGGGTGGTGGTCGAGCTGTCTGTTAGTTTGGTGGGTTTTACCTTGTTCTGAGATGGTTTTTGGTTAAAAAAAGTTATAGGATGGTTTTTGGTTAAAATAAACTTAGTTCAAGCCCTTTTTATTAAAGCTCCCTTAATTTAAATGATGTGATTGTCCACATCAAATGTCACCTAAGGTGGTATGCAAATGTGGTACAAAAACATAGTATGAAGCACTACTCTAATTCTTATAATGTTCGCACGAGAACGACGTTAAATTATGAGGTAATAGACAGTCTTTAGAGAGTCTCACTTTTAAGAGAGTTCCCTAAGCATTTCTCTTAACTTTGCTTCCCTTAGCATTTCTCTTAATTTTGCTTACGTCCCACGAAGTTGTAATAGTGTTATAGATCATCTTGCAAAGTTTTGGTCTTTCTGGTAGCAATGATTTAGTTTTGGTTTGAGGACCTTTCTTACTTTATCGAGGCGTCCTACTCTAAGACTCTTATATGTAATTGAATTCAAAATTGGTACCATGTAGAATATCATGTATATAAAAATAATAATCTGCTGGACTGACTAGTCAAACCCGCTAGTCAACTAAGACATATTTTTTAGTCAATAAATCAAAGATTTAATAACCAATTTCAATTACCATATGCTATCATAGTTAGCAAAGCCTCAGATCGTTCTAAGTTATTAATGTGTCAAGTGAACATGATTGTGAACACATACAATTAAATAGTCAAAAGATACATGTAGCATGTATATGTATGTGAGATATGTAACACAATATAAATAATTTTGAACACAAGATATTTTTGGCCCAAAAAAAAACCCACATCTGAGTTAAAAAACTGGGGACTCTCCACTCAATCCAATCCACTAGTATAAACAAGATTCTTACAAAGTACCACACAAAGCTCAATTCCTAGACCTAGTCTACGAAGCAGCTTTACCTTTGTGCAACCTTGCCTTACACAAGATGGATTCCTTCGATCTTCACAAAGTGGCTTCTCTTTACCTTGTGGCACCGAAACCAACACACAAGCTATGCATATGATGATATGACAATGATATGCAGATCTGGATTCAAATATCCAGTCAGTTTCTCTAGTCAAACAGTTGAAGAAAGTAACTGACGAGAATCTTAAAATGGGTCAGTTTTAAAGATTTGAAACTAGAAACACTTGACCACAAATTAATGCAAAACCAGAGACAATACAAACTTATTCTTCAATTGATTGGGTGTTTAATGCAAGAAAGAAGGTTTTACAACTAGGGTTTCATAAATGAAGAAGAAAGAAGATGGTTAGTCCTTAATGCCTTTTTCTCTCTTTCTCTTTCTAGGAATATAATCTGAAAACCCCTAAAGAAACAAATGAACCAGCTAGGGATCTTAACCCCAAAAGTTTTGGTTCGTTTTTCAACCTATAGGACACGTGTCAAGCTTCAAAATGATCTAAAAAATCAAGGGTGAAAAACAGACATTCACCAGAAAGCTGTCAATTAACCCATGTAGGCAGGTCTTAAATTGCATGCCCCGCTTGCTAGAAATCCTCATGCACGGCTAACTAGACAACTAAGCTACTAGTCATAATGAAACAGGAATGTGGACGTGAAATGCACATGCATGAACAAACCTTTTTGAAGTGAGATGTGTCACATCTTTGAACATTTCTTCCTAGCAGACGACCCATAAACAAAGAAAATTCTAAAGCTAGATTGAGTATGGGTACAATTACAATGCTGACAAGGAAAGCCAAACCTAAAAGTCTGGACTTCACTGAATCCTATTTTAATAAACCTAGTGTTCTCTTTCAAAAACAAAATGTCCTACTTAATTAATAGTTTTTATTCAATAGTACGTACATAATGAATTAGATAGAAAATGAATGAGTGAGATTAAAAATAGAAGATTTAATAAATATGAAAATAAACTCAAACAGCTAAAACACTTATAACAGTTAGTAGTGTCACATCAACTAAAGCACGTAGCGCTCAACACTGCTACGTAGCCTTAAATCCACACCCTTAATTAGAGTTGGAAACACATTGTATTATTGCCAAGGGGAATATGTGCTCCATTAGATTAGTCATGGTGGTCGTAAGAAGAATCTCCTAAGTGCACTTGTGCTATACGGCATTGGTAATTTGCGCATTCAATTAAACCTCATTTTCCTTGCTCTTCGTACATTAAATTATTTTAATTAGGTTGCACACTTCTTAAATGCAATTTCAACATGAACACTTTAATTATGTTTGGGGTTCTTTGACAACATCCAACGACCCAGATTAATTTCATCCATGGACATTCCATGGGTAGGGTTTGCATGGTTGGGTTGCCGTGGTCTTGAAGGTAGGCACCCAAAAATTGCTCATTGCATTTACGCCATGTGTACAATACAAATTTAGACCATGACCAAAAATACTCTTGAGACTTGACCAAAAACAGTCTTAAATTTTCAGTTGAGAGACAATCGAAACTTGTAAACCTCATTAATATGCACAGGCTGCCACTGGGAGACCCACTGATTTTAAATTCCGAACTAAAATCAGTCATACTCTTATAAAATAAAAGAGTAAATTGTAACAATAGTCATGTAACTTTAACTCAATTGGAACAATGGTCCCTCAACTAAAAATCCATTACTATTGGTCTCTTAATTCATCAAAACATGCAGCTATGATCCCTCAACTAAAAATTCATTACCATTGGTCCTTCAACTTTAATCAAACTGGAGAAATGGTCCATCAATTTAAACCCAATTGAATCAATGGTCCTTAACTTTAACTCAATTGTAGCAATGATCATGCCAACATAACTCATTTTGACAAAATTCTTACGAAATTGAAGAAAATGACCATAGCTACACGTTTTGATAAGTTGAGGGACTCCAATTGTAGCAATGGTCATTCCAACATAACATATTTTGACAAAATTCTAACGAAGTTGACGAAAATGATCATAGCTACATATTTTGATGAGTTAAGGGACCAATGGTAATGAATTTTTAGTTGAGGGACCATTGCTATAATTTGATTAAAGTTAAGGAACCATTGTTACAATTTATTCAAAATAAAATTATTTATATTGCATTGCCTACCTTTTCATATAGAAGAATAGATTGATAACATGGCACCCATTATACACCCTCTCTCAGGAGAGCTTTTTTTTTAGTGTGCACGAAACACAAAGTGGTACACCACACGTTATTATCTTTAAAAAACAAAAAAAAATTCTCCAATTGTATAATGACATGTAATGTACTGTCCCGTGTTCTGGCACACTGAAAAATTTCTCCTTCCTTTCAACTACCATATCAAAACGGTGTGCTTTCTATGCTTATATACATACGGTTTTTGAATCCGAAGATTGGTTGGTGAAGGGAACAAGTACTTCCCGCCAGGTGAAGTAGAGTGAACTTCGATCAAGAAGGTTTTCACCCCCAAAGGGAGAAGCACGAGGGAACAGTCTAGTCTATCCTTCCTTTGCTTGAATTGGACTAAAGACCTCGAGAACGCCTGCCGCGAAAAATTCACAGAATCGTTCACTTACCAACACTAGTTCGTATCTTACCTTCGAAAGCAAGCAATAGCGACCTCCGATATGTAAGCACCTCTAAATAAGCCATTAAAAATTTGTGATATGGCCATATATAGAATATACAGGCAGTACTATACCTCACAAACCTATAGATATATCTTTTCTTTGTTACTTTCAGTTTTTAGTATTGGTATTCTATATTTCTATGGCTCGATAATTTATGAGAACTTCTTTCGATATATTTCGAAATATTCCAAGTCAAATAGGCATGAAAATAAATTTCTACGTGTCAAAATATTAGAGGCTGGCATTTATTTGGTACTTATTTCTGTTACAGAAGATTTGAAGCCGTGGTGGGCCTGCCATTTCGGCCCTTTGGCAAAAATGACATAAGCAAGTTATATTCCTATCTTTAATTCAATACTAAGTACTACGGTCTAATAATTTTTCTCTTTACTTGTAAGATAGAGGTCTTAGGTTCGATTATTGTCAAATGCAAATTTGAACCACATTATTGCCAACTTATTGTAAAGCTTAGCTTCACCTCTTATTTTTTAGTGTAGATAACACCGTTTGTTCAACAACAACAAAAACGCGCTCATTATTCGTGAAAGAAAAATTAGGTTTTAGTTTTGAAAAACCGAACATAACCAGAACCGTTATATGTTATAATTGATTTGGCCGCGCTTTTTTTGGGGCAAAAACCGATCCAATCAAGACAGTGCCCATCACTAAGAAATGGAGTCAAGAATTGATTGAAAATAACGTAGTTATAAGTGAAATGCCTTTTCAAAAACCATGTCTGGTGTCCCCAAAGTCTTTGGAGAATGTGCTAATTAACAATAACTCAGTTGAAGTAGGTTCGGTTGGGCTTGACCGCAATGTACACAAGGATACAAATACAAAGTAGTCGAATGCAGCTAAAGTCTCTGAACCGTTAAATATTATATCAAACAATCACTTCAGCAATCAAAGAACCAAGAAAATTAAGGCCATGACTTCACACACCGGAAGTGGAAAAAGGAGTGAAGAATTCGACGCATTTCTAAGTGCAAACGTAACCAACAGCCTACGGCACTAGACTCCTTTCCCGGACCAGCTAAATTCAATATCGATTGACAACGCTGAGAAAAAGGCCGATTAGGTCATCCAGTTCCGGCCACTTTGGGTTGGGAAAGTAATACCCCAACACTTGACTGAGGACATGGCAGCGATAAATGTGTTGTAACATAAGCGGACCAAGAACAGATGAAGAGAGATTTTTTTGGCGAAAACGAAGAAAAAAAACCACCACAATCATTACATTTGGAAAAGTTTTAGGCAAAGGTTCACTGTCTAGATGTCTTTTAAATCCTTTAAAACAGAAACACCCATGTCTTGTTTATCAACTAGGTTCATCATTCATGACCGAAATGCCCAATCAGATATAAAAGAAAAACAAATTCAGCTGCTACACCTATACCAAGTTTTACTAGCTCAAGAGAATTCCAAAAATGACAAGGTCAGTTCACACACGCGTGACCAAAGAAAATGTTAATGCGCCACGCCAAGAGCGTAAAATGTTAGATCAGAAGTGATGTGGTAGCTGATAGGGGGCCAGGGTAATGGTAAATCTATCCTCTCCTAAAAGCCTGTCTCAGGTGTGAGCCCAGGCAGAAACACCGATATGATATGTCCAAAACTGAATTCCTGAAAACTGTGGCTGTTAACTACCATTTCGAGATATAATGAAGCTACAGAAACAAGTAGAAGTTTGAATATATATGAAGCATGATGTAGATCTGGTACATCAGAATATTCACTTTCTCATTAATGCTGAAGCTTTCTGATGATTTTGCTACGCTATAGAGCAGTTTGAAAAAGTATATGTCCGAGCGGGATAACATACAGCACAGAATAGCTATCCTACAAACAGACCATTATTGTACCACCATCGAACTAATCTATGATACACACACCAAGGCCCTAAAATCCCACATTATGGCTATCAAAATTTGCAATTAAAGCTTCCACATAAAGAGGAGGGGAAAAAAAACTGGATTTGGGAAAATTTTGGTAAAAATATTAACTCAACGACAACCTGTTCATAACAACATTAGAGGATACATATACTAGAGACAAAATAAAAAGAGATGAAGAGGAAGCCCAACTGCTTACCGGACAATCTGGGTGAGCTCAGAGGGAGGAAGTGACTGACTGCAATGTTTTATCACTCCCAGCTTTGTTCTCATCCACAAAGAAGTCCTGTAGTGCAATCATCTTAATAGTGCTAGACTTTAAGCTCTTTATTGCTTCTGCAGTTGACAAAGCTCCGGCAATAGTTGTTATTACTGGAATCTTGTAAGCAAGGCCCGACCTCCTCAGTTGCCGTCCATCAATCTGATCAAGTGCATCACCCGAACTTGTGATCACCATTAACTGGATTTGGCCATTAGCAACCATATCAGCGGCATGAGGCCGTCCTTCATGAAGTTTGAGCACTCGTTCCACTGGAAGTTTTGCTAACTCAAGAATATGAGCTGTCCCAGAAGTTGAAACTATCTTAAATCCAAGTCCCAAAAAGGCTTTGGCAATCTTTTCAAGATGAGGTTTGGTCAAATCATTTAAGCTGAGGAACACAGTGCCAGTAAGTGGCAGCTTCTGCCCTGCAGAAATCTGAGCCTTGGCGAATGCAATGGGAAACTCGTAATCAATACCCATCACCTCCCCAGTGCTACGCATCTCAGGCCCCAGCAACACATCACATCCTGGGAACTTCTCAAATGGAAGAACAGCTTCCTTTACTGATACATGTGCAGGAATGACCTCTTTTGTGAAATTTAGATCATGAAGAGACTTCCCAGACATGACAAGAGAAGCATATTTAGCCAATGGATGCCCAATCGCCTTGGACACAAAAGGGACAGTACGGGAAGCACGAGGGTTTGCCTCGAGTAAGAAAACGTCTCCAGACAAGGTAATTGCATACTGACAGTTCATCAGCCCACATACATTCAGCCTCCTAGCCAATTTTGTAGTCCATGTCCTAATTGTGTCCAAGCAAGAAGCAGGGATGGTTTTTGTTGGAATCGAGCAAGCAGAGTCACCAGAATGGACTCCAGCCTGTTCAATGTGCTCCATTATCCCACCAATGACAACGTTCCCCTGAGAGTCGGCAAGTGCATCGACATCAATCTCAATGGCATCAGATAGATACTTGTCAATCAACACAGGGCGTTCTGGGTCCACTTCAACAGCATTTTCGAGGTAGGTCGCAAGTTTTTCGTCGCTATATACAATCTCCATGGCTCGGCCACCCAATACATACGAAGGCCGGACAACAACTGGGTACCCGATGTCCTTAGCAATGGCAACAGCATCAGCTTCGCTCTTGGCAATACCTCCTATTGGTTGTTCAATCTTTAACTCATTCAGGATTGTATTGAACTTTTCCCTGTCCTCAGCATCGTCTATGGAAGCCGGTGAAGTACCCCAAATGCGTACATGTCCGTTCCCACTAGCACATTCAGGCTTGTTCTCATCTAGATATTGCTGAATAGGAAGAGACAGCTTCAGCGGTGTTTGACCTCCAAACTGCACAATGATGCCATCAGGTCTTTCCAGATCAATTATATTCAGCACGTCTTCGACAGTCAGTGGCTCAAAATATAGACGGTCACTTGTGTCATAATCTGTGGATACCGTTTCAGGATTTGAATTCATCATAATTGTCTCATATCCTGCTTTCTGTAGAAGAGAAGGGAGAAGCAGGCATATCAATAGAGGATTTAAGCAATTTACATGTCTTAAATGCATAGGCACCATCTATTCATCAAATTATACAAATAGCAGGTAAACTTTTAGATTGGAACCTATGATTGCACAGGACAATATACGTAACGGCAGCCAATGTATAACTATGTTTGCATGTATGTGCATTAATCACACAGGAGGAATTCCTTCTTCCATTAAGTTCACTGATGAAACATACGCACCAAATTTAACAGAACTATATTAGATAACAGATACATGATATTGCAACTCCAGATTTCTTATCAACTGCCACTGAAAATGAAGTGTATCACACTCACCGCCCCCAAGTCTAAATCCCATTGCTAGAGCAATCCAATTGTAGTTTTGAAGACAAAAAGGTCTGACTGCTCAATTTGTAACTGCCTAATTCTGCGATCCTACTGCCCCAAAAATAATGCATGATTCAGGAGTAGGATATATCACTATTATGACTAATACATCTAAAACCAATTGCATTCAGCTAATGCAGCCTACTAATTAAAAGTTAAAATATCAATGTGTTGCTTTGGAACTTAGGTTCAGGAATGAAAAGGGTGTGGTAGTGGTAGGAGAGGGAGTGGAAAAGGAAAACATAGGCAAGTGGGCAATAAACATATCAGAGACAAACCTGAAGCGCAAAGGACGTATGGCAACAACAGTAGTCAAACTCGATCCCTTGACCGATTCGATTTGGTCCTCCACCTAAAATCAAAACCTTCTTACTTTGGGTGGGAGCTGATTCACACTCATAGTCATAGGAAGAGTACATGTAAGGAGTATTGGCCTCAAATTCTGCAGCACAAGTATCCACCCGCTTATATGATGGAGCAACACCTAGTGATAGTCTCTTCATCCTGATGTCTTTTTCAGAGGATTTAGTGGCAAAAGCTATCTGTTTGTCACTGAAACCTCTTTTTTTCACTTCGTAGAACTCATCCTTTGTTAAATCAGACAAGTTTCTTGCCAGAAGGTATTGCTCCACATCTACCAGCTCCTTCAGCTGTGTGAGGAACCATTTGTCAATGAAACTCAACTCATGAATATCATCGACCTTCATACCCCTCTTCATTGCAGCATATATGGCATGGATACGCTCTGGGTTAGGGACTCGGAGGCTATACTTCAATTGTTCCCAATCCCATTCAAGCTCCTTAATTTTAGCACAGCCCCATCCAAAGAAACCACATTCCAAAGATCGTACTGCTTTCTGAAACGACTCTTGAAACGTGCGACCCAGAGCCATTGACTCACCAACAGATTTCATTTGTGTAGTCAAAATTGGTTGTGAACCTGGAAATTTTTCAAATGCAAACCTGGGAATCTGTACAATTCAATACAAAGTGAACAAGTAAGAAATGGCATACAAACCAGGTCTAAAAATGCATGTATAAACAGAAATGTATTTCTATCCATGAAATGAACAACGACAATGATTGATGACGTTCCTCCATGCATAAGTAATGGTGATTCAGCATATAATCCAGGAAGCTGATGAACAATGATTATCTAACATTTGAATAAAAAAGCTTAAGCCCCATGACCCCGTCTAACCATTGCATCACCGCTAACATGTGACTAAACAAGTATAAAGCACAACGTGTTTAATCAGTGTCTAATTACAGTACTGTGTAAAGGGTAATGAAGAAGCACTTGCCTTGGTTACCACATAATCTATGGAAGGCTCAAAGCTAGCCGGGGTCTTCTTTGTAATGTCATTAGGTATCTGATCTAATGAATAGCCTACCGACAACTTGGCAGCCATTTTCGCAATGGGAAAGCCGGTAGCTTTGGATGCCAAAGCAGAGGAACGAGATACCCTCGGGTTCATTTCAATCACCATAACCTCACCATCAACGGGATTAACCGCAAACTGCACATTGGAACCGCCACATTCCACTCCAATCTCCCTTATGATAGCAATGGAATAGTCCCTCAGCCGCTGATACTCCTTATCCGTCAAAGTTTGAGCCGGCGCAACAGTGATAGAGTCCCCGGTATGAACCCCCATTGGGTCGATGTTCTCAATGGAGCATATAATCACCACATTGTCAGCCAAGTCCCTCATCACCTCAAGCTCATACTCCTTCCATCCCAACAACGACTTCTCCACCAAAACCTGAGACGTCACACTCGCAGCAATCCCTGCCTTACAAATGTCCTCAAATTCTTCTCTGTTATAAGCAATGCCACCTCCAGTCCCTCCCAAAGTAAACGCTGGCCTAATAATCAGTGGAAACTCTCCAATTTCATTTGCAATTTCGATACATTCCTCCAACGTCGTGGCAATCCCTGATGGCGGGGTTTTCACACCAATGTTCTTCATGGCCTGCTTGAACAAGTCCCGGTCCTCTGCTTTTTTGATGGCCTCCAGCTTTGCCCCAATCAATTCCACTCCGTATTTAGCCAGAGCCCCGCTCTCGGCCAGCGCCACAGCCAAATTCAGCGCCGTCTGGCCGCCCATAGTTGGCAATAGTGCGTCGGGCCGCTCCTTCTCGAGAACCTGCTCGACCAGCTCGGGCGTCATTGGCGTAATGTAAGTCTTGTCGGCCAAGTCCGGGTCAGTCATGATCGTGGCTGGGTTGGAATTGATCAAAACGACCTCGTATCCATCCTCCTTCAGCGCCTTGCACGCCTGAGTCCCAGAGTAATCGAACTCACAAGCTTGCCCTATCACAATCGGTCCGGCTCCGAGAATCATAATCTTCTTAATGTCCGTCCTCTTCCCCAGCTTCGGCGGCGCCCCATCTTTCGCCGCAGCAGCTCCGTCACTAACCGAATCGCACCGGACCGAGTTGACTCGGCGACAACTCGTACGGTTAGTGAAAGTGGCGAGCTGCGACGGAAATGATCGGAGGCGCAGAGAAGGAACGGCAGCGTTTCGCGCCTCGAGCTTCTTGGAGTAGAGGACGAAGCGGAAGCTGTTTGGTTTCGACGAATAAGGCTTGGAGTCGCCGAAGATTGAAAGCTTCGGGGAGAGAGCCTCGCTGTGGCTGAGGCAACGGTCCATTTCTTCTGTTGCCGGAAATAGAAGCTGTCACGGCGGAGGCTTTAGAGAGAGAGAGAGAGAGAGAGAGAGATTGGGGAATTAGGGTTTTGGGAGGAGGGGAGGTTCCGTTTAGAGGATATCCAGTTTCGTTGTGCTATTGGAAGTGTGATCCAGTGACTGCAGTTTTGGGAGTATTTGTTTGTTTGCTGGTGAGGGAAGACAATGCAACGGGAGTCGGGACAGTGTGGCGACAACTGAGATTTTAGGGTTTTTGTTTTGTCAAATCATATCAAATGCTACTGTTTTGCTTTTAAACTTTAATTCGATTTGGGCTTTGTCCAAGAATCGGCCCATAATCAGACGCTAGACAATTACCCATTTGAGAAAGTGTGACCAAATCGTTATGGAATTCACGAATTTCACGTGTTGCAATATAAATGACAAAAAAATTTGACGTGTCATCGTAACTTAAACGATAACTTTAATAATTAAATATTCTAAAAGCTGTATGTGTACAAGAGTTGCGTATGGACAGTTTGGAATTTGGCATCCAAGCTCAAACTGGAAATAGAAAGTAAAGTTTTTTACATAACGGCTATTATTCATAAGGGAAGACAAGTACATCGAAATCACGTGATGAGAATTAGTTACAAAAAAGTAAAGTACATCATAATCATGTGATAAACGTGTTAAGATTAGGAGACAGAACAGGAGATACAATTGTTACAAGACAAATTTAGATTCTCCTCTCTATAGTGACATGCTGCATGACAGAGAGATGGCAAAATATAAACCATTTCATCATTCAAATTTCACATAGTAAACCCTAAACTGCAACGCAATTCAAGAGACACGGTAAATTTATTAATCATAAGCCCTAGTATGTAAACCACGTATTAAATCTTTGCCATACGTTGAAATACTACACCGAAGAGTTGTGGTCATTCACGGGAGAAAAACTTTACTATCTAATGTTGTAGACAATAAACTTGTCTCTCTCTATATCTCGTTAATCTCATGAATGGTCAGACGATGATGATGCGATGAAGTAAATTGAGAGGGGTTTGTACAACATGTTACACAGGAGTCCCTCTCCATCCACGGACCTTTTTGGTCGGACGTTCATGCATCATTTAAAACACAAATTTTTAAATCATCATGCTGCATTAGCAATGGGAATATTTCAAAACAGTTGCCAACTAAAGGCAAAGAATACTCGACAAAATGGATTAGTTCACTAAATTCAACACTTCCATTCTCAAGACCACAAATCCATAGAAGAAACACGGTTAATCTCTTTCTAGTTTTGTTTGGCTTCAATTTTCTTCATCTCCCATAGTCGGTCTAGACCGCCGTCTGCATCTCCCTGAAGAATAAAAAGCGAGACAAAAACTCAAAAGCGGAACTAACAATCTTCGTAATTGCTAGTGTCTGAATTAACTGGCATATAATGAAACCAGAGTGTAAATGCAGAGTAGAATTAGACAACTGCGTAAAAAAGGCATGTCATGAAAAGTGTTGAAACGAGGGAAAGAAGGAGAACCTGAGCGCGGACGTAACCACATAGAGCGAAAGTGGAGAACTGGCCAGTGTAGTAGATGCCATGTTCGTCCAGATGACCAACGTTAATATGAAGGGAGGCGTGGTCCTTTGAAGTAATCAACCTGTTGGTCGCCGAGCTGTATCCACAGATCACATAATTTTAGGAGAATACTTCATATCAAAATTCCCAAAAACAAACAATGATATAAATCACAGAGTATTCATTACACCAGATTGAATACCATTTCCTAGGAATGTAAAGCTCAGTGATAACGCCCTCTTCGTCCTGCATCTTGGTCAACGAATCGACTACGACAGCAAAACAAAATCCAAATTCACACAAAGCTAAATTGGTTGCTGAGAAAGATATCAAAAATTATGATTGTATGTGTAAACATTGTGTTCAAGAATCTAAACTGTCAAATTCTAAAGCTAAATTGCTTTAAAAAAAAATCTAGCAAAATTACATATATTAAAGTCGAAATGCATAGCAGCGTTCCATCATAAATACAATAATCTCCACCTGTTCAAGCATAAATGTTTGTCACTTGATTAGGGTTTAGTATCTTGCAGACTATAAACTTCATACAAGTTCCAGAGACCCAAAGGGCTACAATTTATGGGGCAATACGACCCACCATAAAATCAAACTTTTGAAGCTATAACGACAGTTATGGAAGTACTATTCAAAAAATGCAAAGAGACATTGCCAATTTCAGAGCATACACTTTTGAAACTAATATACATTGAGGATTCATGAAGATTTAGAATGTACCAGAAGAGAGAGAGTTTACCTTTGGCAACCGTCACAGTGGAGGTGGCGGCGACGGCTGCCTCAAGAGTTTTTACTATAGCTTTTAATAATTTGATCCAACAGCAAAAAATTATTATAGCCTTTTAAAAGTTTTTACTAATTTTTCTGTTTATACCGTTGAATTAAATTTTAAAAACTTAAATCACTTGATCATTGAGCTGTGAAGGAAAAGAACAGGACAGAGTCTCTTTCCGGAACAAATGGCCTGGAGCTATGCGTGCGTTAGGGGTCCGACGGGTTCTTGTTTCCACCCCAAAAGTTTTTGGTGCTTGTTTGACTTTCGTACTTAGTTTTGGGGTTTCATTTTTGCCATGGACAACATGGCATTTTACCATTTGAAGGGGTGCAACTTAGGTTGGAAAGTCAACCCAACCTCTAAACCAACCTTCACAATGGGTTTAGGTTATTTCGGGCTCGAGTTTAAATTGAGTTCAATTCACTTGAGTTTGGGTGTTTCTCAGCTTTCTTATCAAGCTAAATCTTATAACTTTTTATTTTCAAGATTTTTCAAAGAGTAAACTAGCGTTTTACCTCTTGAACTATAACATTTGTTGAAGGGGTTCATGTGACAACCCGTCCCGAATTAACATATATATTTTATTCTCGAATGCGTGGAAATGACTATTTTGCCCTCGTGGGCCTTATGATGTGAATGTACGTAGATAATTTTAAATTATTCCTCGCTGACGTAATTAATTTGAACTCGACTTCACGAGAGTGTTGACGCAAGTTCGAACCGAGTCGGGTTCGTAGTGGAAATGTTATGAAGGAATAAGGGAATTTGGGTTGTTATTTCATACTCCCCAATCACCTTAACTCCTACAATCTATGACCCAATAAAAAATTAGTGGGTTTTATATTTGTTTGGACCCATTTGTAGCACCCTAAACTTGCAGCCCAATTAGGGTTTGGGGCAATTTAAAAGTGTCCAATCTGGTTTCATACACACACACACACACACGTGCAAACCTCTCACACACTCTCTTTCTCGAACTCTCTTCCCCGTCCGTACGATCAAACCCCATAACCTTCAAACATCATCACATACTCACAGATCGAGTTTAAGGACAACATCATCGTGCTTCCCCTGACCTCACGAGTCGAGTCGTACCATTTGTTTGAGGACAAGACTTGTAGAACTCGAGATACCCGAGCTCCGACGAGGTGCTTTGTCACTTCATTGTGATCGTGGACGTTTCACGGAGTTTCAAGGCTCAAGGGAGTCTTAAAACAACTTTACAAAGACCTTAGGACAATTTTGGAAGGTTTTGGACGTCGGGAAAGGTCAGTTTCTCGAGTTGCAGTTTTGATCGGAATATCTAAGGATTTGCCAACTATATTCCATCGGTTTTAGGACCTTTGAAAGGTAAGAGCTTGTTCTACTCATTTAGAGCTTCAATTTAATATAAATTTCATGAAATTTGGTTGAAAAATGAAGAAGATATTAAGGTTTAAAAAAAATTCCAGTTTCCGGTGACGCAGCGACGGAATCCGGCGAACCACGGGAGAAGAAGGAAGAATATTCCGTCAAAGTTGACAGAATATACTTAACGGCGTTAGGTATCTTTAGCAGAATATTCTATTCTTAACGAAATATTCTTTAACGGCGTTAAATATTCCGTCCGTGTGCCAGACACGTGCCTGAGCGTGGCCGGCGCGTGGGACATCTGAAAATTTTACTAAAAATATGGGGATGCTCGTGGTGTTGTGTAGGTCACGATGGTATATTCAAACACCATAATTGAGCAACGTATGAGAAGTTATTATACAGTTTAGTATATGTGCTTTATAATTAACGTTGAAATAGTTGTTTCACATATAGGTGAGACGTACCTGGAGGACGAGCGTAGCCAGTCGAGACACGGGGGTTACAACCCTGCTACTTACCATTGAGTGGGCTTTTGGTTTTCTATATATACGTATATATACCTTACATTTTCCTAGAAATTGTTTTAAATAGTTTTTACGTTTTAAATGCCATGTCAATTGCATCACATTTTAGAATATGCATTAGTATAGTTACGCATATTGTTGCTTGACGTTGTGAACGCTCCGGTAAGCTTCAGGTAAGTATATTGATGGTAGTTATTGTAGTGTGCATGATTATGTTGAGATGCATTTAGAGCTCATTATCCTGCACCTCGGTACTAGTGCTCCACCTATCACGCCCCGATCCCGACATACGTCCAGGATCGACACGTGACGTCAACAAATACCCGTAACTCTGACATACACCGTCTCCGGGGAAAGGTAAAACACAACTTAAGATCCAATTGCGCAATAATTCTTCGTAGATTTTATGGCTGCATCTAACATCCTCGTTAGACTGCCTACGTACCCTCAATAGGGATCAAGCCATTCATAGTTCATCATTTCACTACTCTTAAACATTCATCACATAGACCACTAGGTCTCAACATAATACCACAATTCAAATATGTAGCACCTCAAGGAACATTTAACAAAGCACAATAATAATCTCTAGTAATAGCATCTTTCATTCTCACATATGCATTCCAACACCATCCAATTATCACATCAATCAATAATGCCAATCATCATATCATCAATAACACATACAATTCATCGAAATGCAGAGCTAGAACAACACAGTTCGGCCGAAGCCTACATCTCTGAAGTTGTCTCAATTGAATCAAATGATGCGATTTCGGACCACTCAACGAAATCCATCAACATCGGGTTCCGGACCTATCAACGGAACCAAGACACCAAAAGGGATTCCGGATCACTCAATGGAACCAAACTAAAATATGATCGCCCGTCAAATGTATCAAGTACAATTAATCCTCATCACTTCTATAATGCATATGGTTCCCCAATGCGGATATACCAAGCAGAACCATATACATAGTTTAATATCATAGGCAGTGATCACCCAACGCGGATATACCAAGCATGATCACTCCTAAGCATACATGGCCATAAGGATCGCCCAACGCGGATTAACCAAGCGCGATCCATATATAGTATGGTCCCCCAATACGGATTAACCAAGCAGGACCATCAATGTACAACTGCTACATGGTGCAATAAATTCAACCCACAACTTATCAACCCCTCGACCTCTATGAGTTACAACATAGTCACCTACACCCTCATCTTCTCATAGCCCTCACTAATATGCCACACAAGTGTATAAGTTCCGTAACATACTTCTAATATGATTCTAGGGTCGCACAATCATAACCTTTATCTTACTTATTAATCACATTACTAAAAAGATAACTAAACATATATATATCACAATCAACATCAGTACGTATGCCAAAACATGTTTAACAAACATAAGTCTATGGCTAATATATAATAATCACATTTCAATAGAATTCATATTTATAAACCCAATTCATATTCACATATGATATTAATATGAGAAATTCATGTAATAATCGTATCACATAAATTCAAGCCACTCTCTAACCAATGTGGGTCAACTAGACTTCACTTAGTCTCTAGTAGTACCAATTCTAGTATCTAGAACGTTTCGAGACATGTTGACCAAAAGTCAACTCTCGGTCAACGTAGGATCCACAACTTTACGTAAATCGATCCAGAAGATCCACACATTAGATTTCGGATCCGTAACTCCCAAAATTCCACATTGTTTTTCTAGATCAACCTGCTAAAATTTCATTACGATCCAACGGTCGGATCTCCACCAATTTCAAATTCAAGTGGCGGTCGACATTTAATTTTACCAACTTACAAATCCAATTAGGGAAGATCCGTACGTCGGATTCTCGATCCGTAAGTTTCTATGATCCAAAAATATTATGTTCTACCATGCATTAAGGTTTGGTGACGATCCAACAGTCGGATCGTCGATTCATATTTTGACCAAGTAAGGTATCGTAAAGCAACTAAGTCCAAACATTCAAATTACGTCATGCGGATAGCAATTATGAACTCAATGCATCTAATTGAACTTAAAAGAATATCTTCGGCCCACTGGCCAGGCCGCCGCCGCACGAGCCGCCGCGGGTGGCGGTCGGCCGCCCCGACTTGCCGGAAAATTCAACTATTTTAAAAAAATTACCAAAAATTACAGAAATGAAGATCTCAAAGAGTAGAGAAAACTTTATACCTGCGACCAAGTCCAATTTGGCCTGAAAAGGCTCCAATTTTCCTTGAACCCGTCCGAAACCCTATATATGGGTGTTCTCAATCCACCACCTCCGGTGCTCCGCCGTCCATACCATGGTTTGGGCTTTGTTCTAGGCCTCAAGGGAAGTCTAATGGTGGGATTAATTCGATGAAAACGTTTCAGAATTAAGCAAATCGAAGGCAAGGGTGTACTCACCCGCCGGTGTGGTTCTCTTCCAAATCGAGACCAATCTCAAATATTTAAGGTTGTAATAGGGAGAGGAAGAACAAGGGACCCAAGTGCATGAATTTCCTAGACTCAGTTCGCCGGAAAAACCGACGTAATTCGCCGGAGAAATGGTAAAAAGGGGCGGTCACACCCACGGGTTGGAGAAACCCGGTTTCTCCTTCCTTTCTCCTCTCTTTCCTTTCTCTCCTTTCCCTCCCTTCCTTCCTTCCTGATTGGCCAACCTTTCCCTCCTTTTCTCTCCCGCATCTCACACTCTTCCCATCTCTCACGCTGCCACTTGGCAGCTTCTAACCATTTTTTTATTTTATTTTATTTTTTTTTTCTTTTAATACACCATAACCCAATATACGAAATTTAATAACAAAAATAAGTAGTCAACAGTGAAATTCCGGGGACGGGATTTCACACCACCCGTGGCCAGGGCACAGTCCTTCACGTGATGTTCACCTCCCGCACCGCACACTCACCTTGGATCCAAGTTTGGTGCATAGCCCTGTCGTACAGACCACAATAGGTGGTTCCGACGCGTAGGTGACTCGAGATTTATCGCACAATCTTCACGTGATTGTAGCACTTAAGCGTACTTGTTTGCACCCAGCCCTATCGTACAGGCCACAATACGTGGTTCCGACTCGTGTGCAGGCATACTTGATGAGCTATAGGTTCAGCCGTATAGGTCACACTAGATGACTCCGGCTGGCATATCATTTACATTGATTTACTTTACCTGGTTTTCATATTTCTATGCTGAGACACTTGACATGGCATATATCTGATCTTCATTACTCTTGAGCATGATTTCTATATACGTATGTATTATTATTTTCTAAGAAATTATACGGGTTTTATGGTGAGGGGTTATTATGTTTGAAAAGAGAAATGGTTTTTGAAAAGCTTTGTTTTTGCCCACTCACATTTTCTATTTTGCGCCCTTCCAGGTTCTAGGTAGACTTCGGTGTTGGTGGCTTACGAGGATTCTACGGCGGTTCTGACAGACTTCAACCAATGTAGGGATTTCCTTCATATCCTGTGTATTTAATACTTAGTCTTCTGGACTGCACTTAGGCTACCTACGCTCTGATAATGTGTATTTATGTCCTAAACATCCTTACTCGCACTTATATCCTTATCTAGTGTAAATTAGTTAGTTGGTTTTTAACTACCCACATTTTCATATCACCTTCACTTCCGCATCGCGCACATGGCTACGTCATACTCACGTGACGGCCAGCATGCCTCGATCTAGGTCGGGATGTGTCAGTTCAACTTAAGTTATATTCAAACGGTAAAATGACAATTTACTTCTTTTTTAAAAAAAAAAGGTAAACCAAATAACGTTAAAATTAGTTAAAATTCAATTTCGTAAAATCATGTAAAACTTAAAGTTCAATTCCACAAATCAATATACACTAAAAAATGGAACCAAACAGCTTCCAAACCAGTTCAAGTTAGACCATTGCAAAAATACAATTAAACTACAAAGCTTCAACAAAAAAAAAAAAAGCTTAAAACGACAAAATCATTAATTTTCCAAATGAAAAATAGCCACAAACTTAAAGTATTATCATCTCAAAAGATATGCGTCACTTATATATGTTTATATATTTTGAAGCCGGATGCATAATCTGTTCAAAGAGAGAATTTGTGTCAAAATCACGTTGGACATAGATCAGCAAGGTATCAACCCAACCTAACTTAATACTCAATTCTAACTTGTCTAAGTGGGTTTAAAATCAAGTTGAGTAAGGACGGATTTGAGTTGATGTGACCAAAGTAGCACCTTTAAATATTCGTCTCTTAAATGTTAACAAAAAATTTGTTTGTATGCTCATGCACGTTGATGAAAATCCAACTTTTCCTCTGAACTTGTATCCTAAGTTATATCTATAAATTGTGAGATCTATTTATTTTATCTTAGAATGATCCAAATCGCAATAGGTTGGGTTGCATGCGAACTAACTAAAAAATGCCTAAAGAAAAAAAAAAAATATCAGACTATGGTCCAAATCGAACAAACAAAACTGCACCACAATAATCGAGTTTGTACTGAATTCTCACCTTAATTCTCACCACAATAATCGAGTTTGTACTGAACAAAACCCTTCCCACCCGTCCCCCCAACCTTCCTCCACCACCCTATCTCTCTCGCCTCTCTCTTCTCTCTCTCTCTCTCTCTGGGCAACCCTTCCCCACCTCCATCGCCGTCACCAAACAACCCATTTTCTCCTCTACTCCCAATCTCATTCCCAAACTCCAATCCCCCTCTTCCTCTCACCGTGACTCTTCCCACTGCTTTCCGCCGTCGAAGAAAATCCCCTGCTTCCCAATCCTCTCCGCCGCCAAAACCACCATCTCCCTCAAACCCCCACCAACCACCGACACCCCTACTCCGACTTCCAAGAAAAAGTCCTCTACCTCGACTTAGTTTTTTTGTGTTCTTTTTTTTATTATTTATTTAAAGTTTGGCTTTTTGAACTTACGCTCATGGCCCTCATGAGCAGAAGGTTGGAGTAAGATGGGTCACATATTCTGAAGACCAATGAGGCAGAAACGAGAGCAGCAGCAGTTTCAGCTACAACTTCAGAACCAGGGGTGTTTTTGTCATTCTTCAACAGAGTTCTTGGGTGTCCATGTCTTCTGGTCTCTCCCAACAAGCATGGTCATTGGTCGCATCACCAACCTGCAAAAATTACCACAAAACGCCTCAGGAAATTAGTAATTTCTGAGAAAAAAATTGGGGGAAAAAAGCAGAGAAATGTGAAACAATGGCTTTGGGTGGGCAGAATAAATTACCGGTAGCTTTGAGGAGGTAGTCGGTGGCCCATCGGATAGCCTGCCTAGCATTCTGAAGCTCTTCATTCATCAACCCGCTGAACTCGATCACACTCCATGAAAGCATGGTGATGGTGAAAGCCATGGGAAACCCAAACTTTCACATTGTCCCCTGCATCGTAGTATCCTCCAACCAAATCAACCTACATTTCAAAAAATCACACAGAAATCAGTAAAATGGTAAAAGCCCATGTCATATTTTGAGGCATAGATCGAAACCAATAAGAGAAAAGGCCGGGAAAATGGAAAGAAAATGTGGGTTTTAGCATATGAGTGCGGCAGCGCCGTCAGAGAGGCCAGAGTCTCTCCTCCAAGAAACCCTTTGGTTAGGAGCGAGCTTTTCGGACCTCTGGCCTTCGAAGAAGAGGATGGACTTGGTGAGGGCATCTCTGTAGTTGTGGCTGGCGGAGCGATGGTGGCGGTAGATTGGGTTGCGGTGGTAGCTGGGAATGAGGTTGGCATTGCAGAAGAGGAGGAGAGTGGTGGAGCAAGAGAGGAGGAGGAGGAGTCCAAGTGTGGAAGAGAAAGCCATTTATGGGGAGTAAAAGTAGAAGAAACAATAATGCAGGCCAACTAACAAGCCAACGGCCAACCTGCGATGGAGGTGGGGAAGGGTTGCCTAGAGAAAGAGAGAAGAGAGAGAGGCTATAGAGAGAGGTGAGAGAGGGTGGTGGAGGAAGGTTGGGGGGGGGACGGGTGGGAAGGGTTTCTAGGCTTTGGGTTCCTGCAGTTTGAATTTCAAACTGATCCAAATTAGACTGTGCACACCTCTAAGGCCCTGTTTGGCACACCGTACAGAGCACCGGATAGTACTAATAATACGGTGTACGGTGTTTGGTGTCGTTTGGATTAAATAGGCACCAGATTAAATAATCCGGGCCCACGTTTTTTATCCGGTGTTTACCCGACTGCTTATACCGTCCAAATGCACGGTATAATTTAGTCGGCCTGCTCTCCTTCCTCTCCGCTCGAACTCGACCCCCTCGTTCTCTCGCCCTCTCTCTCGCCTTCTCGAACTCGACCAACTCTGCCATTTTCAGCTCTGCCGTACCGACGGCGTTGCGGGACTTGTCCTCGCCGTGGAGAAACCCGGCTCCTTCATCGTCGATCGGGGACTGGGACTGGGCGAGGAGCTGGGCGCCGAGGACGAAGTGGCGCTTGGCAAGGGCGGCGGTTTTGTTACGGCGCGCTGGAAGACGACGGCGTCTTCGGAGCGGATGGAGCAGCGCCAGGAGGAGGAGGAGAGGCGGTGGTGGGGGAGGAAGTTGGAGGTCGCGGAGCGGATCTCGGAGAAATTATTTGTGAAATTTTGGTTTATGTTTCCGTCTCTGGGTTGATCTATTTGAGGGAGGCGACGGAGGAGGAGGTGGAGGATTTGGAGAAGTTGTAGCTGGAGTTGTCGATGGTGGTGCTGAAAATGGCGGAGCAGACGAAGAAGAAGACTGGAGAGAGGGAGGGATTTGGGGGTTGCGGCGGAGAGATCTGAGAATAGATGATTTCTGTTTTTTTTTTTTTTTTAAATTTTTTTTTAAGTTTGATTCTCCTATCCGATATAATACCAAGCACAGTATAAAATAATACAGTCAATAGTCCGATACTGCACCAAACGCCCGACTAATTTAGTCAGTACTATCCGATGACTATTTATCCTATCCGACAAAAATAGTCAGTACAGTCCGACCTGCCAAACGAGGCCTAAGTCTCCTCTTATGACTTACCCAACAAAATTGATAATCAAATGAATAATCTCCTTAAAGCCATGGACATACTTCCCTTCCCTTGGAGGATGACCATTTGTTGAGGACAAACAATCAAAATTAGAGCTAATGGATTCCCATAGTGCAGTCTAGACAAATTAAAAAGCAATCGCAAACGTATTCACACAAAAATTCGATTCATGACATATTAAACCGTATTTTGAGATGATGCACAAATAGAACCCCTATCTATATATTATAGCCGGAAACAAATAAGCATGTGACAACACTGCCGGATAATTAGGGATAATATAAACAACAAAATTAAAGCTAATCCTTCCTTGTTGTGGTTGCCGTTCCCCTCTAATCACATTACTTCAAGAAAAGAAAATCCAAAAAATATTAAAAGAGAAAATACTGCCGACTAGAAAGATGCAATGTGGTGTCATTGTCGAGCAAACAATATAAAATAAAATATTCAAATCCAAAAATGTCAAATGAATTTTTACGAAACATTTTTGGTACTGTTTATTTTTAATGAAAATAACATTTTTACTCTAAAAAAATCACTATTCAATTACAACACTTTTTTTTATCATTTTGATTAAAATTCAAAATTTTCAAATTCTTTTAATTGATTTTCTTAAAAATCAAATGTAAAAAATATACCCTTTCTATTTTCTTATGAACGGAATTGACACCGTTTGACGGCAAAACGCGTGTCTGGAACCTTGAGAAAGTCAAAAAGGGGCTCCCCGTTTGGTCTTCCGACGTTCATTGACTACGTTTCCTCGGTCGACTCACGCTAAAATGCGCTGGGGGTTGAGTTGGTGACGTGCCTTTTTATTACAAAGCAAACGGTAGAAACAAATAAGCAAAATCTAATTTCCCTGCACTTGGCAAAACCAGAAAGATATCTTCCTCAATCCTGCTTTGCTCAAACAATCCTCCTCTGACTTCTCTCAAAATTCTGCTTCTGCTTCTGCTTTCTGGGTTCAAATTCTGCTTCTGCGTTCTGGGTTCTATCTGTTTTGTGCCACGTTTGAAGCTGAGGATCGCAAATTTGGTTGTATATTTGAAGATTTCAGTCGGTGGAAAATGGTTCTGATGAAGGAATTGTATCCTTTTATATTTTCGTTTAATTATGCTTTCTGAATTAGGGGTTTGAATTATTTACCATTTTATCTGTTTGCTGAGAAAATGCCATTTGAATTTCATTTATGTTGTTCTAGTGTAGATTTTTACTTGGGGTGGTGGCGGATATTGGATTAAGACAAAACTGAGCAAATTAAGGGTGTTTAAATGTGTTAATGTGTTACAAATTTAGGGTTAGTTTGGTGAATGAAGAACAATGAATAGGAAGGCAAAGTTCCAATCTTTTCTGTTATTCATGGGGGTCTATGTCCCTCCCAAAGCTGGAGCCTTGTTAGCTTGGGGCCACCCTTATTCTTATTGTTCTTTAGATATTTGGCTAATTAGAACTGAATGCTACTTAAAGTTTTTATCTTTCATTTTTCTGGTAAATTTGTATGACTTTTGCAATACAAAAACAATGTCCCCTTTCTTTTGAGGTTTCCTTAACTCTTGTCTTTTCAACTGGGGACTTGCGTGAAGTCGTATTGTCATGCCCGTGTCATTGGAAGAGGTAAATGTAGTTCATGAGTTCATGATTCTGTGTTCTACTAAAATTTTAGCGAGCGATTAGTTTTGTTTAATTTTCATTTGTAAAAGAACTGTGGAGTGATTGTTAACCACATATTTGAACTTGAACTGCAGTATCAAGTAGCCCAGACGTACATGGTCATGAAGATGCAGAAACAGAACACGACCAGTACCGAAGGGGTGGAAATAGTAGAGAGTAGACCCTTTGAAGATGATGTATTTGGAAAGGGTCACTACAGTTCTAAAATTTATCGTCTACAAAGGTAAAACCGGTTCAAATTTGTCAGTTTAAGTTTCCGTTGCTAAATTGTTCATTTGATGATGTTGAAGTTTGTTTCTTCAGTTGAAAAATAATGTATTTTGGTCCTGATTTTACCACAGCATTGTACCACCTATGTTCCTACATGTATGGTGGCCTCACAGTTTGTTTACTCTCTTTTTTCGATGAAGTGGATCATCAGTTAATACCGTTTCAATTAGACATGTATGTTATGCATTCCAAGGTTACTTAGTCATTCATTTTCTTATTCCAGCAAAGCTCCTGGTTGGCTTACCACTTTTGCACCAGCAGAAGCTCTCATCATGCAAGAGGAAGCGTGGAACGCATACCCAAGATGCAAAACAGGTTTTCCAAGCGTTCTTTAAGTCAACTTTTGTATACCTTGTTTTTTAACACACTTCGAACTTATTCTAATGGTAATTTTGGTTGACTGCAAATGTATGGCCAATGGCACAGTAATCAAGGTAAATTTTCTTGTCCATCTCTGAAAACAATTGATACTTCCATCTCTTCTTGGACTTTTTTAAAATCAGAAGCATGATCTTGTTTTGGGACTTTGCAGTGCCCATACTTCACCAAGTTTCAGCTGACCGTCGAAACTGTTCACAGAGCTGACAAGGGCCATTCGGATAATGTAGGTTTCTAGAAAAGTTTTCTGTTCTTTTGTTTTGCAACTCTTTTTGTAGCCTGAAATCTGTAATTTAATGGCTTCATCATCCTCTTTGATACTTCATTAACTACATCCTAGGTTCACGGTCTAAGCAAAGCACAATTAGCAACTAGGGATGTGGAAATTGTTGATATTGCTTCATCAGCAAGAGATTACTGGAGTTACATAGTTGGCACTAACTACACGGACTTATCTCAATTTACATCAGCGAAAACTGGACGTGGTCCACTTTTAGAGGGATGGCAGGTTGGAATATGCCCTACCAGTAGCTTAATCTTATTGTGTATTACTTTGTGCTTGAATATTTATTTATGGGATGGATAAGATGTTGCGCTTTGATTATATTTATCTTAGAAACTTCTCTATCTAGCTTTCAACCTGTTAATGATTACTTTTAAATTACAGGATAAGTCAGATCCAGTTATGACAGCCTACAAACTGGTCACCATTGATGCACCATATTGGGGTTTTGGCAATAAACTTGAACAAGCTTTGCTATTGGTAGGCTCTCTTAGATTTTGAATGTTATCATTTATTACTTTTGTTATACGTCTTTTGGTTATGACGAACGTCTTCTATAATACAATAGCTACGCAAATGGCAGCATCAGGTGTATGAAAAAGACAACCAATAAGTTAGAAGTAGTTAATTTCTTTTTATAGTTCAGGTTTGTTTTGCAGCAGAATGAGGCAATGTTTACTTTTGTTGGAAATAAAAAAGAATGATACGGTGGAAACAACGAGACCAGAAAATTAACCTTGACGAGTCGTAACCATTGGTTATGAAACATGTCCAAACTTCCACTTGTCAATTTTCTATATTTCCCTAGACACAGACATTTCTAGAAACTTACATTATGTCTTTTTCTTTGGGTTGGAACTATACCAAATCAACCTTCTTGATGAAATATTCATCTCGATCTGATTGGCTTTAGAACAACATACATATGATGTGATTAAAGCATTAAAACTCCAGTGGAAGTATCAGAAGATTGATATCCTCTAAAAAGCTAGTAAACTGTGTTTGAGGTCACCTTCCTCGTCTGCACTTCTTTTCTCTATTAACAACTATTCGCTTTCTTATTTTCGAAAGATTCTAAGCGGAGTGAAATTTTAAGTTTATATTGATTTTCAGTTTCACGTATATGTGAAGTTTTAGTTCATTTTATTCTATTATACTTTTAACTGTTATTATAACCGGGATACTTTTTATAGGGTGAAAGGGCTCTTTTCCTAGAAAGCCATCGGAATTGTTTTTCTTGGATCGATGAATGGTTTGGAATGACAGTTGAACAGATACGTGAAAGTGAACGACATAGAAACTCAGAGGTACGAAGGTTCTAGACAACAACTCATTCAATAGATGTTTCCAATGGTCAATGAAGTTATTGCTTATAATGCTTTTCTTTCTATAGTTCATTACTTATCCAAAGAAAAATAAAAAAATGAAGCCTGCATATGGATTATGATCAACTTATCCATGTTTTGGTGATAGAAAATCACATTTTCATAAGCCAAAGTATACTTTTATTCCCGTAATTTACTAATAGTTTCAATTTGGGAGTCTGGGGCATCTAAGCAAATTGGAGTAATGTCAACCTTGTAATTTCGAATTGGCGTCGGTCGCACAAATTGAAGATCATAAGGAATAGACTGGCGCAACGTCTAATCTTTTCATTTTAGTTCTTCTTACTCATTGTTTCCAGTCATTCAAATTAATTTACCAGAAAAAGAGTCATTCAGTTTGTATTTAGAAAAATCTATGAGCTTTGTTTCGAGTGTGGTTCTTCTGTGACAGTCTGGTTAGTTTCCGCGCACTCCCAGTCTTCTGTGCTTGGCAAATTGCTAACTTCTGTTATATTTTGAAATTGAACCTTGCAGTACAAGTCAATATCTGCTATCCGTTGACTTACTTCCAAACCAATGATACATCATCAGTTCTTAACGACTGCTATTCCATGCTGCAGACCCAGGAACTTGGGAGGCCAACTTTGGTGAAGAGTCTAGAAGATTTTGACCAGAGATTATTACCTGAAAGTGAAGAAATTTATAGCGGGCAGAGAGCTCAACTTTCAACTTAATTCCATGGACTTCCGTTGACATGGAGCAAATTCTTTATACGTGTGCTGCGTTCGACAACAATCACGTGCATCCATCGCATAACAGTAGGCCTCACCTGTTTCGTATTACACTGTGCCGGTTGTGCTGCAGAAATTGTATGCGACATACCCGGGTTGGAATTGTTTTCCTGCTGATTTTGCAGCATAAACATGACAGAATGTATAGCACACTTACATGTAGCGTGCCCGGATAAATTATCAAAGAAAGGAATACCCAGCATGGAAATTTTCTGTTACATTTCGAAAGAATTGTGCATCAAGAATGGTGGAAGCACCACATTCACAATTTGTTTGCATTCCAAAATACACGCCACATTTACAAATGATAGGTTTATATACTTAGAAATGCTGCAACAAACATGTGCAATTTTCATCAATTTCATTTGTGGAACGGTAGGGATTTTCGTACTCCCAGTTTCTCCTTCTGTGCTTCTCCCTTGTTTATGCACGTTAATTCTCCTTTGATTTAATCAATTATAATGCTACAAACAAGGGGATGGAGTATAGAACGAGAAAAAGAAACAAGGGGAAGGAGTCTCGAACAAGAAAAGGGGAGTGTGAAAATCACTTCTCTCTGAGAAACAAATGACAAACAATAATTTATTGATTCTATCTTTTCTATGAGAAACAAATCAAACTATCACAGTCAAATTACTTGGAGGAGTTAAAACCTCTCCTGAATTTCATAAAATGCGAGTATCAACAAGCAAGTTAACCAGTTCCCCCCACTTCACTCATCGTTCGATTCGTAAGGAAGTTGATTGAGATCCAAGTCTAGTTTTTCGGGAACTATAGTGATCTCACCGTCTTCTTCATCCACCGGTGCTACTTCTGCTGTCCCCGGAGCATTTTCCACTGGCATTCTATAGTTGTGACCTCTCTTGTGGCCTCCCAGAGCCTGACCTGTTGAGAACTTGCAGGGGCAGATGTTGCATACAAATTGTTTGGTCTCCTGCTCCACCGCTTCAGCTTCTTCTGCTCTTTCAAGAACTTGGTTACTGGTCGCACTAGAGCCATTGTAGTTTCCCCTTTCAGCATAAGTAGCACCAAATTCTTGAGTTCTTCGCGGAATCTGGTAGCGGGCTTGTTCGAGTAAAGCCGTGTCTTTGATGGGCTTTTTACCTGTTTTCGAAACTGCCTTCATCATCGCCTTCTTCGACTTCACCTTCCAACTAATCTCATCAGCATTCTCATCATCGTCATCTTCTTCCACAGAAACCTTTTCTTTACCTCCAACACTTAACTTATTCGACACAAAAGACACACTCCCAGAACTTCTACTTTTCTTCGAAGTTTTATTGCTTCTACCATCAAGTTTCAGCTTGATCTTCAACGGAGTATTGCCTTTGTATCCACGAGGTGACTCTTCTATTGCCTTCTCTGATGCAGATTCACTAACTTGGTCAGCTGCATACTTACTACTGAACCCCGTTTCGTTCACGTCACTCATCGTTGCATCTGATCTTCTGAATCTAAACTCTTGAGGCTTGCTTGAAATCTGGTTGAGGGTTTGATCAAGCAAGCCGATATATTTTTTGGGTTTTGTAACTCCAAAACTTTTACTTCCCTCCATGGTAATTTTCTTACTACTTCTACCATCAAGATGAAGGGTTACCTTTGTATCCAACTGGTGACTCTTCTATTAGCTTCTTCCCTCCGAATTCACCAACTTTGTCTTCACCATTAGGATCTCTTTGCTTAGCAATCCTGCGTCTTTGTTCGATCTTCGTCCAGTTTACTAAAAATTGTGCTGCATCGTTGTCTGTCTCTATGGTGTGATCGGAAAAACAAGCTATCACCATCACCATCATCATCACCGTCATCATCGTCATCATCACTGGAGTCATTTTCGTACGAAGAAGATTTGATCTCTTCCGAAGGAGGCTGAACGGCCCCCGGAGGTCTCACACCTTTCCAATCTCTTTCGCGGTGGAGTCTCATGTGTCCGTGCAAGGATTTGATTGATGGAAAATCCTTTTTACAAACATAGCACGATACTTCACCGCTGCTGCCTCCTTCATTGGAAGCAACATGTTTCTTCTTCGGCTTAAACAATGCTTTGTTCTTCTTGGGAAGAAGAAATTGATTAAAGTGAACTTTTCTGTGACCTCCTAAAGCTTTTCCATTTTGAAATATCTTCCCACATTGCTCACAAACCCGATCTCCGCTTCGATGATGAACAACGTCACTGTCTAGCACTACTTGTTTACCCTTATGATCATCATCGTCACTTACCGGGACTTGTTCTTCAGTCTCTTGTGAATGCACATCATCATGATCCACGATTTCTTGATTTTCTTCTTCTTCTTCTTCATCATGATCTTCTTTTAGGTGCTTGTTTTTCTCTTGGAAGTCTTTCATGAAGAATAAGAAAAATCAATCCAATTTTTTTTTCAGCTAAACTGATAGAAGGGTTGAGTTTCCCTTTTGTATTGGATTAGGGTTCTCACTAGAGAAGCTGGTTGTATAACAAACTCTCTGATTGAGACCCTATCAAAAAGTTTCAAAACCCTAATTGATTTTCTCTGAATTCTGGCTGCTTTTGTTTTTGGTTTGTTTTTTGGAAGTAAAATAATAGCCCCGATTAATTAGTGGAAATTAATTAAGATATGATATGGAGATTAATTTGTGACTTTTAGGGGTTTGGCTGAAATCTCTGATGATTATCCCCTCCAATTATGAGTTGTGTCTAGATTAGTATGTTTGAGTACCCGATAAGTTTGCTGTAATTAATCAGCTGGGGTAAAATGGGGTAAAAAAAATATTGTTGGTTTGGGAAGATAACTGCTGGGGTTCATTTGTTCAAATAGGACTCGAGCAACTTTTTTTTTAATAATCTTTAATTGGTCAAGATTAGTCCTAGTGAAAATTCTAAGTTGCTTTTTAGTCAGGAATCGAATGCTCCGCCGATTTTTTTTATTTTATTTTTTATTTTATACATAAATAAGTTAATTGTAATTTGTAATTAGTTTATAATAGTTCGGTTTACTGAATCTATGATCTTATAATGTCATATTATTGTGATTTCAGAATATATCTTACTTGTTAGTTTGGATCATGACATAAATTTGGATTATTATGTGTGCCTCCTAGTGGATTAATTCCCTTTTGGTTTGTGGAAATGAATTGATGGGAGATCAATTTCCATATGTTTCAAGGGGATGAGAAATGAATTCATTTCCTATATTTGGTAAGTTGGAAAAGTATATCAAGAAATATCATTGTATTTCCCTTCCCATATGTTTGGTCTGCTTTCTTTGATACGACCCATGTTTGATTTGTGCAACAATTGGAAACAAACCATCTGAAATTAGTATAGGAACGAAGGAATTGGTATAGGAAGAAGTCATTCACATTAAAATGTTAACTAACCATTTGAAATTATTAATCTTAATGAATCAAAATCGTACTGATTTCCCAATATAATTTGATAGTTTTATTCTCATGATCTCTGTGTAATGTGATTTAGTGATAGACCTAAACAATGAATTGCTCCGATCATTATGCAACATTATAAAATGGAAAACAAAAGGTAGAAAGGCAGCTAGGATTTCTTAATTTTGTTAAAATTTGCATGTGTATGTTGTATATAAATCATGATTGTGTGAGAAAAAGAGATGCAATCTCTTCTTTAAGAAATAAGGAGATTTAAGTTGGTAGCTACCATCTTTTCTTTTGATACCTCTTTATTTATTTATTTTAAACAAACGATATTATCTACATTAGGAAAAGTGGTGTGCTTAGCCTCACAATGACCTTTTGGATACCTCTTTTATGTAGGATTTTTATTGGATACTTCGTCTAGGAAAGAAATATTTGTTGAGAATCCAACAATAAATGGCTATTTAATTTGGTTGTGGACCAATTGGGATTTTTTATTTTGAGTACATCGATATTTTTACACTAAAGAGAGGAGGAGTTCAACTAAACCACACAATGGGCAGCCTAATTTGATATCGAATTCGTCATCCACGAGATTCGAACCTAAAACTTCTTACTTCCAAGTGAAGAGAAATACTAGCAGACCGTAGTACTGAGTGACATGAACCAATTAGGATTTAACCACAATAAACCCTGCTAATTGACTTTCAACGTTATGGTCTCAGGGTACGTTTGGTGGTCCGGCTTGGATCAGTTTTGGTACTTTAAAGTAGTCAGGTTAGGGTTGGACTGGATAGGCATTGAGTTTTGTCTAATGTTAGGCTAGTATTGATATAATGAAACTGTAGCTAACTTTTGTTCAGTGATGACTCTATGGACGGGAAGAACAAAAATCACTCATGTTACGCTGAAAGAAGTCTTGTACAAAAACAATCACGTCCAAACCAACATTATCCCAACTGCTTTGGAAATGAATCCAGTGTTTCATGAACACAGCAAGATATAGATATTGATTGCCTTATTGTACGTGAATGAATTCAGTAAGGAGAGATGACAACAACTCATGTTTCACCTAGGCAACAACCGACATGTTTACCAAGCAACTTGGGCAGGCGACATTTCGTTATCTTCTGGCAAGTTGAGTGTTCTTGACATTCACACTCTAACTTTTGCCATATCAAAGATTTTTACCCTAGCTCACTTCCATCCCTGGGTAGGACAATTCAAAACCAATGGTTCAATCTGTTGCAACAACCGTGGGGATGTGTTTCTTGAGGCCTAAGCCAACCGTCCCGTATCAAAGATTTTGGACAAACCAGATCATCTTGGACCAATTAAACAACTCCTTCACGCTGATCATATGGCGTCACCACAAGCTGAAGGCACAAGCGCTCTAATACTAGTGTTAAGCAAGAGTCCAAGATAATGTAGAATGTTAGGATGACATTGTTTAGTTGTTATACCGAGAGGATATTCCTCGGTGTACTCTTGTGGGTATAGCCGTATAGCTTTACAGTGAGCACATTCGTCAAACCGGACTCAAATGGACCATAAAACGTGGGTTGCAATTCGCCAATGCTAAGCGAGTCAATCAGTCGTCAGTGGTGATGTTGCTGATCATTAACCGTGAAGCTTCCTGCTACAAAAATATTTTCTGCTCCAGCTTCCCTCTTTCCACCACTAGATTTCCTAACTAAAGAAAGTTGAGGTTTCACTGTAAAACCAATTGGCAATATGGGATTCATTCTCGACAGCGCACCCCACCCCGTCACAAAATACGTTAAAAGAAAAGTGTAACACAGAGAGATTTGTGTTTGGTGCCTCAAAGATTGCTGCTCTCAGGTCCAAAGCTGCTAGCTCCAGCGTGCCAAACCCTACGTGTGTTGAAGTTATGCCCGCCCTCATTTGGAAATGCGCAATAGAAGCATTGAGATCAAACTCGGGTCTTATAAAGCAATCCATGTGGTGACAATCAGTGAATATTGCGGGAAATACTGCGACGACCCTTGGCGGAGAAAATTTTAATGGGAAGTCTAGTGGGGTAGTGTATGGCAAAGAAAAAAAAAATCAGATATTAGTGATCGTCATCCTCAAGTAGCCGCCGATGATAATGATCTTCAAAGTTTGGTTGCTGAATTGGGGAAAAGCACTAAGGAATTTAAAGAAAAATATGAGTTAGTGCGGACGATGCACTTGAAATGTTCAAAGAGTTTTGGAACCTCATCAATAGGGATGATACGGAGAGTTATGGTTGCAGCAGTACGTTCAGAGTGCCCTTTTATGCAGCAGATTTCGGATGTAATTAAGTTCATGGATTTTATCAACAACGCGGAAATGAAGAATGTAATTAAGTTCATGGATACAAGAGATGGCGATGGCATAGAAGCGTCCTTGACTTTCAAGGATGAAGACATGGCCGTAATTGAAAACAATAAGGAGCTGCTTGCATATGGGCCAGTCCATTGCAAAGTTATAAAATTATCAATTAATCATAAGAAAGATGTTATGTTGCCAGATGACCAAGAAATGTATAATCACTCACAATTAGATTTGATATATTTTTGTTGAACAAACGATATTATCTACACTAAGGGGTGGGGGAGTATGCTAAGCGTCACAATGGGCTAGTAATAATGTGGTTCAAATTCGTCTTTGACAAAATCGAACCTAAATCTCTCACTTATAAATGCAGAGGAATACCATTAGATTTGATATTAAGGGTGAAGAATAAATGAATGTGGTTTTAGTGTTTCAATCTCAACCCTTGATATCAAACCCAAAGGTGAGTGACTATCGTAGACTTGATTAAATATGATAAATATGGATGCCTAAACTATCTCTGATTTGATTATATTTTATAGATATTATCATTAACTGAGAACTAAAAAAATAAATGATTCTGATCAAGAAATTTATATGGTGGAAATACGTTAGTTGCAAGGTACGGAAAATATTTTTTTACTCATCAATCCATGTCTCTAAAAAGTTTTCAAAGAAAAAAAACAAGTCTCTATAAAAATTATTTCTTCTTTACATGTGGGGAACGCATTTTACACAAGCATGCAATTTACTATGGTATTCTTGCAACCTAGAAACAAAAGACAAATGAGACCTTGTCACACTGTTGTGGTGTGAGTCAAAGGCTCTCTGATGTCTAGGTTAAACTTGACTATAGGAAAATGAATTACCAACTATGGATTTCTTAGAGCATCTCTAGTGGAGTTCTTAAATAGGGACAACCGTCATATAAAATGGATATAAAACAAATATAGGAACAAAATGAATCTCAAATGGACCGAAAAGTGAGTCCCTAAAATATAGTGACTCACCAAATACATCGGAACCCACCACCTTTATTGCTGCTGTGCAATTGGAGTTCAGTGGCCAGAATTTGAACTTGGAGTTGATGTATGTTAACGTTGAGAATCAATGTATTTTAAACTAAGTATTAAGTTTATGTTTTGTTCATTAGGTATTGAATCAATGTATTGCGTTTAATTAATAGTAAGCTATGCCATCTTTCCTTTTAATTAATATATGATCCCTAGTTTTTTCTTTCATTATGTGCCCAACTACGTACCAAATCAACTTGCAAGGATATAACTTGATAATGAAGTAATTCTAGTTTTATTTTTTTTAATTTTTCTTTTGTCATTAAAAAGTTCACAAAATATTTTATCAGAATGTAATTTTAAATTAATTCAAAAAGGGTTAATATAAACAAAAAAAATGTACTCCTAATCAAATTATCATATAAAATCATAAAAACCTCAAATTTGGGGATTCCACTACAAGAACTCTCCTTTTGTAGGCAATATTCCTTTAGGGATACAAAGATTTTCTTTAAATCCTTAAATGAGTACTCAAAAGTGGTGGTGGGAGTTCCTAAATAGGGACTCCCATTGATGCTCTTAGTTAAGGTATAATTACCTTCACATGAAAATGAACATGTTTTTATATAGAGTTTGACACGGATTTGAGAATGATTCATTATGGCACGCGTGACGCTCTCTAAGTAGTTGGTTTAAATCCTATGTTATCCCACTAATTTAGTCCATAAACTATGACTATGAGAGACGTGATGAGAGACACCAATCAAGAGTCACGTTTAGAGATAACTTTTAATAGCAGGATGACCTATGTATGCTTCATGATTATATGGATCTTGTTGTCTGGGAGTCCTTGTGGGCTCGTGGAATCCTCTATTTGGGCTTTATTTGGCTTGCTAAGCTCACCAATTCTGTTGATAGAAGGTGGCACAATGCCTTGATTTACGTGAGGCCATCATGTGAGGGTTGGAGGGCACACTGCTCGGTAAATGTGTCTTCTACGCTGAGTGTGATTTACGAGATGAGATCTTCTGCATCCATTTTTGCCTATGACCTCCCTGTGCCTTTGTTAATTGGTTGAGAATTTGATTTATTTTTTATTATTTTAATTATTGTCAAGTTAACATTAATTATGTTTAGTTCAATTAACAAAGGCACGGGGAGGCCACAGGCAAAAATGGGTGCAGAAGATCTCATCTCGTGATTTACAGGGAGACATTCTCTTTTACATTTAATGCTCAACCCGTCGTACGAAGATAGATTTTTCTGTGATAGATACATAGGGTAATACATTACGTATCACTATATAAATAGTAAAATATATGTGCTAAAAAGTTAATAATTTAAAAAATAAAAATACTTACCACTTACATAAATACACATGATATACATTTATGTTCCTGTCACAATTAAAAAATAAGAGCGAAACCTTAAAGGCAATTCTGTTAACCAGGTCTATTTTAGTACACGTGGCGTCCTTTTTTAGGACAGTGAAATTTGGTTACCATATCATGAGAAGGAGAAATTTTTTAGTGTGACGGGAACACACCTCAGCAGTACAGGGGATGTTCCCCACCAGTTAAAGTTTAACAGCTGGATTTTGGTTTTGGTCTTCCATTTTTTTAGGTCTGAACAAAATTAAACACAACGAAAAGAAAAAAAACTTCTCGCTTCTCTATCTCCTCCCTTCTCTTCTCCTAAAAGCGAACCAGAAGAATCGAGGCATCAACCCTTGGAGCGAGATTTGGGACAGTCCTTCGAGGATTTCTCAGAAACCGATTATGATAAAAAGAATTGATGGGCTAATTTTACACACAGAGTATGATGACGGTGAAGAGGAAAGCAAAGTTCTTTCCCTGATTTAACCATCAAATTCTAGAGTTTTCTCAGAAACCAAACACCCTACACTTTCTCACCTTTTTGTAAAAACAAAAAAAAAATTAGATTCCTTGCATGCATCTAGATCTAGGTTTAAAAGCCTTCAAAAATCTTATAAAGAAAACTAAAATTAAAAAAAAAAAAAAAAAAAAAAAATCTTTGTTTGGCAGCGACCGCCTCACCATTGAAGAGAGCCACAGCCCAAAAATTTCACCTCTGCTTCGGTTATAACGGAAGACATAACAGAGTTAAAATGGAATTCTGACTTTTCAGCTTCAAGGTGTGCTTAAGTAAGCTTAAACCAAAATCTAGCTGTCAAACCGCAATTGATTGGGAACACCACCTGCCCTGCTGAGGTGTGTACTCCCGTCACTCCCAAAAATTTCTCCATGAGAAGAAGTGAAAGAGTATATCACGCCTAAAAAATGACTTAATATGTAAGTGAAAAAAATAAATAAAATAAATTCTAAAGAATTACTTACGAGATACGTATAAGATAATAATTATGACATAGCAAATTAGAAATTAATCTATTAGGTTAGACCACAAATATGTGATTAAAATTATCGAAATTATATCATAAACTGGTGTATGAGATGCACCTTATATTTGGATAATTAGATTTGCCTGGCTGAATTTTAATAGCCTTAATTTAGCTATTCAAAACCTGGTATATTATAAAAAAAAATAAAAAAAAACCCTAAAACTATATCCCCTGTTTCAAACCTAAATAATGATAAGGAGACCAAATTTGTAAACCAAATGATATGGTTGTAAATGATTAAATTATTAATTAAATGTCGATTAACGTACTTGTTTCTTATTGGTGATAAACCATTTGGCTTGCAAATTTGATTTAAAAATTTGGTTAACCTAACATTATTCTAAATAATTTAAACATAACAATATATGAGTGACATTATTTAATTTCACCCACCAAATTATAACCTTCTCATTATCCAAGAAGATTTATGCAATTATAACATAATAATCTGCCGAGAAATACACATGATAGTGTGCCCGTACTACCCGCACAGGCTGCAGTGCAATTGGTCATTTCGCCAGTATTGGGCACGGCGGCAAAGAAATCCTTCTACGGGCTAGGGTAGTAACCTAGGGTTAGGGTTTAAACTGGGAACGAGGAACAAAGGGAAAATAATGCAGGTGAATCTGTATATGAATCAATATCCTTTAAAATTTCTAGTAGAAGATAAAATAATGCGGGTGAAGAATAGGAGAGGGTGTGATGATGCTCACTCTAAACAATATATTCTCTCTTAACACATATAATTTGTGAATCTGTGATTAATTAACAAAATAACTCCCACTTAACCAACTTGACCATATTTTTCTAACCTACTAGCAGAAATGCAGCTACCCCCAGATTTAACGTATTTCCTGACCTGAAAACGCATCAATTGTCCTCCAAACTATAGAACTTTGCACTAGTGTCGCCCCCAACGTCAAAAAGATTTGTCGAACGTGATCCTACCTCTTCTTTTTTTTCGATCAAAAAAAGAGGCCAACATGAACAACTAACTAGGAACTAATCAAAGTCTACTTATTTCATGACTTGGAGGTGTCCGAAGGACATGGCAGCCCAAATACTTAAGCAAACCAAGTGATGCAATGCAATCAACAAAATTGCCCTTCTCTGTGTTGAGCTCTAAGGCCTCGTTTGATAGAGATGATTAACTTGGATTATACTATTCACTATATTGAAGATATTTTGACGCGAGAAATGGATGACAAGTTTCTTATTTTGTCCAAGTTGAAGATTACTCGTGAAGAAAAGTTGTCCCTTTTAACCTACCTTTTTGATGGAACTAGGAGGGATATCTTTTCTCCATGAGCAACCTTCAACCTGGACAAAATATGGAAGTTCTCATCCATTTCTTCCTTCAAAATGCCTTCAAGTAATGAAGTAATGAATAGTCATATCCAAGTTAGTCCTCCCTATCAAACGAGGCCTAAAAGTACCCCGTTCATTAGATGCTTAAAGGATGAAGAATATCACAGCTATCTAGACTGATTGAGCAAAACTGCTAGCATCTAATAATATATACCAGATAGAGGATGAGCAATATATAGCTAGACTCATTTAACAAAGCCAAAGCAACCTTAGCTAGAATTAAACTCAATTAGAAGGGAGAGCTTCTTGCCTTTTCTTTAATGAATACAAGTATATATTAGACCCTAATACTGTAGTATGCTTTTAAATTTTTCAAACTGTACATTGCATCCGCAATACATCTATAGAATAATGCTAGAACGATCACAATTTTGTATTATATTTTAATATCATAGGATGAAATTTGATGTACATGTCAAAGATTATTTTTAGCAAGGCCTAGCTATTTACACTTTGTACCCTCAATGTTTAATTAGCACATACTGGTCTCGGTAGTTTAAAAATAGCAAACTGAAGCCGCAAAAAATTAAAAATTGTTACAGCATCGACCCTTATGTTAGGCTGTTTGGTTATATGCTGACATGAAAAAAATTGAGGGATCATTAGTGAAGACCAAATCAGAACTAGTGAGGATATTGTTTGTTTTAACAATAATGTGCTCCAATATTGCCAAGGAAATTTCGGATGTTAATTAGGGTTTATTTTGGGTTGAATTTTCTGATATCATTCTTCTCACCAAGGAGGAAAATCTATAATGTACAAGATTGATATCCGCCAATTGATTTGACTTTACGAACCGGGAATTGAATAATATTCTCATCCAACTTCTCCTTAATGAAGTGTCTGTCAACTTCCATATGTTTCGTGCGATCATGTTGGATTGGGTTGTGTGAGATATCAATAGCTGCTTTATTATCACAAAACAAATCCGGGTCTAAATTTGAAGGATACCCGAGCTCAACAAGTAACCTCCAAAGCCATAATAGTTCACATACTCTTTTTGCCATACCCGTGTATTCCGCCTCTGCACTTGATAAAACAACCACTTTCTGTTTCTTACTCTGCCCCACTATTGCATATGTGCACCCAAAAAAAAAGGTACAATAAGCCGTTTGGGTATATACCAAAGTGGGATTGGCTGAAGAGCAGTCATTTTCATACACTCAGCTTGAAGATGCAACACTAAAAGGATGAGTTCGAAAGTCGCAGTTTTGGAGCTGTTTACAAAGAAATTGTGTTTTGTTACGGTTAAGAGACTAGAGAAAGTTGTTTCGAAGGAGCGAGGGAATTCAAAGATGAAATCGGTACAGTTGGAGGAACTCATCACAAAAATTTGGTTTCTGTTTCGAGGGATCCCAAAAGCTTATTGTTTATGAATAAATGAACAATATGCTCACTTGCATATCTTATTTTAATGCTGCAGCCATTCCTCGACTGAGAGTAGGACTGTATGAATTGGAGCACACTTTTCTTGGAAAATTGGAACATCAAAAATACCCTGTCTGCTTAGATCTGATTTGTTCTAAACATCAGAAAATAATTCTTTACCAAAAGGTTAACCTAACGGAAGAGTTAATGGTGTAACAACTCGTAACTTTAATAGTCTTATTTTTCTATTCTTAAAACTACATGAATTAATGTATTTCAAACATCAAACCTTTAAAGTGCGAAGTGCAATTTTTCCTATAATTAATTAGAATAGTTGGTACATCTTGAAGCTAAATACATAACCTAAGTGTAAAACATCATTTAGCACTTCTCAAAGTATCACTTTGGTGTTCCACCTCTAAAATCACAATCTAGTAAACAGAAAATTTATTAGGGTGTGAGCCTCTTACAATTTAGTAGCTAGTGGTGAAAGTGAATTGCCCGTACGTATATGGCCAATTATCACATTAAATAATATGATAACCCTAAATAATATATAGTATTACCTTTTCTACCTATTTTCATCGATTGTGTGTATTACAAATTAATAAATACGACGTGTAGGTATTATCTACTGTGATGATGATGAATGGATGAACACATTCCCCTTCTATTCTCATTAATCCATACATATATAGGAAACCATGCCTACATGTCCTACATATCCACAGGATATGAACATTGCACTTGGCCAACGCAGTTAAAAGATAAAAGAGACTGCTTAATTAATTCTACAGTTTTAGCAAATTATAGTGTCTTTGATTAAATATACAACTTCAAGAATCACTCAAAGTTGGTATATTTTTGGCCACTCACTCCATCTCTTCCTTGCCCACACACAAGCTAGACATAACGACACTCGGATTGTTTTCATAACTTCTTCTACATTCACATCTAAACCAACTGGAAATTTCACAAACTAAACATAGAATTATTGAAAAAAAAAGATGAAAAACAAGTTCAGTACTGCCAATCATGTTGAAAATTATCAGACAGACTTATAGTCTTATAATAAGTGAGCAAAATTAAAGCTAAGGTATGATAATTAGCCTTGATAAACTGTTATAATAACAATGTAGGGTTTGTTTACACAACTAGTCTTCCAGCAGATGTTCCATCCTTAATCTAAAAGGAAGGTACGAATTTCGGTCCCGTTAATAATCTTTTCGTTTTTTATTTTTAACTTTCATTTTGTAATATTAGACATATATAAAGTGGAGATAAATGAAAGAAATGAGGATAAAATGGGAAGAAAAAGTAAAAATAATATTAACTAACAGAGAAACAAGCACATCCAAGTCCAATACAATCAAAATTATAGGGGACTCCTAGCACAACTAGGAATAGTCCTACTCCTATGTAAAAGCAGTTGCAACTCGATTGTTTTCGAAGTTTTTTTCATGAGTAATGTTAGGAAAACTAAATTTATAGACTAAATTTTGTAAATAAATGACATAGAAGTTAATGAGTGAATTATTTCTTAAACATTGATAAACGTGCTCATTTTCTATTTGTGACACATAATTTAGTTTGCAAATGTAGTTTACAAATTTAGTCTCCCTAGCATTACTATTTCCCCGTACATTCGCACCTTTAACAAAAATAACATGAAAAACTAAGGCAAAAACTTAACAAGTTCACCTAATAGGTCTGAAATTTCAAATTTTCATTTTTTTTTTCTGTATAATTCATTGCCTCCTGAAATTAGATTAATTAAAGATAAAAGCATATGGATTAATATCCAATTAAACTGGAGTCGGAGCAACTCACCTTCCTGAAGCCTAATTAATCTCCTTTGGCTTGTTCACCTGAGGAGGAATAGTCGCATCAGAACGCTCGCGATCTTTTTCCATGGAAGCCATTTCTGCATTATACCTTCCATATAAAAGTTTCTTTAGCGAAATTCTGCATTTGTACCCGACCTCAGACTGGCTCACTACTGGCTCAATAATCTCTGGTGAACGATTACGAACTCGACTTTCCCTCCCTCTTTTATCAGTCTTTCCCCACTTGAACGAGAAAATTTCTGCATTAATTGTACCTGATGGCTTCAGTCTCATCATGTCTTTGGCTAAACCAACACCATTATCATCATCATCATTTGTACATTCAAATGAAGACGAAGGAGGAGGAGGAAGAGGTGGTGGTGGTGGACAGGTACGCTGCATAATTTCGTTCACGGAACAGTACTTCTTAGGGTGCTTAAACTTGTACCTTTTTCTGTTGTTGTTGTTGATGGGAAGAAGAGGTTGGCGAGAGTGATCATTTTCTTCTGAATGTAAGCCATTGTTATCGTCCCCGCTGCTGGAGTCATGAACGCGTTCATTCAATTGGAGGGACTTGTTTCTCGCATGCCAGTTCTTCATGAGGAAAATGAAAATCCACCGGAGAAGGAGAGAGAGAAAGAATTCCGCTTTCTGCTGTGGTTTGGAATTTGGGGATTGGGACATGGTAGCATTTTTGCTCACCAGCATTTAGTGTGGTGTATGCTCACCACCTTATTTATCACACTTAGATGAGTTTGAATGTCGAGATTCGTGTAGTGAATAGGCACAAATCTCAAAATTCAAACTCATCTAACGGTGATAAATAAAATGGTGAGCATACACCACACTAAATGATGGTGAGCAAAAATACACTCATTGGGATAGGAAGCATTTTTACTCACCACCATTTAGTGTGGTGTATGCTCACCACCTTATTTATCACAGGTAGCTAAGTTTGAATTTCGAAATTCGTGTAGTGAATAGACACAAATCTCAAAATCCAAACTCATCTAACGGTGATAAATATGATGGTGAGCATATATCACATTAAATGATGGTGAGCATATATCACATTAAATGATGGTGAGCAAAAATGCATGGGATACGGATTTCATTTGATTTTGTTGGGGTGTCTGATGACGTGGCAGAGTGGTTATGCACTATGTCTTGTTTTTTATAATTAGGGTTAATCTCAGTCCACTACTCTGAAATTTTATGGTTTTCAACATTTAATACATGAAGTTTTTTTCATCCCAGAGTGGTACCTAAAGTCATAATCTTGGGACACTTTCATACATCTGTTAATGTTACTGTTAAATGCCCACATGGACAATGACTGGGCACCACGTGAATATTAAAATAATAATAATAATAATAATAATAATAAAATATTTATACAAAATAAAAAAATAAAAAATAAAAAAAAAACCCTGAAAATACACTTCAATCTGCAACCACCCTTTCAATCCCCATCTACACATCCTGCAATCCAACCTCACCGTCAGCCACCCTTTCAATCCCCATGCTCCCTAACCCGTCTTTCCCTCTCACTTGGCACAACTTTCTCCTCATCGCGTACATCTCGTGTGCCGACAATAATCTATCTCCGATCGGCGCCAAGATCTCTATCCTTCTTGGTTAAACCAGTTGGCTCGAATTTCAAGAACCCAATTTCAGCATCATCGGCGACAGTAGAGATGGCTGGTCAGTGTTAGAAGAAGGTGGAGAAGTTTCAGACGGCGGAGGAAGTGGCGGTGCGTCTGGCGAAGTACACAGGTGGGAAACAAACCCCTCAAGGCATCAGGTCGGGACGAGTGGTAACCGGTTCCCGTTGATGAAAAAGACAGGGTTGCAGCAGACAAAAGGTGTTGATGCTGAGGCTGAGAGATTTGTGGAACAAAGGGGGAATGCTAAGATAGGGGTTGGTGCTTGCTTGAAGAGGAGGAAGCCTGGGTTGGTGTTTTTTTTTTTTTTTTTTGACAAACGGAATATATCAAATAAACCGGGCAAAGAAGCCAAAGCGAAACAGAAAGCCTACCCCGAGGCAAGCAAAAAACAGAAGCTACTGAAACAAAGTAGTGTGAGAAGGTACAATAAGATAACGACACCGCATCTAATGCTAAGAGCATCACTTCTCCCACTAATCCAAATTCATTCCATTCAATCTAAGATTCAAATTCCCTCCAAACCAAAGCACCTCCACCCACGGGCACTAAAGAAACAAATGTTCAATGGTTTCCTCATGCCGATTGCACAGAGGGCAGGTAGGCGAAGGAGCCAACCGTCTTTTAAAAAGATTAGCCATTATTGCAATTGCCCCATGCAAAGACTTCCACAAAAAGCATCGAATCTTGGGCGATACCTTTAAACTCCAAACACCTTGCCAAAAAGCCTTGGGAATAGAGGCCACAGTAGGATTAAAGGTGTTATGAGAATGCCGATCCTTAGCAAGTGCCCAGAAGTAGCCTGATTTCACAGTATACAAACCATTCTTCATTCCGGGCCACACTAGCCGGTCATCCATCAATGGGTCTCCTATGGTAGTATCCTGAATAGCCTCCCACTCTTGCTCCACCACAAAAGGCTTTAGAAAATCAATGTCCCACGTCCCTATATCTCGACAAATGAACGACTTAACCACCAGGTTTTTTGAGACTTGTTGCGAGCCTAAAGGGGAAGGAAAGCCCAAAGGAATAAAAGGGATCCACCTATCGACCCAAACTCTTACATCAGCCTCACTCATTATGTGCCAGTGCGCACCCTCCCGAATTAAATCTTTTCCTACTAAGAGGCTTGACCAGGCCCAAGACGCCTTTACCCCTCGCTTTGCATCCAAAAGAGAACAGTTAGGAAAGTAACGTGCTTTAAGCACCTTTGCCCACAAAGAATTGGGCTCCTTAATTAGTCTCCAGCACTGTTTTGCCAACAAAGCGTCATTAAACTTCTCAAAATTCCTCAGGCCAAGACCCCCTTCATCTTTAGAAAGGCCCAACTTCTCTCTAAACACCCAATGGATACGCTTTTCACCATCTTTTTGACCCCACCAAAAATTAGAGATTAACGCATCTAATTCTTTGCAAAACGTCGATGGGAACTTGAAGAGGTGCATTGGGTAGGCTGGAATAGCTTGGGCCACCGCTTTTATTAGAACTTCTCTCCCCGACTGAGAAATAGAGGAGTTCTTCCAACCTTGAAGCTTCCCCAATAATCTGCCCTTAACATACGCCAACCCCACCTTCTTCGACCGACCCCATATGGCCGGTACCCCCAAATACATACCCGGATCTCCAACCCGAGTCATGCCAAGGATGCCAGCAAGATGGTTTGGTAATGTTTCAGGCACATTTGATCCAAAGAACACACTGGACTTAGAAAGATTAACCTTTTGGCCAGACGCCAAACAATAATCATCAATCAGACTAATAATACGTTGGCAATTCACCACCTCCGCCTTTAGAAAAATGATTGTATCATCAGCAAATAAAATATGAGAAATGGACGGCCCTCGTGGGTTCATCTGAATTCCTTTGATCCACCCATTATTACTAGCGTGCTGTATTCGAAGAGAGAGAACTTCACTGACCAAAAGGAAGAGATAGGGGGATAATGGGTCACCTTGTCGGAGTCCCTTTGACGGCATAAATTTGGATCCCGGCTGGCCATTTAAAAGAATGGCGAAATTTACTGAAGAGATACAACCCATAATTATGCTTTTCCACTTGATGTCAAAACCCATTTTCTCCATGACCGCCATAAGAAAATCTCATTCCACTCTATCATATGCTTTGTTCATGTCTAGTTTGATTCCCAACTCAAATTTGCTTTCCGTGCTTTTCGATTTGAGAAAGTGGAAAAGTTCATGAGTTATCCCAATATTATCTTGAATCTGCCTTCCCGCCACAAAAGCATTCTGGGAAAAAGAAATCAACTCAGGGAGCACTACCTTGAGACGATTAGCAAGGACTTTTGACAACACCTTGTAAGAGTAGTTGCATAAGCTAATAGGGCGAAATTGAGATACGGACTCATGTTTCAGCACCTTTGGAATCAAAACCAGGTGGGTTGCATTGATCCGCTTTGGAATATTCGGTCCTTCCATCATCTCTTTAATCATTTCATTCACATCTGTTGCAACGATATCCCAATTTTCCTGATAGAAAAACCCCGGAAAGCCATCAGGTCCAGGGGTCTTTAGCCCGCCCATTTGCAAAGCCGCAATCTTAACCTCATCGGCTGAGACTCTGCCAGAGAGAGAAGCATTCATATCCTCTGTAATTTTGGGGGTGATGCAGTCTAAAATGTCCCCCCATTCCCTATGCCCCGATGAGGTAAATAAATCCATGAAGTGTTCATCCACCAATCTACGGACCTGACATGGGCTTTCCACCCAATCCCCATTGCCATTTTTTAAGGAGATGACATTATTTCTTCTTCTTCGTTGTAACGTTGTTTGGTGGAAAAATTTCGTATTAGCATCGCCTTCGTTTAACCATTGAACTCTCGATCTTTGCATCCAATACTTCTCCTCTTGACTCCACAAATGATCCACTTGTTTAGAAAGGGTTTGAATTTCCTGAAAGTTCCTACTCCAGTCTCGTTGCAAAGTATCCAAATGACTCAACATCTCATGAATTTGTCTACCCCGCTGTTGAAATTTATTCCTGCTCCAACTGGCTAGCTGACTTCTACATGCATTTAGCTTGAAGTTCCATCTTTCGACAGGACTCTCCTCTCTATTGTTTTCCCATGCTCTCCTGATAACATCTTTGCACTCATCTTCCTTTACCCAGAATGCTTCAAAAAGAAACAATTTTTTTCTTCTACTGACCTTCGGCTCACACTGCATCACCACCGGGTTGTGGTCTGAACCAAGAGAAGTCTCATGAGTGACCGTAGTCTTTGGCCAAAGCGCTACCCAACCCGCATTAGCCAAACTCCTATCTAGCCTCGCTTCCACCAATTGCCCGTTTCTGGTCCCTCTCCATGTAAACTTGGGCCCATTGAAGCCCAAATCCGATACCTCCACCTTACACATGAACTCCTCCAGGAATCTCGGCCTATTGTATCTCACTTAAGCACCCCCTGCTTTCTCATGATCCCACAGGAATTCATTGAAGTTACCTCCACATATCCAAGGGGTACTATCCGGACCAAACCTTGCCATCATGTTTCTCCAGAATTCTTCCTTTTCGGCCCGGTAAGATGTAGCATACCCCCTGTAAAACGAAAAATCGCCTTTTGATCAACCAACTCACATTTGGCGTCAATAAAGTTTTTTGAAGAATCCTTCACCTCCACCCTAGCCGTGTCATCCCACCACAAGCTAAGACCCCCCGCTCTACCTTCTGGATCCTCGTTGAACCCATTCAAGTACCCAGACCTTCTTCTCACTCCTGTAATTCTATGATCTTTCATTTTTGTTTCCGAAAGAAAGATCATAGAGGGTCTATGTTTTCTAATAAGCCCACGAAGGGCCCGAACTACCGTGTCCGACCCTAGACCACGGCAGTTCCAAAAGAGGTGTATCATGGCGATGTTGCGGCTGAATAAGGCCAGCCGCCACCGCCTCGGGATGGAGAATCTGTTTTTCTTGCCATCACCTTATTATTCTCCCTTCCTGCTATTTCTTCCATATGTTCCCACATATCCAGAAACTCTACAGGGATTTCATTCGTCTCTTCCTCTGCTAATATCGCATTTTCCATCATCGCACATCTTTCACTGATGGTCATCGTTCTCCATTTCTCTGCAATCCTTTCCTTTCTGTTTTCTGCCATCCGTATTGCCTCATCTGTTTTGGATTTCTTTTTAATCGGGTTGCCTACATCACCTCTCAATCCTCCCATCGCCCGCTTGCAATTATTTTGACTTCCCTCCTCCCTTTGCCGCTCTTTCACATTCCGCTCCATTCTTGATTCTAAGCCCTTATCTTATCCAACAATAGTGAGATTCTGCCCCGGTGTCGCTGTTTCCCCTTCACTTTGTCTATCATCCACTCCTGGAATTTCCTCAATTATTACCGAAGGGTTATTGACATATTCTCGTGGAATCACCAACGGCTCAAAGCCCATAACTAATCTTGGGTGTCCCAATGTTCCACATCCCTCCATTAACCATTGTGTCGTATTTGACTTCCCCTAACTTCTTTGAATTCTATGCCATTTTTTTTTTTAAGGAAAACTAATGAAAAGTCCAAAAAAACTTCCTTTTTAACGAAAAGTCATTTTTAAAGGTATAGTGAATAGTGTTAGGTAAAGGTAAAAAAGTGGTTTTTCGTTAAAAGTGAACAGTACCGGGACCTTTTCATTAAAGCTCCCTTTTTTTTACCCATTCCATTGTCCTGGTTTTGAACATCAAGAATGGATTCCTTTTGCTCCCCTCGGCTTATCTCCCTATTTTCCTCACTTTCATCCTCTCTATTTTGCTGCGTCAGGCTTCTTGTTCCCACCCTTGTCACCCCTGCGTGCCTTCTTTCCTCTATAGTAATGGCTAGGGGTCTTGGGGATTCTAGAAATTCCCTAACAGGAGCTGCTTTTGTCCACTCTCCATATCTAGCCATTCCTCATTTGACCTTCGGGAACGAACACTCTGTATTCGCATGACCAATCCTTCCACAGCGGTAGCAGAAATCCTGCAATCTTTCATACCTGAATTCAATCCAAGATTCATTCTTTTTATCTCTAGGTAGCCAACATCTCGTTGTTAAAGGTTTGGACGTATCCACCTTGACTCTCACTCTCAAAAATCCTCTGGCCCTTTCAACATCTTCAAGCTTCACAAATTCTCCAATCCTCTCTGCCAGCCTTCTAACATTCGACTCTGAGCTCAGATAGGGAGGGAGCCCTCTAATTTGTACCCAGAACGGGATCACCCCCATATTCATTTCCTCCAACGCTAACTCATGGGACTACCTCTTTACAGAAAAGTTTTGTTTCATGACCCCCCACGGTACCTGGTCAGTGATCATTTTTACAGTACTCTCGTCTTGGACAGTAATAATGAAAGTGTTCCCTTCTACCCATTTGATTTCAATCTCCCCCATCTCTTTCCAGACAGCTCTGAGAATGTTACGAACGCCCCATTTGTTAAGGGTTTTGTGGGTCAGCACCATTCCTACTAACTTTATTCCCTGATCCATAGTTAACAGATCCAAATTTCTTTCCAAGTGAACCACGAGATCCTCCACTGATGTGTCTGCCATCTCCTTTAGATTCTGAATAGAACCAGAAGCTGTAACTTTCAAGGGATACTCCGAAACTATTCGTGCACTATCACCTGTTTCCTTTTGAAATTTCACCACACTCACTTTTGCACCCCAATTTTTGTCTCTAATTGGATGGACCACTGAAACAAAAGCACAAAAACTAGGTATTTTGACCCCCTCTCTAACCCCTCATCTGCATTAATTTCCACATTCAAGTTTCCATTTGAATAAAATTGTTGGTTGGTATACTGGGTACTCACACACGCACCTGGGGTTAGGTTTATGAATTTATGGTTGGGGCCCCTATTCTTCAATTTTGATCTTCCTTCCTTCTGAGCATTCCTTTTGCATTTATGTCTGGTGGTTGGTCTTCCCTTGCTTTTCCTTCCTTTCATCCTTGGGGACAGCCCACTGCTTGCAGATCTGACCCTAGAATAAAGTCCTGACAGGGGAAATGTAAATGAAACTCAAGGCGAAGTTCGGCTTACCAAATAAGGGGTAGATGAGAGGATTTATGACTGGGAAATGAAGGAAAAAGGAAAGCTTTGTACTATCTGCAGTGGAGTGAAACGAAGCTGTAAAGAGAGGTGGGTATGTGCTTTGATAAAGACAAAGATCCGAGGCAGAGGAAACGAAAGCCTTAAAATTGAAAGAAACAACCCACACGGAGGAGGGACTCTCACTGCGGAGAGAAGAGTTCTCACGGGGGAGAAAAAAATACCTCTAAATAGTTTAGATGTGAGATTGTGACGCTGGGTTGGTGTTCGGTTGTTGGGAAAATCACGAGCCAAAAAGAAGAGGGAGAGAGACAGAGGAAGAAAGGAAGAGGAAGAAGAAAAAAAATTAACCTTTAATTTTTTAATATTCAAGTGGGTCCAAATTGACACGTGGCGCCAAGTCATTGTCCATGAAGGCGCCACGTCATCAGTTAACAGAAGTTCTGACAGAAAACTTAACAGATGTATGAAAGTGTCCTAAAATTTAACTTCATGTACCAAACTGGGATGAAAAAAACTTGATTTATGAAATGTTGAAAACCAAAAAACTTCGAAGTAGTAAACTGATATTAACCCTTATAATTAATACGTTGGAACTCTACCATTAATGTTGGGTTATTATTTAGAAATTTTTTTATTAGAAAATTAATAATCATACACCATTTGACCAAAAACGCATAATTTTTCTCTTTACACTCTTTTATGTTATTAACTACAAGATTAAATAAATTAAATGAAAACAATGATCAGGATTAAATAACTGTGTATTTGAGGAAAATAATGTTATGTGTTTCACATTTGTGTTTTTATTATTGGTTTTTTCTTTTTTTTTTATTAGCACTCTTGAATACGTAGAGATTAAAATTTAATGATAAATGACTTATATATCGTAATATGTAACGATGCTTTCAATCTCATAAGGTTTCAAAAACAAATAAAAAATTGAATACACACAAGTCACTTTTAATATGTGTATTCTAAGATACTTTATATTTTTCAATTTTCCAAACCACTCTCACGTTTCATTGTAGAACAAAAATATAACTATGAAACTACAAACACGTTGATTGAAATTTTTTATTTTTGACGATAAGCAAGCAAGAGCACCTACTACTTTCTCAGCGCCATTACTATGAGCTAGCAGAAGTAACACTTCTTTACGAAAATGCACCCTGCATAACAAAACATGGGGCAACCCCTACAGAAAAAAGAACATCTGTTAATAGGATTATTTATTCAATAGCTTGCAGTATAAATGCAGAGAGTGCAGAAACACATGCAAATAGGATCAAACAATTGTTGACATCACATTGTCTAGATAATATTAAGTTGATGCATGACGAGAGTGTGTTTAGGACAAAATGAAGCGATAGAGAAATAGAAGAGATCTGGACTCACTCCGGGCTTTGACATCAGACCAAATCACTACAAGAAAAATAGCCTTTAGGTACAAAATTGAGGACACAAATGAGGTGTTTGTGTTTGTTTAAACATCAATATGATGAAACAGTGTTCATTCCGTAATGGGCACCATGTATTGTGCCCAATGTGAAGATAAATAGACACAAACACATTATTGGGCACATAACCATGACTTTTGTGCCTTTAATGTCAGCAATGGAAATTTTTTATTAATTTACAATGACACTATTAATGTTATTGTGCCCTGTAATTTAATATATTTAAAGTAAAAGTAGAATATTTGTGTCATTTGTTCAAAATAATGTTTTAAACAGAATAAAAAACACTTTCCTCAATCTTCGTACCTCACACTGTCCTCATTTTCCTTCCTTGCGCCTCTCTGTGTTTCCCATTCAAACCCACCCTCTCCTCAGTTCCTCCGCCTCTCCTCTCTCTCGCTTTCCCTTTCCCAATCGAACCAAGCCTCTCTTCCACCCCAGGCTCTCTCTCTCTCTCACTTTATCATTTTCCCCAAATTTTTCTATTTCCCTCTCTCTCTCTTTTGCAATCGGTGGTATCAACGGCTGTGTGGGATTTGGTGAGGGGATAGGTTTTGAGAGAGAGCCTTCGACTTGCAGAGATGGAGGGAGTGAGAGCTTGCGGCTTGCAGAATCACGATGATAGAAGAAGAAGCTCAGAGGTCTGATACGCCATTTCAGAGGAACCCTAAAAACCAGAGAAGGAGAATAGGCTAAGAAATCGAAGCATTCAAATCATGAGCCGATGAAGATGAGGCGGATACGATCGTCAGATCACGATTTTCTCTCCCGAAGGTTGCCTCTTCCAAGCCGGTATGTGATAATCTCCAATTTCTTCTATGCGATTTCTCTGATTTGAATCTCTTATGGTTCCTCATGGAGGGTAGATTTGTGGGTTTTTGGTTTTTAGGGTTTCATGCTTTGGAAATTTTCTTTCTTTTTGTCAGTATCAAGATATGGTGGTCATAGATCTGCCAGTGTAGAATCAGTCAGTCGTTCTCAACTATTTTTGTGTGGTATGTTTCTGCAAACCCTTTTCTGTTTAGCAAATAATCCAAACACTTCGTTGGTAAAAGCTTTGAGGTCGTACATTTTACTTTCAGGTTTGGAGACTGGGGAAGTTGATTCATTGATGTCCAAAAAAAGGAACTTGAAGAGTCTATTACTGCTTTACAGGATATTGTTAGATCACTTCAGATTGAGGAAAGACAAGCAGAAAATGAAGCAGCTAAATTTCAGAAACAGAGGGTACGTGGAAATAAGTGTAGCAGGTGGCATTCAATGCTATAAACATATAAACTATACTTTAATGTTAACTGGGTTTGGTTAGACATGCAATTCCTTTACTTATGTGGAACAACGTAATATATATTTTAGGAGGAAATTATCAGAAATGTACAGGATGGGAAGAGAAAACAAGGTGAAATAGAAAACCGTATTGGTAAGTAATAATGGTTTAGACGTTTTCTCTTTAGAAGCTTCGTATTTAATTTCTTTTGTTCATTTTACATAATGAGTATACTCTGGTGATCTCAGCACAAAGGAAAAAGAAATTATAATCTATGGAGAAGGAGGATGACCTGGATACTAGTATGGCGAAGCTCAATGAACAATCTGCAAAATATATGATTGACAGGTTCCATTCTGCGATGGAAATTACGGTCAGGTTTTAGGCACACTTCCAAAATTAAACTCTTAAGGGGACATTTTATTTATTTATTTATTTATTCTGTTCTTTGTTTGGTTTAAGTTGTACACCAATGTTTGGGGTAGATATAAGTGTTTCTGGACTTGGTTACTTCAAACTTTTAACTCTGCTGTCTTTTTTTTCAGAGTCTACTTGTTGAGGCTGTTTCTTTCAGACAAAGTTATGCTGAAAAGCACATGATGGTCATTGAATTTGATGCTAAGGTATATTTTCTATGATGATCATGATCCAGAACATGCTGCTTTGAGAGTTTTACTATTTTTTGGCATGCTGAGTTTGCCTACAAAATTTACAAATAAGTTTACTTAAAATCGTAGACAGGTTGTCAAATACAATCATAAAACTCTGAAAATGCAATCATAAAACTAAGGTCAATGCTTTTTGTTAAGGTAGAATGTAAGGTAAGGTTTGTTTTCCTCTTCTTGTAGGCATGAATGGTTTGAAACTTTTTCTTCTTTTTTTACTCAGTTTGCAAACAAAGGTGGCGCCTTATACTGTAATGAATTATTTCTTTGTTAGATTTAATCTCTTTAGACTATACGCCTCTTTATGATTCATGTTTCTTTTTATTGTAACGCTATTGTGCATGGGATATCTGAATAATATGCATTTGTTCATACTCAGTTCTAATTAATTTATTTATGCTTGTTTTTCATTTTCTTAGATTAAGGAAAAGGTTGCTCTTCAAGCAAGCCTGCACCATGAGGAGTGTAAGTAGTTTTTTACTTTCATTTTGAGGTTCTTCCGTTCCGTGCAGTTGTTTAAACTGTTTGATCTACGCATAAAAAGGTCCAGATTCCACATAGACCGTCTGATTAATTTGTTTGTGAAATAGCAAAGATGAGTTATATTCTTATGTATTAAGATTATCTTGTTTTACATTACTATAATCATTAAATTATTGAGTTTACTGATGTTGTGTAAGAGGATAGGGAAAAACTATTTGAAGGAATACTTAAACAGAAATGGAAGATCTTCTCCTGATCATCTTCATTAATTCGTTTATGGAGCAGCAGAGATTTGATGAGGTGCAAGGCTTGCCGGGGAAGATGCATTTGTCCAAAAACGTCTGCTTTCAAGTTCTTTTTGCATTAGAGATGAAATATGTAACATTACAATATATGTTTGTGAGATTGAGAATGTATTGTAGGCTTTCTACATTTTATGAAAGCAGACGTTTCGTTGGACAAATGCAAAAAGAACTTGAAAGCAGACGTTTTTGGAAGTTACGACTAAAACTGTTAGAGGGTATTATGGTCATTGTTGTAAGATGAATGGTCAGTATATAACCATTGTATACAAGCCATTTGGGATTCAGAGTGTGTAATATACAAACATACCATTTACCTTTTTCTCTAAACTCTAAATCTTCTCTTAGTGTGAAGTTTCTATCTTTCTCTGCAATACTACATAGATGTTAATAGTTGATATATATAAAAAGCCTTTATTATTTTGACAATATGTGATATCTTTAATTTCCAATATGAAAAATTCAAAATTGTACGCAAAATGGCACGCTCATTGAACAATTGGCTTATCCAGATTTCCGTTTATTTTGAAGTTTATGATGAGGGCCTGAGGAGCAATACAGTTGTAGTACATGGTCATATAAATTGGAGCAATCTTGTGGTAGTACAGAGTCATGTATATGCGCAGCATCGCATCCCATCAATCGCATTCATAGTGCTATGCAGTTTTGGAGAAACCACCTAAAGATTTAGTTTAGAAAAGCGAACCCAATCCTCTCTAGATCCCAATAATCTGAACCTAAAGATCAAATGATTTGAACCGTTGAAATTTGATCTAAAGGCTACAAACAGATGGCTCCTTTAAAGTTATAATAATTGTAGCTATTAGATCAAATTTCAACTGTTCGAATTAAATAATCCTTAAACTCAAATTATTGGGATCCGAAAAAGATCCGGGGTTTAGAAAAACAACGGAACTAGCTCTCGTTTACGAGTTCAGATCTTCTGCACCCAAAACCCCATGTGGCCCCTCTATGCCTTTGCTTTTTGGCTAAATGTTTGGTTTATTTTTTATTATTTTAATTATTTTTAAGTTAACATTAATTATGTTTAGTTCAAAAAGCAAAGGTATAGAGAAGCCACAGAGATTTTTGGGTGCAGAAAATCTGGACTCCTCGTACGGGTACTTGTTTTCTTTTTTTTTTAGTTGAAATGGCAAGCCTGAGCCCCAGCAAAAAGGGAAAAAACTGGTACTTTCTTTTTCAATGTCAAAAGGATGTCAAGTTTGACTCTCATAAATATCAAATTCAGTAACTAATTATGGTTGATTAATTGAGTGTTCAGTCCCAGATACCCTTTGTCATTATCTTTATATCAAAAGACAAAAAAGAATAACATCTTGTAAATAAAAAACTTTTTTTTTTTTGAAACAAAAATAAAAAAAGTATTTTAATTGTAGAAAATATAATTTCTACATAATAGAAGGATAAATGTAGTATAAACTTAAGGTTAATTGTATTGCACGTACACAAATCCATCTCCAAATTCACAATCACAGCTACCTTCACACAAAAAAAAAAAAAAAAAAAAAAAAAAGGAAACCCTTTCAGGGTGTGAGATACTTACAACTCAATAAATATAAAAAAGTCTACATATTGACAAAAAAAAATATATATAAAAATAGATTTTGTGGTCTTCTCTCTTCGGTGAGAGTCTTTCTCTCGGTTCTGAGAGGATTTTCTCACTGTTTGTGAGCCTTTGATTTTGTGCTTTTCTGGTGGCACCGGCCCTGGCTTCGGCGGGGGTTGGTTGCCGTGTTGTTTTTCTTCTCTTCTCCTTCTCCTCTCCCTGCCTCTACTGCTATCGATCCCCAATTTTCTCTCTGCCCTTCCCTGGTTCTTTGCGCCTGCATGTAACCCTTTTCACTGTTCACCCTTGATCCACTCGCCAGCCAAGTTTATTTGAGAGATTGTGTGTAGAGCTCTGGGGTCTTTGCCGGCTCGGGTGGTTCCACCACCACCACTTTCTCCTCTCTGTCTGGCGGTTCCGACAGTGTTGTTCGTGGGTTTTCACGAACTTCCTTCCGTTAATCGGCTCCACTCACTGGGTTGCCGATTATTCCTTCAAAAACTATGTGGCTGTGCTCTGGTGGGTTGGAGGTGGCCTCTGTGGAGATTGTACTGGACGGCGGTTGGGCATCGGCTGAAGGACTCGTCTCCGAGGGGGTCGTTAGCTATGGAAGCTTCTAGTGGAAGCTGCTGATTTTTGGCCCTTGCTGGGCTTTTTTCTGTTTTGGATGTGTTTTAGGCCTGTTTTTGTTGTATATTTGTGTTGTGTTGGGCCTTCTTTGTAGTTGTGTTTGGTTTATATAAAGTTCTCCTTTGTTCAAAAAAAAAAAATATATATATATATATAAAGATTGAAAGTTACAAAACAAATTTTTAGTTAAAAACCGAATACCGAAAACGCAAAGGTTAGCAAACAGACGCTAAAAAATCTCAACCCGGTGTCCGTTTTGCCTTCAAAAGTTAGTGCGTAGTAGGGGTGTTGGTCGGAACCTTTTAGGCTGACTATACTAATGATTATTACACTACTTGAATGGTTTGTACATTTACTAATAATCATACTTAGAGGAATTTATCTGGTTAAACTTGTCAGTTTTGTTCTTTTTGGGTCAGGTAATATTCCAATGTCCTATCGCACATGTCGATATATTCAGAGGCCGAGCTACCATCAAAGTGTCTTATTTGCTAAAAGTAAATGAGGTTGGAAGCAAGATATATAAGATGTAACCAAATGATTATTTATTAAGAATGTGCTAGTAAAGTATTTAATAATAATATGATTCAAATAGTATGATTTTATTTCTATATATGAATAGTAGTGGATACAACCAAATGTTTTATTATATTTTCTTTTAGAAGAAATTAGGATTTGGTCCTTTAATCAATTTCTAGGTCAGAATTTCTTTCTTTAACTCAAGAAACACATTTATTAATTTCCTTTTCTGTTCTTGATTCTATTTAGGATAGTTAATTTATATGTAAGGGATTTTACGGTAGTGGATTTATTCAAAGACTTAGAAAAGCATACAATCATCAAGGAGTACGTCACAAATTAAATCCGGTTGCTCCTCATACCAATAATTAGGAAAATTCGACATTATAGCCAACTTGGCTAATCTATGCGCCACACAATTGGCAGATTGAACATGGCAAACTTTCGACTCCACAAATCCCTTTAATTTGAGATTTGAGTACCAAATTTTATAGGTTTGAAGAATTGAGTTATTCTTCTCTAGCTCTTTCGTTGTGTCTGCCTAGATACTCATGGCTATGTCATCCGCTACTTGAATAGGCAAAGAACAAAAGAGGTGCATCTGGTATTTTTCTTCTTGACATATACCATCTTAATTGGATTGTGTACGTGTTGTGTTGTATGTTTGTAACCCTCATTGGGACAAGATATAGGATTTCATCTACTTTTGAATATTTATTTTATTCTCATTTTTCTTTTTGGTTGATTTCAATTCATCTTTTATCAAGATTGTGGTCACTTTCATGCCTCTTTCGTTTGAGCCTTAATTTGGGATTGTTTTAAACGTAATTATGTTGAGGTTCATTTTGTTTACTTGTAATTGCAACAAATGACAACCATTATTCATGCTATGCTTGCATAAATGACGTCATATATGTACGTAAGTCCTTTTTGGGAATTTTGCTTAATTTATTTGGCGAAAAAGATAAATTGTTAAAGAAAAACAATTATGCTTTGATTGTGTTTGGTATAACGATTGGCTTAAATGCATCAGGAAGTTAAAACTCATATATACTTTGAGTCAAGTTGAAAAATATTTGGCTTAATCGGATAAATGGTCCATGTGGTGACAAGGTAATCGGAAGATAGCCCTCTTGGTAAAAAAAATTAGGATTTACACCCTTATGGTATTAGTCCGTTAGCAAATTTAGTCCAAAAGTAATTTTTCCGTTAAATGTTAATGTACATTAAAATCAAATGATGGAAGCTCAGTAAAATCAGATCCAATTCAATTCAATTCCGATGTATTCATGCAATGCAATCAAAGATCAATGCCTTCTTCAAACCCTCTTCTTCTTCTTCACCCAAACCAGCTGCCCCACCTTCGCTTGTTAACGACGGAAACAACACTTCAAACTCTTTGTTTTTGTTTTACGCAGTAAAACTAAACTTGTATTCCTCGCCAACACAAAGACAAAGAGGCTCGCCATAAAATAATAATGGCTAGGTTGTATATTGGCTCCATGTAAGAATAAACATAGGCTTTATGTTAATATACTTAGCCAAGAACACAAGAATTTACCAACTAAATCACAACCAACACATCAAATATGTTCTACATATGCAGATACTGAAGTAATATCTGCAACACATACCTGCAGACCAATTGACGAAGTCTTTCCCATGTGTGCTGTCAGAAGACAGCAGATGGTGCTATTCCATTAAGCCAAAAGACAAGGGGTTTTAGAGATGACTGTCATCGTTGAAAAGCAAATGACCAATGTTGAAAAGCAAATGACAGTCCAACCATGACCAGGATGAGCGGAAGCAAGAGCCACACGGATGGTGTCACAACCATGAACACCGCAACCTTTGCCACACTTGAAAACTATAGGGAACTGGGTTCAAGAATACAGCAGGACACGTAAAGCACCAAACCGTGGCACTGCGTGTGCAATCCGAGTTCTCCATCTTCTTCAACTGTCACAAGGACGCATACCAAGACACCCTCTACACACAACCTTCTCCTCTCTGCAAAACTCAATGCTCTCCAAGTTATAGGTAATTGGAACAATAAGAGCGTGTTTTGTGAGAGCAGGGGCTTGTGATTTTTATACTACAAAATCTGGATTACCCTATAATAATCCTACAAGGAATACAAGACCAAATCCTTGTACAAGTATGAGTTCTATTCTCGAGCCAACAGTAGAGTTTCAATCCAAACCAAAGTTGAATTAACTCTTATAAACACATTAAGACCTCTTTATACCAATCTGAAATAACAATGATTATTACTAAACTGTGAGAATCACACTCATACTCTAACACTCCATATATTTATTAATCAAATGATGAACATAATTTAATCACGAATTGGACACCTGGGAAAAGACGCAGCACCAACACTGCCACTCCTACAAGCGAAGAGCTCCAAACCCGCAAAGGTTTTTTTGTTTGTTCTGGGATTTGATTTAATTTCTACTGTTTGGGTGCTGAGAAACTATGTATCAATTTATTTTTTATTTGTTTTGTTTCTAGGTTATTGAATCTACAAGGACAAAAATAAGAAAGAAAAAACATTCATTTAATGCAACTAGGAATCGTAACAGAGAGAGCAGCAGTGTTTCGGACGCTGTATGTTTGATCCCGCTGAGTGTATGTAACAGAGAGACTAGAGAGGCGTGGAAGAAGAAGGTGCCCAAGTTAAAGTACATATTTACCCTTTAATTAACAGACATTTAACGAAAAAATTACTTTTGGACTAAATTTGCTAACGGACTAGCACCACGAGGGTTTAGATTCTAATTTTTTTTACCACGAGGGCTATCTTCTGATTACCTTATCACCACAGGGACCATTTATATGATTAGGCCAAAATATGTTGGCTTCAATATAACATTTGAGTGTAAAAATGAAGCTCGCTCCAACAACAAAAAGATATTGTATTCCAACAAGAATAATAACATTTTAAGTTTGATCCCGATGTTTTTTTTCCCTCAAAACACACGTATACTCAAACGTTAACCATATGTCACTTTTGGACTCAAATATAAGAACATATACTAAATCATTATAGGTCTTTCCTTATGAGTCGTTATAGATGGATCCAACGATCGCGACAAAGCTTAGAGGAGATAAGTTTATTTATTAACCATATAATTTTCGTTATTGACTCGAAACAGCTTAACCTCTAAGTTTCTAACACTGATCAATATGCATCTGAACAAATCTTGTGTGCAGATAATATAGTTAAGTGAAAAGTTGAATAATCAATGATGGTGATATCATGAAAATTTCTACTATGTTAGACATTTTTCGCGACCGTTGAATGGGCTTAACTAAAATTTTGAATGACAGGGACTAAACAGTCATTTTCCAAATAAAATTGAGGTATTCATCAATTTCCCTCTTAAACTTGTGATCATTGGCCAATTTTCCCCCCTCAACTTTAATTTTGGCCAATTTCCCCCATCAACTCTCATAATTAGTCAATTCCCCCTTCAACTTTAATTTGGCCACTTTCCCCCCTCAACTCTCATAATTGGTCAATTTGCACCCTACTGTTAATTCTTTAATTTGGTCATAATTAAATAAGTGTGTGTAAGAAGCTAAATAAGATGTATGTTAATCATTTTCCTATATCTTTATCCTATTACAAATAGATTAAAATTTAGAATTTTACAATTTATCATAGATAGTATTATTAGTCATAATAAATCAGTATAGAGTAATTTTATTTGATTTTTGACCATGCAAAATTGATAACGAAAAGGATTGATGTGTAAATTTTTGTATGTGAATATATTTTTCTTTATAAAAGTGAAAGCTAAGTTCAAGTAAATTACGGAGAATCGAGCTTTAGTGCAAAAATGGCTAGTCAATTCATACCGATTTTATTGAAATAGGTCCGATCCATGGGTTTAGGATTATTATTTCTTTTTATTATTATTTCTTCTTCTACATGCTTTAAACCCGATTCGAAACTTTTTCTTATAATCAACCCATATCACATACTAATTGTATTAGGTTTTTGTACATTTTACCCTATATTATACAGGTGAGTTTATGTTAATTTTAGTATTTTGTTGGAAGTTATTAGAAAGATTGATAAAAAAAAAAATTAACAGTATGGTGCAAATTAACTAATTATGAGAGTTGAGGGGGGAAATTGGCCAAAATTAAAGTTGAGGAGGGAAATTGGCCAATGATCACAAGTTCAGGAAGGAAATTGATGAATACCTCAATAAAATTTGAGTACGCTTAGTGGATGCTATTTCCCAAATAAAATTTGAGTATCCTTTGTTACTTAAGGTGCAAGCAACCGAAAAGTAAATTTCCTACAGATTGTGGAATCAATGGGACGTAACACTTTTGCACATTTTTATATTGAATGAGTGGCTACCATAGTGCCATATCATGTGAATTGATAACCAACTGCGATTCTATATTGTTCAGGGAGACATGCTACCAACCTAAACGTTGCCCCTTTTTTTGTACATTGTTAGTGGGTTTTGACTATCTTGGCACCAATTAAAATGGGTTGACGGTAGAGAGGAGATCAAATTTTCTGTATCCAAAATGTTTGTGATTTTTGTGTAACCTTAATAATTGACTGATATATATATATATATAAAATTTATGATAACAAAACTAAGAAAAGTTAAGTTTATAAATACGTGTCAGTCAATGATTGAAGTCACACCTATTTTAGATAAAAAAAATTTAAATGGTTTTTTGTAAATCACATTATATAACAACTGATGGTTGGACTCCTTCTTTATGTCATTAAAAAAGAAGTCTAACCATCAACGGCCACAACATGTAATCTACAAAAGCTGGTCTAAAACATTACTCTCTCTAGCATTTTCCCTTAGAAAGAGTTTTAACTAGTTATATATTCAACCATGAAATGAGGTTATCATTTAACAAGTTTACTCGAGTTAGAGTGTGTTGTTTAGCTTTGCCGTCTAATAATATAAGTGTTCATTTGGCAACACAATATAGTAAGAGAACATTGTTCAGTAACAAACAGAATGTGATTATAGTGTGTTGTTTAGATTCATCGTTAAACACTATAAATAATATTTGTTTACTAATATAAGTATGATAAGAGAACATTACAACAAGATCCTTTACTAATGTTGTATCGAGAAAAAGAGTACTATCTTATGGGCGAGATTTTGATGCGAATTTAATCATTATTTTGTAAAAAGGATAAATCATCTATGATATTTTAATCAAACATTGAAATTCAAATGAGAGGATTGCTTTATTTATGTAACAAAAAAAATAACGAACCATGAGTGAAAAACAAAAGAGTATTTGTTGGTGAGACAAACTTAAAACCGTAACATTATTTTTGAATGAAGAAAATAAAATTAGAAATTTGACAAAACTCAAAATTTATACATTGTCATACACCAATCAGCTTGTTCGGATTTATAAACATAGAAATTTAGAATTTTCGCTGAAAAAAACTTGGAATTTGAGACCTCTAATTCTCAAATTTAAATTTCATGTAAATATGCGCCACTTCCAAATTTCTATGAATGAGAGTTTAAAAATAACAAATTCCGTATTCAAATTCTATTGTTTTTTTTAAGTTAACCAAACAAGAAAATTCATAAATTCAAAAATATATCCCTTCATTTTAAATCTTTTTTAATAATCTTAAACTTCCACACCTAAACCATGTAACTTGCAAATGGAAAAATCAGCCTCCAATATTAAATAGTTAACCCTTAATTATTTGATTACCCCAGAGAATGACGACCCTACTAATTAAAAAATTAAAGCAAAAACAACAAGAAAGGTTAACTTTTCAAAGTTTAATAAATAACAGGAAATATCACCTACATTTCTGGGGCTTCCTTTAAAAAAAATTAAAAATTGGGCAGGAAATCTCGTCCTAGTCCGAAAAGGAGCTCAAAATCCAGGGGGCAAATCCGTCGAATCAAACAAAAACCCAAGGGCAATTCAGGTATTCCATTTCCACCTGCACCTCCCGGTACTGGACGCGTAACCGCGCCTTCTTAAACAAAAGGCCGCGAGTCCACTGGAAAAGCAGTATAAAACCCCGAGCTCACGAAACTATCAAAATTCAAAATATCCACCGCAAAAGCTCTCAGGAAACCATGACTTTGCGGAGCGGGTTGCCGCTGCTGCACCAGCAATTCAAGGCGCTGTTCAGGAAGAACCTCCTCCTCTCATGGCGGAACAAGAGGGCCACATTTATCCAGCTCTTCTCCTCCTTCTTCTTCATCTTCCTCATCTTCTGCATCCAGAAGGCGATCGACGCGCGCAACGCCTCCTCCACGGCGTTCGAGAGCGTCGCCAATCCTCCCGCCCTGGCCGCCCCGCCGATCCCGCCGTGCGAGGACAAGTACTACATTAAGACGCCGTGCTTTGACTTCGTCTGGAGCGGAAGCGACAGCGCGAGAATTCAGAGAATCGTCGGCGCTATTAGGGATAATAATCCCGGTAGGCCAATTCCGTCGGGTAAGGTAAGGAGGAGTCTGAATTTTCGTTGCCTTGTCTTGTGTTTGGCTAGCGAGAAAATGGGAGAGAAAATTGTTGCAGCTATTTTTGCTTTTCTTTTTTTAGTTTCTAATTTTGATTGTGGAAATGATAAAAAATTGATATTTTTGAGCCACGTCAGCTGTGTCAGAGATTAATTGGGTCTTGGTTGAGATTTTGACTGAAGGCATATTAATTTTTTTAATTTAATGGAGTCGCCAAATTTGATTGATTTATGAGTGCACATACCAGCTTTAGAAAGAAATGAGATTCAAAATCATCTATGTTTGACAAATGATTCTGAAGAAAATATATTGCATCTAAACTATTTTCTGTGATGTAGCGCCAACATAACTGTTAACGTTAGCGAGAAACACTTCAAGGATCAAGCTTTTGACAAATAACAATTGTAGTAGCGTTATTGTTTTTGCTTATTCGTGCGCATTTTATATTTTTTTTCATTGAATGTGAAAATTTTATGAAGTTATATGATGATCCTGAAGTATTCATTTCTGAAATGTATGAGTTCAGTGGAACCTTTTTTTTCCTTGGGTCGTATGTACTGCAAAGAAATTATTCAAAATTATAATATGAATTTTTTTTTTTTTTTTTTTTTTTGTTTTAGGTTTGTTGAATCTTAATCCTTTTTGCTTTGTGCTTTATCTTTGTAGGCGGGTTCAGAGAGTTTGTGTTATGTTTTGTTCATTTGCATCGTTTGTTGTCCAAACAGAGTGATGATTGGTATGGTGTTAGTACGTTGTTTTCGTTGCAGGATCCTTGAAAATCCAAATTTAGCATAAGAAAGTCTGAATATCAAAATATCAGATAGTAACTCTTGTCGTGCCGTTTATTTGTGAAGGTCAAATCGTTTAGGACAACAGCTGAAGTGGATGCATGGCTGTATAGTAATCCTATGCACTGCCCAGGAGCTTTGCATTTTGTGGAAAGAAACGCCACTGTTATCAGCTATGGCATACAGACTAATTCTACTCCTGTTGCAAAACGAGGGCAATATGAAGATCCCACTTTCAAATTTCAAATTCCGCTCCAGATTGCTGCTGAGCGTGAAATTGCTCGGTCTCTGATTGGAGGTAGTAGGTTTTGTTTCTCATAGTTCTTTATCGTTTGCAGAAAGCCTTACTTGCATGATTTTAAGCTTGACCTTGGCTCTCACATAATGACTTGTCAGATCCAAATTTTAGCTGGTTTGTTGCGTTCAAGGAATTTGCACACCCTGCAATGGAGCTTTTCTCTGCGTTGGACACAGTAGGACCGACCTTTTTTCTTGCAACTGCCATGTTTGGTTTTGTGTTTCAAATGACTTCTTTGATCACAGAGAAAGAACTAAAGCTTAGACAGGTGATGGTTCTAAAGCAGCTTTATGTTAATGCGCGTGATTCTGTCCAGTTAAATGGGTTTAAGTATTACTGCAGTGTTGTTCTTTTGCATTATCAATTAGTTATAATGTTTTATTTTGTTTTGGCCAACAGGCAATGACAATGATGGGTCTCTATGATACTGCATACTGGTTCTCATGGCTCACATGGGAGGGAATTATTACGCTTCTTTCATCACTTTTCATCGTTCTCTTTGGAATGATGTTTCAGTTTGATTTTTTCCTTAACAACAGTTTTCTGGTCTTGTTCCTTGTCTTCTTTCTTTTCCAACTCAATATGGTAAGACTGTTTCTTGTAAATACTTGTTTTGATTCATTACTGTACTTGCGGAAATGTTTTTAAGAAGCCATCCTTATAATAACCTCTAATCCATCCATTCTAACATTTCATGCCAGCTTGGTTTCGCCTTTATGTTGTCAGCCTTCATAAGCAAATCATCATCATCAACAACTGTGGGGTTCTCTATATTTATTGTTGGTTTTATGACCCAGGTAAGATTCGTCAGTTCAACATTTTGTATTACGGGTTGTTAGTTTAATGGTACTAATAGCCATTTTTTCCTTGCAGCTTGTTACAGCGTTCGGATTTCCGTATTCTAATAGTATCTCCAAGACCTACCGAATCATCTGGTCATTTTTTCCACCTAATCTTCTTGCCAAAGCTCTACAGTTACTAGCTGGTGCAACATCCACTCCTCAAGATATTGGGATTAGCTGGAGTAGAAGAACAAAGTGTGCACCAAATGATGATGAATGTGTTATAACAATTGTATGTAAACACATTGATCCTTAAACTCCAACATATACAATAGTTTATAAGTCTTTTGATTGTTTCTAATAACTAATACTTTCATTTAAACTTTGATAGAATGACATATACGTATGGCTGGTGGTCACGTTCTTCCTCTGGTTTGTACTGGCTATCTACTTCGATAATATCATCCCCAACATATCTGGTGTGAGAAAATCGGTGTTTTACTTTTTAAATCCTTGGTACTGGTTTGGGAAAGGTGGAAACAAAGTGAAAGGTAAATAACACTGGAAATTCAGGTTGTGCTTGAGTTTGTGTTGTTAGATGATATTTATGACGATGTTTTTCCTGTCTTTTCATAGAGGGTGGCATTTGCAGTTGCATAGGTTCAGTTCCATCACAGGAGCAACTTACTGCAGATGATGAAGATGTCCTTGATGAGGAGAACATTGTAAAACAGCAAACTAGGGAGGGCATAGTAGATCCAAACGTTGCTGTTCAGATACGTGGCCTTGTCAAGACATATCCAGGAACCACCAAAATTGGTTGCTGTAGTTGCAAGAGGACTTCATCTTACCATGCCCTCAAGGTAAGGAACCTTTTCTGACTTTTTGTATTTAGAAAAAAGTTGAGAGACTGAAAGGACATCTTGCATCACTTAGCTGCGTAGACGAATGGCCTTCTGAGCTAAACTTATGGATGTTTCATGATTTTCATCAGCCATCATTCATATTGTAAGGCACGAGACAAACAATATAATGCAGACACAGCGTATCTGACCAGTTTTTCTTCAATTAAATAATGTAGTAACAATAGATATCTTTTGAATAACCTTCAGGGTTTATGGGTGAACTTTTCCAAGGATCAGTTATTTTGTTTACTTGGACCAAATGGAGCTGGAAAAACCACGGCAATCAATTGTCTAACTGGAATCACACCAGTAACAGGCGGAGATGGTAATACTATTCCTTCTTTTTTTTAGTTTATTGATAAAGCAATTCTGGGATGAAATCATTAATAAAATTATAAACTATATTGTTAACAGCATTGATTTATGGATATTCTGCTCGAAGCTCGGTTGGCATGGCAAAAATTAGAAAAATGATAGGAGTTTGTCCGCAGGTGAACTGCTCTCCCTCCTTACACAAACACACACAAACGAGCACACACAATTATTAAAAAAATATGCAAATTACATAGTTTTCGTCATGTTGCAGCAACTCAATGAAATATTTAGGCTTAAAATCCGTCAGTGAAATATTTAGACTTAAAATCCATCAGTGAAATATTTAGACTTAAAATCCTTATGTTGTCTTTGGTCGTAGTTCGATATTCTATGGGATGCATTATCTGGCAAAGAGCACCTCCACCTGTTTGCTAGTATCAAAGGCTTACCCCCGTCTTCAATCAAATCAGTATGTGCTATGCTAATTAAAGGAGTAATTCTTCTCGGTATTTCACATGCCTTCTTCGATAATGTTTGAACTCTTGGTATACTAAAGATGAATGCTCTTCTGATATGTAGGTTGCTAAGAAGTCATTGGCAGAGGTGAGGCTCACTGAGTCAGCCAAAATGAGAGCTGGGAGTTACAGTGGAGGAATGAAACGTCGCCTGAGCTTTGCGATAGCCCTCATTGGTGATCCAAAGTTAGTCATTTTAGATGAACCGGTATGGAAATTAGAATTTTTTTCCCCCATTATATTTGAAAATAAAGTTCAGAGATTACAAAGGACAGCAGGACATAAATCTGTTCTGAAGATTAGCCCTGAATTAAGCTAATTAGATAATAAGCCTCATATTAAACTGATATAATAATTAGACCTTTATTTAAGCTGCATGCCTAGAATCAACCCTTATACTAAATGACAACTATCAGCCTATACCAACGAGAAAAAGTTTATCGACACTCGACATTTATATGATTTAGTTTATGATCTGCAGACAACTGGTATGGATCCAATAACAAGAAGGCATGTGTGGGACATCATAGAGGATGCAAAAAAAGGGCGTGCAATTGTCCTTACCACTCACTCGATGGAAGAAGCTGACATTTTAAGTGACCGTATAGGAATAATGGCAAAGGGTAGGCTCCGTTGTATTGGAACTTCAATCAGGCTTAAGTCCCGGTTTGGGACTGGTTTTATTGCTAATGTGAGCTTTACTGGAAGCACCAATGGACAAGGTTCTCCAAACAGGGATGCAGTTACTACACCTCACCATGAGGCTGTGAAGCAGTTCTTTAAAGATGTATGTTAATTTGTGAAAACGATTTAGAACATTTTTTACACATAGAAAGGTTAATTTCTAACAAGGGAAAAGTTTCGACAGCATTTGGATGTTTTACCGAAAGAAGAGAACAAGGCCTTTCTGACTTTTGTTATTCCTCATGACAAAGAGGGGCTTTTGAAGGTAATCATTTCACTTTACACTTTCTTGTATATACTCGATTAAATGAAAGTATGAAACTACTATGAATGACTTGTTCTTAACAGAAGAGTCTCAGTTACGGAGTCCGCAGTTTTGCCACTGTTCTTATTCCTTTGGATTTTATAATCTTCTGCAGAATTTTTTTGCGGAGCTGCAAGACAGAGAAAGTGAATTCGGTATATCAGACATCCAACTTGGTCTTACAACTCTAGAAGAAGTTTTCTTGAATATTGCAAGGCAGGCAGAGCTAGAAACTGCCACAGCTGAGGGGAGGTTGGTCCCTCTCACTTTAACATCCGGAGCCTATGTCGAGGTAAGCACAATTTCTCTCCCATTGTAGTATTCTTTAGCAAGACACACTGGCAATGACAACAAAATCCGGCATAAGTTCATGTCTTCCTGTTTTACGCTTATCGTATTTCAATGATTTGGCAGATACCGGTAGGAGCTAGGTTTGTGGGGATTCCAGGGACAGCTTCTGCAGAAAATCCGAGAGGGACTATGGTAGAAGTTTACTGGGAGCAAGATGATTCCGGTGCCCTCTGCATATCTGGCCACTCACCCGAAGCTCCAATACCACCTCATGTTGAATCAATGTCTTCCTCGGCTCCAACTTCACGCAGAAGCAGCCGGTCACGACAAGTTCGTGGAATTGTGATTCACCCGGACCAAATCAGTAATACTAGTCCTACTGTTAGTTAACAAGTTACCAGTGGTACATTTTCTTCTGTACATTTACAAAGTACCATCACTGGAAGCACATAGACATTTTACAGTTATTTTTAAATAAATGGTTGAGAAATTACACGTAAATTACAATTTGTTTAGAATCTTGTTATATACTACTGTCTTTCAAATATTCGAAGTTTAGAAACAGCCGTTAATTTTGATTCGGTTCGGTGAAAGGTTGGCCATCGTTTTCTTTTTCTTAGAAAACAGAGGAGAAACCTGTAAGGATGTTGCCTTTTTAAAGTCAAGCAAGTAAAGTCAGAGCAGGTTATTTAACGTGTGACGATGAATTCAAACTTAGAATTTGTCGATTATTTAGAGACCGTTGACATTTTGGTTGCTTGCTGATTAAACAATGCCCATTAATCCACGTTTTTCATAAAAAATGCAAATGTTTTATGATTTAGAAGCGGATTTACGATTTATTGAGCAACAAATGTATATTTAGTAGAATATTTAAGTAAAAATTTATGATAAAAAAAAATTGACCAGTATAGAGATGTTAAAATGTATATTTAGTGTATATATTTTAATTTTTTTGTAAAAAATTAGAGATGTTAAAATCACCTGTAGGTGAGGTTGAAACAAAAAATAGCAAAATTCTGTTTTGTTGAATAGTCTTTCACCCTCTTTTGGTTGACAAAGAGAGTTATATTAATAGTCTTTCACCATTTTTGTTAATTTTTCTTATCACTACAACAAACTATCATATTCATGTTCTTCAAAATATATTTTTCCGTGCATGGAGCCCGACTCGTTTTCTAAGCACACGGGAGTTCACTTCGTTATGCGAGTGCGCAGCCCGTCTCATCATGTGTGCATGTGTTCGCCTTGTTCTGCATGTGAGGTGTCCGCATCGTTTTGCTTGTCAGAAGCCCGCCCCATTTTGCATCCACGAAGTCCGCGTCGTTTTAGCGTACACGGAGCTAGCCTTATTTTGCACAGAAAAGTATATTTTGAAGAGCATGAATATGATAGTTTGTTGTATTGGTAAGAAAAATGCACAAAATGATTCAAATTCTTGAGGGTGGCAGAAAGTCACACATGTTTTTATATAAGTGGTGGAAAATTTTAAAATTTAAGTTATTAACTTTTTAACATACATATCCCACCATTTGTATAATGACACGTGGTGTACCATTCCGTATTCCTATCACACTTAAGGCGCGTTTACGTATCCATAATCGGAATGAGAATATGGAATTGAATTCCGATTACGGAGTACTCCAGTGTTTACTAAACATGGAGGAATCAAAAAGGCAGTGGGGCCCACACAAATTTTGGAATTCAATTCCTTGTATTGGTGGAATTGGATTCCCTAGATATAGGTGATAATCCAATTCCTGATTGTTTAGGCAATCAGAATGACACTTTTGTTCCCTTTATGCCCTCATTTACTTGTTTTATTTCCAAGACTATCCTTTATATACCTATTAAAGTATAAAATATTTGATTTGGGACAAGGGCATTGTAGTAATCATACTGGTTTATATTCCGATTCTGCTTAATTAGTAAACAGTTTTGTGGAATTCTATTCCGATCCCAGAACATTTAAGTAAACAACTTCAACAGGAATCTGATTTTGACTTCTCCTCATTCCAACTCCTCCTCAATTCAATTCCTCCTATTTTCATTACCGTTACGCAAACGCGCCAAACACGCCAAAGTGTTAATGGTTGTCTTTTAATTATTCATACACATATAACAAGTTAAACTCCGAGTCACATGTAAAATATTTAAAGTTTGATTAAGGCACGAGAAGTAGATCATGAAAAGAATCAAACACATCATTTTGGTCCCTAACATTGAAAATCAATAGAAATTGTCTCTGAGATTGATCAAACACATCACAAATGGTCTTTCTGTTAAAAACTCTTTGGGCAATTTTCAAAGCTTCGTAACTCAATCGTTTCTTAACCAAATTCGACTCATAATATATCAAAATGAAGATAAGAAAGTGTAAAATAATATTATATCTATTTTGAAGCCCAATTGGTGCCGGAGATGGCCGGAAAATAGCCTCAAATGTGACTGGTCCGCAGAAAAACTAGAAAACCTGCCGGAAACTGGGTAAACTTTAAACGTTCATAACTTCTTCAATAATCAACAAAATCGAGTGATTCAAAAACAAAAATCATACTTCTCGATGATATGAAGAGAATGGTCTCTTTCTTGATGGCTAACTCGCCGTAGTTTGGCCGGAAAACGGCTCGAAATTGGCTAACTCGAAAATAGTTATCCAATTTCGAGCCGTTTTCCAGCCAAACCACGGTGAATTAACAGTCAATAAAGGTACCATTCTCTTTTTCTGGTCGAGAAGTATGATTTTCATTTTTGAATCACTCAATTTCGTTGAGTATTGAAGAAGTTATGAACGTTTAAAGTTTACCCAGTTTCCGGCGAGTTTTCCAGTTTTTCCGCCGACCAGTCACATTTGAGCTATTTTTAGGCCATCTCCGGCAACCATTGGGCTTCCAAATAGGTATAATCTTGTTCTACACTTTCCTATCTTCATTTTGATATATTATGGGTCGAATTTGGTTAAGAAACGATTGAGTTACGAAGCTTTGAAAATTGCCTAAAGAGTTTTTAACAGAAGGACCATTTGTGATGTGTTTGATCAATCTCAGGGACCATTTCTATTGATTTTCAATGTCAGGGACCAAAACGATGTTTTTGATCAATGTCAGGGACCATTTGTGATAAAAACCCAAAAGAAAATTAATTGGGAGAAGAACACAATGAGTTTGTCTCATACCTTAATAATATTAATCTCCAATTGGTGGCGGGTTAATCGCCAACTGGATAATAATGTTTTTATTTGAACACGTTGTCATTTCCTAGGTTTCCTGTCAGGATAAAAACTATGAACTTTTGATTTCCCATTCACCATCTGCAGCTAGAAAACTAGCTCTCACTTGTAATAACTTGTGGTTAGTAAGGAAAATATCACATGGAATCATCAGCTGGTCCAGAGCTCCCTAGCCAAGTTACATGCTTTGAGATCCTCCCAAGGTTACCATCCAAGTCTCTGATGCGCTTCAAGTGTGTATGCAAGTCTTGGTCCTCTCTCACTCGCAACCCTTCATTTGTCAATGCCCATCAAAACTTGGGTTGCAACAAGCACACTCACCTCCTTCTCACGGCCTCGGACAAAACCACAAAGCAGCAACACTTCTTCTCCTTACAAATTAACCAACAAGGAAGTCTAACACCGGCTGCCCATCTTCTAACCCTTCAAACGCCGCCAACCGAGAGTGAACGTCTCTACACTGCACAGTGTATCAACGGTTTGGCCTGTTTTTACCTTTCTAATACCTCCGCTTCCAAACAAACAGATCCAAACAACCCCGTACGCATATTCAACCCCTGCACCCGAGAGTCTATCTCTCTTCCCCACACTTCACCTGCGTCCTGCACAGCACATGTTACACACCATTTCGGGTACTGTCCTCTTACAAATGAGTATAAAGTTCTCCAAGTGCAAAAGCTTATCCCTGCTGTAAGAGGTGTGCATTTTATGTTCAATGTATTTAAAATGGGGACAAGTTTATGGAGGCCCATAGAGGTAGACCTTAATGATATCTCTTTTGATCCTCTTAACTTCCCCTTTCACCGGCGAAGTGTGTGCGTAAATGGGGCCATACATTGGATGCATGGGACACGCAACCCCATTGTGGTTTTCGACATTGGAGACGAGAAATTCAGAGTGATCCCACTTCCTGAAGATTATACTTGTTTCGCTCATCTTGTTAGGTATCCCGTGGGAAATATAGTTGGTGTGGGTGGATATTTGGGTCTAATAGGTGACAGGAGTATGATGAAAAATGAAATTATGGGGTTATGGATTTTAAAGGACTACGAAAAACAGAACTGGGTTAAGGAGATCATCGTTGTTCCTCGTTGGGCAGAGACAGGGTACGCTGTTCCTTTTTGTACCATTCACACAGATGAGCTCCTCCTCCAATCTGCAGGGTTGAGCAGACGGAACCCTGCCTACATGAAGGTGATTCTATACAACATGAAGAATGAAAGTTTGAGGAGAAGTGATATTGTTTTCCCCGACAAATGGGCTTATTTGACTGGGACTCGATTCAAGTTGCTCACTAGTTACGAGGAAAGCATTGAACCCTTGATAAGATGAGTCACGAGACATGCCTATTTCATCATCAAGTTTTAATTTTATGATTATTTACGTCTCATGCATTTGTGCACGCATACTTTTGCAATATGGCTGGAGAACTTGGGCTTTTCTGGTATTTTTAGGACTTATCAAGCAAGTTAACCAAAGCAGCTTAATTTGCTGCATAATTGGCATATAGAGATGAATGTAAACTTAAGAGCTTGTCAATTCTTTTGACAAAAAATATTAATTATGATGCTCGATTGAAGTTTTATTTTTTTTCCCGATAAAAGGTACAGTGAGATTTACGTTGCAAAAAACGAGTGTGTGAAGGGCATGATCAGCAGCTACAACAACAATGACCTCACACAATTTTTTTTTTTTTTTTTTTGTTCAAAAAACAACAAAAAAAATATAAAGCTTTTCACCCAAAATGAAATTGAGAAAATGTCATGAGGATGATGGTGTTGGTATAGGGTATTTGTACGAGTGTGTGGAAGGGCATGATAATTATCCTGTTATTTGAATGAATACTGCTTGTTCACATCTCGCTGAATTTGTCTATATATGATATAAATAATAACTACATAAGTATTTTGCACAAATGATTTCATAGATTTCAACGACGTTAATTTCATCCCAAACTAAATGTTAAAAAACCAAAACGATAATGAAGGAAATAAGTCTACTGGGTACAATAAAATGAGTTGCAATTCAAAAGCAATATTAATGAGTTCAAATGGTCTAAAGATGGAAGAAAACTTATACATCGCGTCAAGCAATGGTTATTTTTCTGATCATTCCATATTCGATAGGCAAAGCATTCAAGGTAGTAATAATAAATAATAATATTAACATATTTGCAACTCAAGATTGCGTAAGCACTTTACAAATGGTATTTATACGTGATCCTTTATATATTTACCTATGTATTCTTGACAGGAGGATATGTTTTCTCCTGCGCCTTTTTTTTTTTTTTTTTTTTTTGTAAAATCAGCAATTGTTTAAAATTAACAATAAAAAGCTCTGATTACTGATAATAAATGTCCAGCTTGAAATTAAATTTGTTTTGGCTTTGTCCAAAAAAGCTTAATACTACAGACAAATTATGACATCATTCTTGTCCCATTTGTAATCAAGATTAGAAAAAAAAAAAATGGTAAATTACACTTTACCATCTTAGGTTTGGAGTCGATTTCAATTCCTTACAACATCTTTAAAACATTTCACTTTCATACCTCAAGTACTATTTTATTTCAATATAGTACATCCGTTACATTTTTCATCCATTGATCTGTTAAAAACCGACGTGGTTGCCACGTGGCTGCCAAATTTATGCCACGTGGCAAAAAATTATTTTTTATTCATTTAAAAATAAATAATTAATTAATTTAAAAAAAAAAAAAAAAAATCAACACGTAAGGTCTTATTCTCCGCCCCATCCCCTGCAACCCAAACGGCCAAACCCCCCATCCCACCCCACCCCCGCAACCCCCCACCCCACCCCAGCAACCCCCACCGCAACCCACTCCACCAAAAACCATAAAAAACCCAGCTGGGTTTTTTTGGAAGCGAGAGTTGCAGAAGACACACAGAGGTGCCCCCACGGAGACAAGGAGAAAAAGACGAATCGGGTCTTGTAGCTGCTCGATGGTAAGGTAATCTTCTAGTCCTTCTAAGATGCGGTTTTCAGTTAAATTTGGGGATTTTGCATCTGGGTTTTAATTTGAGGGTTTTTGTGTGTGATTGAATCTGGGTTTTGCTCTGATTGGATCTCTGTGAAGTGTTTTTTTTCATCTTGAGAATTCAATTCCCCCTTTGATTTTGGGGTTTTGGGTTGAACAGCTGGGTTTTGGGTGAGTGGGGTGGGGTGGGGTGGGGTGGGGTGGGGGAATGGGGGGTGGGGGTTTTCCGTTGCAGGGAAGGGGGCGGGGAAAAAGATGGCTTCTGGGTTGTTTTTTTTTTAATTAATTAATTATTTTTAAATGAATAAAAATAATATTTTTTTTGCCTCGTGGCATAAATTTGGCAACCACGTCATCTTTTAACGGATCAATGGATGAAAAATGTAACGGAGGTACTATATTGAAATAAAATAGTACTTGAGGTATGAAATGAAAGTGAAATGTTTTAAAGATGTTGTAAGGAATTAAAATCGACCCCAAACCTGAAATGGTAAAGTGTAATTTACCTAAAAAAAATCACTTAGTTATTTTTTAAGGAAAATTAATGAAAAGGGCTTGAAAAGTTTTAGTTTTAATAAAAAACCATGTTATAAGTTTTGTTTAATAAAAAACCATGTTATAAGTTTTAGTCTTAATAAAAAAACCATGTTATAAGTTTTGTTTAATAAAAAACCATGTTATAAGTTAAGTCACTGTTTCTGGAATTTAAGTCACTGTTTCTGGATTTTAAGTAACACTGTTTATGGAATCTAAGTCACTGTTATTTTTCCAGCGACAGTGTTATTTTTCCAGCGACAGTGTTAGTTTTTCCAGCGGCAGTGTCATTTTTCCAGCGACAGTGTTATTTTTCCAGCGACAGTGTTATTTTTCCATTTTTCCAGCGACAGTGTTAGTTTTTCCAGCGACAGTGTCATTTTTCCAGCGACAGTGTTATTTTTCCAGCGACAGTGTTATTTTTCCATTTTTCCAGCGACAGTGTTAGTTTTTCCAGCGACAGTGTCATTTTTCCAGCGACAGTGTTATTTTTATAGCGACAGTGTTAGTTTTTCCAGCGACAGTGTTATTTTTCCAGCGACAGTGTTAGTTTTTTGCAGAGACAGTGTTATGTTTTTTCAGCGACAGTGTTAATGTTCATTTTCTTTCCAGATACAGTATTTGTTTGTGCACGACCCAAAGGGCTTGGTGTGGTTGCTGCTCTCCGGAGCTATACGGAAAGGAAGGCCGGATTTCGGCTGGAAAATTGGACAAACTTTAAATGCTCATAACTTTGTCAATACTCAACGAAATCAAGTGATTCAAAAATGAAAATCGTAGTTCTCGAAGAGACGAAGAGAATGGTACCTTGCACGATAGGTAACTCGTTGTGGTTTGGCCGGAAAACGCCTCGAAAGCCTCGGAGGTCGCCGGAAACTGGGTTGGACAAACTTTAAACGCTCATAACTTTGTCAATACTCAATGAAATCGAGTGATTCAAAAACGAAAATCGTAGTTCTCGAAGAGACGAAGAGAATGGTACCTTGCACGATAGGTAACTCGTTGTGGTTTGGCAGGAAAACGCCTCGAAAGCCTCGGAGGTCGCCGAAAACTGGGTTGGACAAACTTTAAACGCTCATAACTTTGACAATACTCAACGAAATCGAGTGATTCAAAAATGAAAATCGTAGTTCTCGAAGAGACGAAGAGAATGGTACCTTGCACGATGGCTAACTCATTGTGGTTTGGCCGGAAAATGCCTCGAAAGCCTCGGAGGTCGCCGGAAACGGGTAAGATTCAAATGGATATAACTTCTTCAATACTCAACGAAATAGGGTGATTCAAAAAGGAAAGTTGTAGTACTCAACGAGACGAAGAGGAGGAGGAGGAGGATGAGGGCCAAAGGAGAGCCCATGAGTGACTGGCTGGTGGTCGAGCTGTCTTTTGGTTTGGTGGGTTTTACCTTGTTCTGAGATGGTTTTTGGTTAAAAAAAGTTATAGGATAGTTTTTGGTTAAAATAAACTTAGTTCAAGCCCTTTTTATTAAAGCTCCCTATTTTTTAATACACAACAATATATTTGCACCAAAAGGTGGGTTATTTGATCTAAGTCAAACAAGGGTCAACCATAATAATTTAGTGACAAATTAGAAATTGGAATATATTACTATTTGTGGGAAAATTTTGCACTCAAACGAAACTGATTTGTGTTTAAACAAAGGATGTTTCAAAACTAATTCAAATGATCAAAGTTCAGCTTCAATCTCCACGGAGAATTGCCTCAATTCTAACTTGTATGGTTATCATCCTTTACGATATCCATTTACAAGGAATACAACATGTCATCCTTTACGATATCCATTTACGAGGAATACAACATGCCTACCGGAGAATTGCTTCACCTTAGTTATAGTTGGAGGAGCATCTTGTTAGCATGTATCTTTCATTTTTTTAGTTTTCAATCACTTAATTGTTAGTTTGACCTCATAACTCTAAACTTCTTTGCTTAAATTTGATACGTTTGTTTCTCTTTAAGCGAGCAAACATCTAAATCTGGTAGTAATAGTTCTTTGACTGTGGGGCAGCAAATTTCCAAGTCCAACAATATATAGCAATTATTTTTTAATCTTCGGTTGCTAATTTTTCTTTAAAAAGTTCAAAGATAAACAAATGATAAGAGAACTACTTGAACTTTAATTATTTTGTAGTTTGAGGACTTTTTCAAGCGAGCAAATGAAAACAGCTTAGCTGCATTGTCAGCATGTACACAGCGATGAATACTAAATTGTACCTTGTCAATTCTTTGCCAAGACCCCTTTAATACTCAAATCAAACTTCCAACTTGTCATTATTTAAGAAACCAACCCCTTTTGGCCTTTGTTGTGTTTATAAACTACGCAGATTTTCCATTCACAATCTGCCTCTATAAAACTAGTGTGACTTGTGAGGATATCTCCCAACAAAGTAGAACAGAAATTATGGAATCTGGTTCCTAGCTTCCAAGAGAAATTATATATTTTCAGATACTCCCAAGGCCACCGTCCAAGTCCATGATGCGCTTCAAACACGCATGCAAGTCTTGGTCCTCTCTCGTCCCTAACCCTTTCTTTGTCGATGCCCATCAAAATTTTCACAGTAACATGCTCACTCACCTCCTCCTCACCACCAGGGATAAAGCCACAAGGCAACAACACTTCCTTTCTGTACAAATCAACCAAGCTGGAAGTCCAACACCCGCCATCCACCTTCTAAACCTTCCAATGTCCAATGATCATCGTCTCTACTATGCGCAAAGCACCAATGGCTTGGTTTGCCTTTACCTTTCAAACAACTTGTTTCGCAACCATACTGTAGCATATCTTGATCCTCCGAATTTCATATTCAACCCCTGCACCTGAGAGTCGATTATTCTACCACATGCTTCACCTGCATACCGGACATCTCACGTTATGTACCACTTTGGATTTAGTCCTCTAACAAAAGAGTATAAGGTTCTCCAAGTGCAAACATTCCGTCCTCATGATTCTATCCCAATGGACATGAACTTTATGTGCAAGATTTTCAAATTCGGTATGAGTTCATGGAGGCGCCTAGAGGTAGACCTTAACGATCTATCCTCTTGAATGCCCGTTTCAAGTGCGAAGTGTGTGCATCAATGGGGCCATACATTGGATGCATGGGAAAGAAAATGTTGCGGTGGTTTTTAGCATTGGAGATGAGAAATTTAGAGTGATCCCAAGATTGTAACTCTTTTACACATCGTATTGGTTACCCCACGGGAGAAGTAATGAGAAATGGATTTGATCGGTGGCTGGATGTTTGGCACTAATACGTGACAAGAAGTTCGTGAAATTCGATCGCGTTGTGGATTTTGAAAGACTACCATATCAAGTGTGGGTTAGGGAGGCTATCATGTTTCCCCTTGGTTGGAGGCCGTTACGATGCTCTGTTCCATTGCGTAGCAATCACAATGGTGAGCTCCTCCTCCAGTCTACAGAATTACTTGTGCATGAGCAGCCAGACCGTGTGAGAGTGCATGTGTACAATATGGAGAGAAAGCTTTAGGGGAAATGAAATTGGCTTGCCCTTCGAATGGACATTTCTGAACGATGCTCGATTGAAGTTAATTGCTAGTTATAATAACATTGTGCCCTTACGATGAGATGTGGTGGGATCGTTAAGATTAATTTGTTGAGGCGCAAAAGGTTTTTTTTTTTTTTTTTTTAATTTTTTTTTTTATGTACTATAATATAGGGAGGGGGATTTTGGCTAAGCTACCTAATGTCTCGTCTATATCCAAAATCTTCTGATGTAGAACAAATGGTGAGTGGATTAAAGACGAAATTGGCTGAAGAAAGACAAAAGAACGCAACACAAATTTACAGAGTTGGCATCCGAGCTCCGTTTTGGGGCTCATGATATCTTTCCAAACAGAGTACAACGTCTCAGTTCAAACTCATTGCCTTGTTATGACTTATAGCGCATTTTAACCATTGGGGTCGTTTCAGCTTCCAAAACAACATTTTAAGTTTGTAATAAAAATGGGACTTTTCATTTTACGTCTAATGAATATCGTTTTTAATTCCCTAAAAACCCCTGGGCTTCCCCAAAGTTGTGATTAAGTTTATTTGAGTTGTCTGGCTGCTGGCTAATGTAGTGCATCAATTCATAATTAATCAAATAACCTTTGGAATTTCTGTCAAACTCTAGTACTTTTCAGAAAACTTGGAACTTCGATGGTATACGATTGTAACGTTGTATCCTTCTACGTTCGTGATGCATTAATGGATTTTTTTTTTTATCCGAAGTTAGAAATGATATTAAAGACGAATAGAGAGCTTTACATCATGTGCCAGAATGTTAAACAGAAAATCAGGTCCAATACAGTCCCAAACATATTCCTTACCCTCCTGGAAAACAAACTTAGTCACCGAGTGAGCCGCACGGTTGCATGCACGGGGAACATAGTCGAAAGTCACCGACTCCATGCCGCACGCTAGATTTTCGATGTCACCAAGAATACATTCCAGACTGAAATCGAGGGTAATCTCCTTCTTAATCATTTGGATGAGAGCCTTGGCATCAGATTCCACAAACACGTTGCTGAAGCGGAGCTTAATGCAGCATTCTAATGCATTACGAATTGCGATGGCCTCAGCCGCTGCAGCACTGTGGCAGAAGAGATCACCCAAACCCCCCGCAGCTTGCAGGATCCCAGCAAAATCATGGGCAACCCATCCCACACCAGCGCGCAAAGACTCCTTACACCAGGCGCCATCAGTATTTACCTTGATTGTCCCGAAACCCGGCTTCTGCCACTGCTCCCCTCGTTGTATAGGAGGTAAGACAGAGGTACCATCAAGAGGTTTTACACTCGCCGTTCGTTGCAAACCTGCATCCCGAAATTCAGCTAGGTTGTTTTTCCATAGCTCCAAAATTTCTAACGGCTGAAGATGCAGACCTTTAAACACCATCTCATTCCTGTTTTTCCAGAGACATCAGAGACCAAACACAAATTCTTGTAGCAATTCAAGTTCGTTAATTCTTCCTTTGACCCGGTTGCAGAACTTCACCCATGTAGCAAGGAAATCGGTCCCCTCCAACTCAAAGGAGTTAATTTGAAAGGGAGAACAAAACCAGAAAATATGACTAATTTCACAATGAAAGAAAATGTGATTCTCCGTCTCATCTAACTGCTTACATATCTCACATACATTGTCAACTCTCATATGTCTTCTTTTCAGATTTTTTTCGAACTGCAAGTGCATTGTTACAGCATTTCCAAACAAAGAACTTCAATTTATTGGGGACCTCCAAGCTCCAAATCTTGTTCCAGACTTGGTTGAGGCTAGAGTTTGAGCTCAAGGCCCCATACCCTTTCCTTCCCAAGTCGCCGTTTTCCATAAGCCCTAAGGCCACCCCGTATCAGGTTCTAACAGTATACTCCCCGTTTTAAGAGTGGTGCCAAATCAGTCTATCCCCAAGACCGCTCCTACTTAGAAGGATACTGAGAATTGATGCCACATCATCTTTATAAAACCCTTTAGTAATAAGGCCAGACCTCCACACGGCTAGGAATGGGTCAATGAGATCACTGACCATTGTTGCTTGCAGGCCCTCACGGGTCCGAGCTTTGAAGGTGGAGGGCTTTGGGAACCATGGGTCATCCCTTAAGTTGATGCAAGTTCCATCACCCACTCTCCATCTGATGCCCTTGTCCAGCACCTTTCGTGCTTCAAAGATACCTTTCCAGCCCCAGGACGTTCCCTTACCACAACAGGCTTCTCTGAAAGTCTTACCCGGGAAATATTTGTCTCTCAAAACATTAGCAAGAAAGGATTCAGGTTTATGAATTAGTCTCCAACCTATCTTAGCTTGGAGGGCGAGGTTGAAACACTGGAAGTCCTTAAACCCCAGACCACCATTGCATTTTTGCAGTCTTAGCCGATCCCAGGCAACCCAGTTGACACCTTTCTTGCCTCCGTTCCCCCTCCACCAGTAATTCCTGACAGCCTTCTCAATATCTTTTCACACACCGATGGGGAGTTTAAAGCAGCTCATGGCATGGTTGGGCATAGCCATAGCCACAGCCTTTATAAGAATTTCCTTCCCCGCCTGAGAGAGGAATTGCTCCGCCCAACCCGCCATACGGGTTTCGATTCATTCACGAACAGATTCGAACACGGCTTTCTTTGAATGACCAAAATCAGCCTGTAATCCAAGATACTTCCCGAAGCCATCCTTACTTTGGATATTTAGAATTTTCTCAATCTTCTGCTTTGCACATTTTGTGGTCTTTGGGCTAAAGAAAATGGAGCTTTTTGACAAGTTTATTTCTTGCCCCGAACCACAAGCATAGACTTTTAGAATCTCTTTCACACCCTGCGCATCCTCAGCCGATGCGTTGCAAAACAACACCGAGTCGTCTGCGAAGAAAAGATGCGAGATGGGCCTCCCCGTGGGAGAGACCCTGAATCCATGCTGCATTAATGGATTTGAACCGGGTAAAGTGAGACAGATAGTGACCTGGTGGAAGGCCATGAACCTGTAAGTAGTATTAATTTTCATTTTTTTGAATTTTGAAATAAGTTATAATATATTTTTGTATTTTTTGGATTTGTCAGGCGAATTCACAAAGAAGCTAAGCTGCATATTCAACATATACATATATAAATACATTCAAACATAGAACTTGTCGATTCTTCTGATAATAACTATGAACTTTAGATTTCCCAATTCCCATTCTAAATCGGCCACTACAAAACTAGCTGTGGCTCATCACTTGTAAGGATAACTTGAACAGAAAGAAGCAATCTAAAGCATGGATCAAGATATGGAATCAGCTGGTTCCAAGCTCCCAGGCGAAATCATATGCTTTCAGATATTCCCAAGGCTGCCGTCCAAGTCCCTGACGCGCTTCAAATGCGTACACGAGTCTTGGTCCTCTCTCGTCTGCAACCCTTTCTTTGTCGACGCCCCATCAACCCTTACACCATATAAAGCTCACTCACCTCCTCCTCACCAGTTGAGACAAAGCCAAAAGGCAACAACACTTCCTCTTCAAAATCAACCAACAAGGAAATCCAACAGCCGCCACGCACCTCTAAACCTTCCAACTTTGTCCTATGATCGTCTCTACAATGCAGAGAGTATCAACGGCACGGTCTTTCTTTATTTTTGGAGTGTGTGAACAAGATAATTATTATGTTATCTTTATTTTTGTCATAATTACATTAAAAAAAATTAGGAATGATATGTCAAAGATTTCAATTATTAATAGATGTATGGTGGGGATTGGTTTATGATTGAATGGTGGAGATTGGTCTAGCAAGAGTTTGTTAAAAGGTTAGAGTTAGTTACTTTGTAGGCTAGTATAAATTGTAAATGCTCTCTCATTTTCTGTAATCTGTTCAACTATCAAATACAAGCTTTGATTTCCTTCTAAACCTTCGTCTTCTTCTTCTCTGTAATTTCGATACTTTCATACCTCTTCCAATGTAGTTAACATCAATAACCTTAATTTTATCCCAAATTAATTAATTGCTAAAAAACCAAAAAGATATTGGAGGAAAGTAAATTTACCACTTACAATAAAATGAATTGTGATTCAAAAGCAATGCTATTTTGAGTTCAAATGGTCTAGAGATGTTTGCAGCTCGGATTGCCCCATTGAATATTACAAAGGGATTTGAGAGGAGTAGAGAACGCGTGGACGAGAGAGCAAGAAGGTTTTGTAAGCCCTCGACAAATGGTATTTATAGGCGAGGATTTGGATCGTGACATTTAAAGGATTGGATCGCGACATTTAATCTTTCATATATGTTTTTATCAATAGGCAACTGATGGGAGATTGGAAAATACTGCCTTCTTTACTAAATGATACAATTTTTACGATTTGTTTTTGGAAACTTTGAACTCAAAAAACGGACTTGTGTTTCAACATAAGGATGTTTGAATTAGATAGAATCGGATTATGCTCTTGCAGTACAATTGATTTTAAATGCAAAAGTGGATAATCACTATGTGGGAGGTTTAGCATTGAATTATCGTGCTATTATGCAAAAGTTGGTCTTGTGAAATTGGTCATATTTACAGTGGATAGAATTTTGTTGCAGATGATTTGGCTCATTTAGGTTTATCATGCAATTTGGGTCCAATCTTTTTTGAGCAAGCTCATCCTTCTTGTTGCGGGTTACTAGTTTCCTTTTCTCTCGGGCTTATGCCCCATTGTCTACAAATAAATAAATTGTTTCAATTCTATTGGCTATCCCTGATGGGTCAAACTGGATTATTCCTTCGGGTAATCAGGTGAAATTTTGGCATTCAAAGTGGTTGGACGTGCCGGTTGTTCATCAATTGGGACTTCATTTACCTATTTCTAATCGTTTACGTGCTTCGGTCTCAGATTTTATTTTTAATGGTGGTTGGGATCGCCCTCATGATTTACATGGCCCCCTAGTTTCACTCCTAGGATACTAGAGGTCTTGTGGCGGTATACTCCTCCAAACCGGGTTCAAGTAAACACGGATGGTGCAGCTAAAGATTCCCACATTTGGCTGGCTTTGGTGGGGGAAAGGAGGTATGTTGCATTAGCTGCGGGGGTCCCGGTCTTGATGTGTAATCTGCCTTACCTAATCTCTTATTTCATGACCTAAGTTTTTTCCCTCTAAGTTGTAATCCTTTATTTTAGCACTAGCAATTATTTTGTAATTTTAAATTGGTTTTCTTTTATTTTTCTGACGTTCACAAAATTAAACAAAATGATAAGAGAACTTGAGCTTATTTTTGTATTTTGAGGACTTTTTCACGCTAGTTAACCAAGGCAGCTTTAGCTGCATTGTCACAGCGACGAATACAAGATTGTACATTGTCAATTCTTCAAGACAATAACGCCCCTTCAATGATCAATCCAAACTTCGAACTTGTCATTATTTAAAGACTCTTGCCCTTTTTGCCTTCTTACGTTATAAACTATGAACTTAAGCTCTTCCATTCACAATCAGCCTGTATAAAATTAGTTGTGACTAGTAAGGATATCACCCAAGAAAATAGAAGAAAAACATGGAATCAAGTTCCGAGCTCCCAAGCGAAATTATATGCTATCAGATACTCCCAAGGCTACCATCCAAGTCCCTAATGCGCTTCAAATGCGTATGCAAGTCTTGGTGCTCTCTTCTCCGCAACCCTTCCTTTGCCAATGCTCATCAAAGCTTACTCACCTCCTCCTCACCACTTGGGACACAGCCACAAGGCAACAACACTTCCTCTCTGTACAAATCAACCAGGACGGAACTCCAACACCCGCCATCCACCTTCTAAACCTTCCAACAATGTCCAATGATCATCGTATCTACAATGCGCAAAGCACAAATGGCTTGGTCTGCCTTTACCTTTCAAACACCTCGTCTCGCGATCATACTCAAGCATATCTTGATCCTCCCAATTTCATATTCAACCCTTGCACCCGAGAGTCTATTATTCTACCACATGCTTCACCTGCATACTGTACATCCCACGTTACCTATCACTTTGGATTTAGTCCTCTTACAAACGAGTATAAGGTTCTCCAAGTGCAAACATTCCGGCCTCACGATTCAATTCCAACGGATATGACCTTTATGTTCAAGATATTCAAATTAGGTACAAGTTTATGGAGGAGCCTAGAGGTAGACCGTAACGACCTCGCTTTTGATCCTCTCGAGTGCCCGTTTAAAGTGCATAGTGTGTGCATCAATGGGGCCATACATTGGATGCATTGGAAAGAAAATGTTGTAGTGGTTTTTGACATTCGAGATGAGAAATTCAGAGTGATTCCACTTCCTCAAGATTATATATGTTTTATTCATCATATTGGTTACCCCTTGGGAGAAGTAATGAGAAATGTACTTGAGGTGGATGGATGTTTGGCCTTAATAGGGGACAAGAAATTTGTGACATTACAGAATATGATGGCGTTATGGATTTTGAAGGACTACCAAAATCAAGTGTGGGTTAGAAAGGCAATCATGTTTCCCCTTCGTTGGAGGGCGTTAGGATGCCCCATTCCATTGCGTACCATTCACAATGGTGAGCTGCTCCTCCAATCTGCAGAATTACGTGTGCATGGGCCGCCGGGCCATGTGAGAGTGCATGTGTACAATATGGAGAGCAAAAGCTTTATGGGAAGTGTAATTGGCTTGCCCTCCGAATGGACATTTAGGAACGATGCTCGATTGAAGTTAGTTGCTAGTTATGATGAGAACATTGTGCCCTTACGATGAGATGTGATGGGATTGTCAAGGAGTTGATCGTACTCGGCACTCCTCACAGCAGGTCTCCCTACTCAAGGAGTTGGTCGTACTTGCCTTACAGCATCGATCCTCGAAAATTCTGTACTCCGCAACTTTTAATCATTATCATTGTTAAAAACTCGATAATATAGAACGTATCATAGTATACTAGAAAATATCTTTAAAGCCTTTTGTTTCTGATTGCGTTAAACTCCTAGTTCTTCTAACTTCTCTGTTAAGTATGCGGTTGCCTCAGTTGTGCTAAATTATTATAGTTTTTTAATTTCCAAATTGGTATGTATTCTGCTTTGCTTTCTTTTTAATCTTATCAAACCTTGTAATTCTGATTTAGGTTAGTTGTTTATCAAAATCTCATTTTTCTAATTTACCTTTTTTGGGCCGTAGGGCGCTCGAGTGACGTCCATTTCATAAAAAAAGTAGGTCTCATGCTACACGAATTTTGACGGATTTATTAATGGATTTGAACCGGGTAAAGTGAGACATATGGTGACCTGGTGGAAGGCCATGAACCCGTATTCCTTTATTTTAGCAATAGCAATTATATTGTAATTTTAGATTGGCTTTTTATTCTTTTTCTAAAGTTCAAAAAATTAAACAAAATAATAAGAGAACTTGAGATTATTTTGTATTTTGAGGACTTTTTCAAGCGAGTTAACCAAAGCAGCTTTAGCTGCATTGTCCCCACACAGTGATAAATACAAGATTGTACATTGTCAATTCTTCCAGACAATAACGCCCCTTCAATGATCAATTCAAACTTCGAACTTGTCTTTATTTAAAGACCCTTGCCCTTTTGGCCTTCTTACGCTTATAAACTATGAACATAGGGTGCGTTTGTTGCACCGGACTGTCTCGGACTGGACTAGCTTCATTGACTAAACTGGACTGGCTTAGACTAGATTAAGCTGGACTAGCTTAGTGAAGCGTTTGGTGTAGTGTCGGATTAAATCACAGACTATATTTTTTTTGCCATTTTTAATTCACTTTTGACTTAAAAATTAAACAAAAATTAATAATTAAAGGGCAGTGAAGTCTGGTAATGAATGGACCGAAGCAAATTTTGTTTCCCCTTTCTTCCTTTACCCTTCCTTGTTTCTCTTCTCCATCATTTTCTCCCTATCAAATTATGCATCAATCTCTTACTTTTCCAGTAACCAATTAAACCTGCAAATCCCAGAAGAAAAAAACCCAGAAACCAGAAGAAAAAAAAACCCAAAAAGAAAACCCAGAACAAAAATCGATTTACTGAGATTGCGAAGCAGTCATGGCGGAGATGCCCCAATCGATGAGGAGGCACGTCGAAGGCAAAGCCAAAATCAGTAGCTTCAAAGCCACAACCATGGCAATAGTGAAGCAGCGAAGGAGAAGAAGATGGCGGAGATGACCCAGTCGATAAGGTCATCGTCGAAGATGAAGAAGTCGACGAGTTCATCGTCAAAGATGAAGCCGCGCTTGAAGCTTGTGCCGTCGAAATCGATGTCGGGGAGGTGATTTGAGCAAGACGAAGAAGTTCTTAGCTAGTCCGATGGTTTTCAGGAGGACACGCTAAGAACGGCTAGTGAGGTTGTTAGTGAAAGCGAGTCCTGGCTAATCCCATTAAAACTAGTCCAGCCAAGAAACAAACACGGGACTGGACTAATTTTTAGTCTAGTCCAATCTAGTGAACTTTAGTGAGGGGAAACAAACACCCCCTTAAGCTCTTCCATTCACAATCTGCCAATATAAAATTAGTTGTGAATAGTAAGGATATAGCCCAAAAAAGTAGAACAGAAACATGGAATCTAGTTCTGAGCTCCCAAGCGAAATTATATGCTTTCATATACTCCCAAGGCTACCGTCCAGGTCCCTGATGCACTTCAAATGCGTATGCAAGTCTTGGTCCTCTCTCGTCCGCAACCCTTCCTTTGCCAATGCTCATCAAAGCTTCCATCGTAACAAGCTCACTCACCACTTGGGACATAGCCACAAGACAACAACACTTCCTCTCTGTACAAATCAACCACGACGGAACTCCAACACCCACCATCCACCTTCCAAACCTTCCAACAGTGTCCAATGATCATCGTCTCTGCAATGCGCAAAGCACCAATCCTGATCTGCCTTTACCTTTCAAACACCCTGTCTCGCGATCATGCTCTAGCATATCTTGATCCTCCCAATTTCATATTCAACCCTTGCACCCGAGAGTCTATTATTCTACCACATGCTTCAACTGCATATCGTACATCCCACTTTACGTACCACTTTGGATTTAGTCCTCTTGCAAACGAGTATAAGGCTCTCCAAGAGCAAACGTTCCAGCCTGATGATTCAATTCCAACGGATATGACCTTTATGTTCAAGATATTCAAATTAGGTACAAGTTTATGGAGGCGCCTGGAGGTAGACCTTAACGATCTCCCTTTTGATCCTCTCAAGTGCCCGTTTAAAGTGCGAAGTGTGTGCATCAATGGGGCTATACATTGGATGCACAGGAAAGAAAATGTTGTAGTGGTTTTTGACATCGGAGACCAGAAATTCAGAGTGATCCCAGTTCCTCAAGATTATATCTGTTTTAGACATCGTATTGGTTACCCCACGGCAGAAGTAATGAGAAATGTTGTTGCGGTGGGCGGATGTTTGGCTATAATAGGTGACAAGAAATTGGTGAAATCACGGGATATGATGCCGTTCTGGATTTTGAAGGACTACCAAAATCAAGTGTGGATTAAGGAGGCTATCACGTTTCCCCTTTGTTGGAGGGCGTTAGGATGCCCCGTCCCATAGCGTACCATTCACAATGGTGACTCTTCCTCCAGTCTACAGAATTACGTATGCATGGGCCGCAGGACCATGTGAGAGTGCATGTGTACAATATGGAGAGTAAAAGCTTTATGGGAAGTGTAATTGGCTTGCCCTCCGAATGGACATTTCGTAACGATGCTCGATTGAAGTTAGTTGCTAGTTATGATGATAACATTGTGCCTTACGATGAGATGTGATGGGATCATCAAGATTAATTTAATGAGGCTCAAAATCTGTTTTTTTTTTTTTTTTGTTTTTTTTTTTTGGGTACAATCAATGATATAGGGATTTCAGCTAAGCTACCTATTCAAAAGGAATTTCAGCTGGCTCGTTCCTATTGCTCTGAGCGGGGAAAAGGGGTAGGTTGCATTAGCAGCAATAGACTGGGTCTTGATGTGTAGTGCAACTCGCCTAATCCTTATGAAATGAGCTAAGCTTTTTCCCTCTTAGTTGTAATCTTTTATTTAAGCAATAGCAATTATTTTGTAATTTTAGATTCTCTTTTTTTTTCCATTTTCTAAAGTTCAAAAAAATTAAACAAAATGATAAGGGAACTTAGAGCTTATTTTGTATTTTGAAGACTTCTTCAAGCGAGTTAACCAAAGCAGCTTTTGCTGCATTGTCCACACACAGCGATGAAAACAAGATTGTACGTTGTCAATTCTTCAAGACAACAAAGCCACTTCAATGATAAATCCGAACTTTGAACTTGCCATTATTTAAAGGGAGTTTTAACGAAACACTTCTGGTACTGTTCACTTTTAACGAAAAACCACATTTTTACCTTTACCTGACACTATTCACTATATCTTGAAAAAGAGTTTTTCGTTAAAAGGAAAGTTTTTTTGGACTTTTCATTAGTTTTCCTTTATTTTTAAATACCTTTCCCCTTATACCCATCTTATGTTGCTAGATACAGTACGGTTTGAGTTTGCGGTTTAATTTGGGTACGGAATTCGCTAGTAACATATAGTATCACTTGTCAGAGAGTAGACATAAACAGTACGATATTCGGTTTGATTCATTCTAAATTCGTTAAAGAATAATAATTGGTTTGTATATAAACATATTTCTAATTATACATTTAGTATTTTACTATTAATTTAGAGAATTACGGTTACTACTTCAAAAATATCTTTATATACTCCTTACTGTTGTGGACTATTTTATCTGACAGAGGGAGAGAGGGCCGGCGGCAGAGAAAGAGAGAAAAGAGAGATGTGTGTTTGTAGAATTGTAGGGGAATTGTGTGTTTATCCCTCCTACATTGAACCTTTATTTATAATAATAAGATGATAGGATATTCCTTGGTCCCCAAGGAATATCAGTTACAATAGGAAAGGATAAACTCTAATCTAATCTATCCTAGGATTTACACAATCATACTTCGATTAGAAATGTTTCACAACACTCCCCCTTGAGTGTGTAAATACTCAAGGTAGATTTTAGCATCATGCAGAAGTTGAGGAAGTCGACTCGTCAGTGCTGATTCCAAGGAACAATGCTTATTCTTAATAAGGTAGGAACTTGCATAAGTAGTAAGTCTCACTAAAAACCCTAAGGCTATGGCAAAAACCCGAGTAGGGACAAAATCCATAGTCTAAGGAAAAATGCGTGAGAAAAATGCAAAGTCAAAAGAAACGTCTAAATGACGTCATCAGGGATATGACCAGCCCAAGGTGGGTGCCTCGTTAAAACCTAGTTAGGTAGCAAAAACCCAGTGGGAAAAATGCTCCTAATCGTAGGGAAAAAAAGTACATTAAGATCAAGCGAATCTACAGGATACTCCCTCTGAGTTTGACATAATTCCAAAGAGAAATAGCAAAGTACAACTCAGAAAGTTTACGCATACCGATTCCATGAACAAGCTTCTGAAATGTCGTCTTCGGTAGTGATTTGGTGAAGAGGTCAGCCAGATTGTCTTGCGAATGGATTTGCGTGACTTCGATCTTCTGCTGCTCTTGTTGTTGATGTGAAAAGAAAAACTTTGGCGCAATATACTTGGTGTTGTCTCCTTTGATGTAACCCTTCTTGAGTTGTTCGATGCAAGCTGCGTTGTCTTCAAAGATCGTCGTCGGGACATCAATGGCAGGGTGAAGATCGCAGGAGCTTCGAATATGACTCACTACTGGTCTCAACCAAAAGCATTCCCGAGTTGCTTCATGTAAGGCGAGGATTTCAGCATGGTTAGACGAAGTGGCAACTAAGGTCTGTTTAGTCGACCTCCAAGATATTGTGGTGCCTCCAACGGTAAAGACATAACCCGTTTGAGAGCGCGCCTTGTGCGGATCAGATAAGTATCCTGCGTCGGCATAACCAACAAGGCGGGAATCAACTCGAGGAGTACATTGTGCGACACCATTCGAGGATTCGTAGGGATAGAACAAGCCCAAATCCGTAGTACCCTTAAGGTAACGGAAGATGTCTTTTACGCCAGTCCAGTGTCTGCGTGTAGGTGCATTACTGTATCTTGCCAAAAGATTAACAGCGAAGGAGATGTCGGGTCTAGTACATTGAGCTAAGTACAATAAAGCGCCTATTGCACTTAGATAAGGAACTTCAGGCTCCAAAATCTCTTCATCATCCTCCTTCGGACGGAAGGGATCTCGTTTTGCATCTAGTGTACGAACGACCATAGGAATACTCGAAGACTTCGCTTTATCCTCATTAAAGTGGCGCAACACCTTCTGGGTGTAGTTCGATTGATGTACTAGGATTCCATCCGAACGATGCTCTACCTCGAGACCGAGACAGTATCGAGTTTTACCTAGATCTTTCATCTCAAATTCCGATTTCAGGTGCGCGGCAGTTCTCGCGAGCTCTTCAGGAGTTCCGATGAGATTCATGTCATCGACATATACTGCAACAATCGCAAATCCGGAATGTGACTTCTTAATGAACACACAAGGGCATAATTCGTTGTTCACATATCCCTGACTAGTCAAATACTCACTCAGACGGTTATACCACATTCTTCCGGATTGTTTCAAGCCGTAGAGTGAACGCCTCAGCCGAATTGAGAGCGTGTTCCGAGGTTTGGAAATATTTGAACCAGTCAATGTAAGTCCTTCAGGAACTTTCATGTAAATTTCCGTATCAAGATCCCCATAGAGATACGCGGTTACTACGTCCATCAGCTGCATATCCAGTTTTTCGGAAACTACCAAACTGATAAGGTAGCGAAAGGTAATCACATCCATAACGGGTGAATAAGTTTCGTCATAGTCAATCCCGGGGCGTTGTGAGAAACCTTGTGCAACAAGACGAGCTTTGTAACGCACAATTTCGTTCTTCTCATTACGCTTCCGAACGAAAACCCACTTGTAGCCAACGGGCTTCACATGTGGAGGAGTAGGAACTACAGGTCCAAACACCTTACGTTTCGCAAGCGAATCGAGTTCAACTTGGATTGCTTGTTTCCAGTTTGACCAATCAGCTCTACGTTGACATTCATCAACGGAACGCGGTTCAATGTCATCGCTCAACATGATCTCAGTAGCTACTGCAAATGCTAATGCATCGTCGACAATCATCTCATTTCTACGCCACACATCATCTAAGCTAGCATAATAGACCGAAATCTCACGATTCTCGGGAGGAGGATTCGTCTCTTCAAGGACGCTTCCATAATCTAGAATTTCCTCATGAGTTGGGTAGAATGAGTAAGCGATAGTCGGATTCACGGTAGGTTCTTCAGGACCTTGTGCCGTGGTTTTCCTCTTCTGGGGGTGTGAATCCTTTGAACCAAGGGGTCTGCCACGCTTTTGTGTAGGGGCAGATGATTGGCTAGCCGCTAATGTACGTGGATCACCAGAATTGGTGTCCCGGGCTTCCAGGAGGGTAGTCCGTCGTACATTTGGTACATCTATCTTTGCAGGCGTATTCGCAGCTGGAATGTGTGATCTTGTCACGCGCGCTAGATCGGTGAAAGCATCTGGCATGCTCTGAGCTATGCTCTGAAGATCTAATATGCGCTGCACTTCAGTTTCAGACTGAGCGGTGCGGGGATCTAAATAAGACAAAGTGGGAGTCATCCACGATAATTCGCGTCGTTCTTCGGGAACGTTGACATTCTTATCTCCCCCTAATGACGGGAAGACTGTCTCATAGAAGTGACAATCCGCAAAACGAGCGGTAAACAGATCGCCTGTCAAAGGTTCTAAGTAACGAATAATCGAAGGAGAATCATATCCGACATAGATTCCCATCCTTCGCTGAGGCCCCATTTTTGTACGTAAGGGCGGCGAGATCGGCACATATACCGCACAACCAAAAACACGCAGATGCGATATGTCGGGTTCGTATCCGGTAACCAACTGAAGGGCACTAAATGGTTGTGTCGCAACAGGCCTCAGGCGGACCAACTTTGCTGCATGCAATATTGCATGGCCCCAAGCAGCGATCGGGAGCTTGGTATGTATGACCAACGATCGAGCAATCATTTGTAAGCGCTTAATGAAAGTCTCTGCCAGGCCGTTCTGGGTGTGAACATGGGGTACAGGATGTTCAACTTCAACCCCAACCGACATGCAATAGTCATCAAAAGTTTTAGATGTGAATTCTCCAGCATTATCTAATCGAATAGATTTGATTGGATAATCAGGGTGGTGAGCCCTGAGCCTGATAACCTGAGCCAACAGTTTGGAGAATGCAGCGTTCCTTGTGGACAACAAGCACACGTGTGACCAACGTGTGGAAGCGTCAACCAAAACCATAAAGTATCTAAATGGTCCGCATGGAGGGTGAATCGGTCCACAAATGTCCCCCTGAATCCGTTGTAGAAAGATGGGAGGATTCGAACGAATCTTGTCATAAGAAGGCTTAGTGATAAGAATTCCCATTGAACATGTTTGACATGCGATTCCTTGGATCGAACCTAAACTGCGGGTTAGTGGATGCCCGTGTGAAGATTTGAGGATACGGCACATCGCTATTCGTCCAGGATGTCCCAAACGATCATGCCAAAGTGTAATTTCGTGCGCGGTCCCAGTAGTAGGGCCGGCCACATAGTGGCATTCTATAGGGCGTATGGTCGTAGTATACAGACCACTCAAGTTACGCTCCATCTTCTCTAGAATACGCTTCTGGCCATATTCGTATGAAGTTATGCACAGAAATTCAACTCCGTTTTCTACGTGGGTTTCAGCGTGGTAATTGTTATCTCTAATATCCTTGAAACTTAGCAACGTTCTTCCGGAACGTGGAGAATAGAGTGCCTCAGCAATGGTCAAGATTGTACCATTGGACAACATTATACGTGCCTTACCGTATCCTTCTATCAGGTTGGATGGGCCTGAGAGGGTTGTCAGAGGTGCATTCTTAGGTATGAAGTTAGTGAAATAGATGCGTTCACGCAAAACTGTGTGCGTGGTTGCACTATCTGGCAGACAACTAACTTTCCCACTAGTCATACCTAGAATGAAAAATTAATTTGAATCGGTCACATGCATAAAAGTTTATAAAACAATTATCAATTCAAAATAATTTAATTTATTCAAGGATTAAAATTGAATATCCAAAATAAATCACCAACTAATAATCCAAAACATGAAGGAAAATTGTTCAAAAATCAACCAAAAACAAGGGGGGTTCGGCCACTAGGTGGAATTCGGCCCCATTTGTCTTATTTTAGCTAAAAAAATAAGTCTATGTCTAAGATTCTAATCTTCCATAGAGGTGGTATCCTCCTGAAAATCAGAAACCTTCATCTTTGTAGTCTCCGGTTCGTCCACTTGCATGAAGTTTGATTCAAACTTCTTACGACGAGAATGATATTCATCTACAACCTTCTTGGGAGCATGGCAAACACGGGACCAATGGTCCTTTGAACCACAGCGATAGCACATATCGTCATCCATGGTTTTAGGTGCTTTGCCTTTATTCTGGAAGTTCGGGGCCTGGTGAGCGAGGTTTGAGCGCTTCGGGGCTTTATTTCCTCCCTTGGGTGGGCCTTGTCTCTGTTGACCTTGGTGGGATGGCTTCTGGCCTCCCCTGCCACGCCTTTGTTGGCGTTTTGGGTGCTGGTTAGTGCTATAATGTGCTTCAGGCACAGCAGTAGCCCCAGTAGGTCGAGCTTGATGATTCTTCATCAACAGCTGGTTCTGCTTTTCAGCAAGAAGTAAAACAGAGATCAAATCCGAGAATTTGGTGAACTTCTGAGCTCTATATTGTTGCTGCAGGACAATATTAGAAGCAGAGAAGGTCGAGTAGGTCTTCTCCAGGAGATCCTCTTCAGTCAAAGTTTCATTGCAAAACTTGAGAAGTGATCGGATTCGACAAACTTCAGAATTATATTCATTCAGAGACTTAAAGTCTTGGAAGCGCAAGTGCTGCCAGTCATGTCTTGCTTCAGGCAAGAATATGTCCTTTTGGTGATCAAAGCGATCAGCCAAAGCGACCCATAATGCACGTGGATCCTCTTCAACAAGATACTCAGTTTGTAGAGCGTCATGGATATGTCTTCGGATGAAGATCATAGCAGTGGCTTTTTCAGCTTCGCCAACAGGTTTATCTGTTGCTTCTTCAATAGCCGGACGCAAGTTCTTTGCAGTGAGGTGGAGCTTCACATCTTGAACCCACTTGAGGTAGTTCCTTCCAGAAACCTCCAAAGCGGTGAAGTCAAGTTTGTTCAAATTTGACATGTTCCTATCACAAATAGATGGACAAGATGTGGTTAGTGTAATGGAGAAGAAAATCGATCCATTCACGTAGGAGTAGAACATACAGGTTCTAATAGACATGTATTGGTTTAATTTTGCATGAAAAACTGCGGGTTTTCATGGGTGAGTTGTTTAAGTGAAAACTTCAGGTTTTCAAACAAGGCATGTTTATAAGAAGAAACTTCAGGTTTCAAAAATAATTATGAACTTCAGGTTCATATATTCCTGCAGGCAAACACGAATATATATGCAAACAAATATGCAACAAGTATATGCAAAAATATAACTTCAGGTTTATAATTATAATTGAATTTGAATTATTTGGACTTCGGGCCAAATTAAAGTGTGGTTGAAAAAATATATAAACCCATTTGGGCCTAAAAATAATTAGGCAAGTAATATTCGGGGTCCAAAAGAAAACACTAAGCCACGGGTGGCTTGAAGAATTGGTCCGTGAGACATATGCCCAAAAATTGGACAGGGGAGGGTCTCGGGGTGAGCTGCAGGCTCACGGGGTGGACTGGGCTGCTTTAAGCAGCCTAAAAAAAACCTTTTTTTTTTTTTTTTTGCTGGCCGCTTCAGGCTGAGCCGCTGCAGACGAGCCCAGAAAACAAAGTTTTTTTTTTTTTTTTCGCACGGGCTGGGCCTTGACATCTCAGGGCAGCAGCAAGCCCAAAGGGCGCTGATGCAAGCCGAGGAACAGGAGCCCACTAGGGCTCGGGTTTGATAGCAGCAAAACGACCCAGCGGCGCTGGGTGTGCTTGGCCGAGGAAGAAGGCCGAAAAAATTGGGACGGCGCCACTGTAGGTGGTCGTGTCGGGGTTGTTGGGGCTCAGAGTGAGTCACGGTTGTCATGGACAACCACTGAGATAAGAAAATCTCAATGTTTCAACAACCAAAAACCCTAAAAATTGAAATCGGATTTTGATAAAATTCCGACGAGATTCCGGTGAATCTCAGTTCAATTTTCCGACATAGGACGACTTCAGGTCGTTGATAACAAGAACCAATGGGTTCAGGGTGGTGGCTGCAAGCCACTCCATTGTCGGGGGACACCATGAAAGGTGTCGGGGTTCTGGGTTTTTTTTTTTTTTTTTTTTTTTTTGGGTGTGGGGCTTTGCGGGGAGAAGGAGAGCTGCAAGCTCTCTATGTGCGTGGAGACACACGGGTTCGAAAGAACCCAAGGTCCAATTTTTCTTTTCCGTTTAAAATTTTTCAATTCAATTATAGGCATATAAAATTCAATTCAATATATATTTCAATGAATCACAGATTTACAGTGGTGCATTGCAAAATAATATTTTCAATGCATGTACATATGTAAGATTCAATTCATGGCAAATATCAAATTCACATAATTGTAGCAATTTTGGTTATGAAGCATACACAATTTATGTAGAATCTAAAATACGTTAAACATAAAGTTGGGTCATGCATCATGGTGAATGTTCATGCTATCAGGGCTTGCAAAATATCGAGTTAAAAGCCGTTGTTTTGAAAGAACCTGATTGCGTGATGATATGGATGAACTGGTTTGATGCAGAAAAATTCTCCAACGTCAGATTCCTAAGCGCAGCGGTAGGAGCGTGCTGATAACGTGTTGTGGACTATTTTATCTGACAGAGGGAGAGAGGGCCGGCGGCAGAGAAAGAGAGAAAAGAGAGATGTGTGTTTGTAGAATTGTAGGGGAATTGTGTGTTTATCCCTCCTACATTGAACCTTTATTTATAATAATAAGATGATAGGATATTCCTTGGTCCCCAAGGAATATCAGTTACAATAGGAAAGGATAAACTCTAATCTAATCTATCCTAAGATTTACACAATCATACTTCGATTAGGAATGTTTCACAACACTTACAAGTGTCTTTTTCTTTCTAATTATAAAAATTACCTTTCATTTACCTCGGTAAACTCTTCACATCTCATTATTTTATTAAAATATTCTTATTAACAAAATAATGAATTTTCTTATGAGGTATTCATCAATTTACCCCTTGAACTTGTGATCATTGGCCAATTCCCCTCCTCAACTCTCATAATTAGTCAATTTCCCCCCTCAACTTTAATTTTGACCAATTTTCCCCCTCAACTCTCATAATTAGTCAATTTGCACCCTACTGTTAATTTTTTTAATTTTCCATCTATTCTTCCGTTAAGTAGGTATCCGCATAACTGCTTTTGAAGGGCAAAAAAAAGTCAATTTGCACCCTACTGTCATTTTTTTTCAATTTGCACCCTACTGTCATTTTCCGTTAAGTAGGTTTCCCTACCTTAACAGAGGTAGACGAGACCAAGGGAGGAGGTGAGGGGGTGTGAGCAGCTGCAAACTGCAAAAGCAGCATATCAAATGGACTGGGCTGCAAACAACGAAGGAGGGAGGCGTTGGCGGCAGTCAAGAGCTCGGCTTGGAGTAAAGGAAGAACAAAAGAAAGTTCGAAGAAAAGGAAGAAGATAGAAGGTGTAGGAAAAATGACTTTGTTGCCCTTTAAAGGCAGTCATGCGGATACCTACTTAACAGAATAATAGATGGAAAATTAAAAAAATTAACAGTAGGGTGCAAATTTAACAGTATGGTGCAAATTGACTGATTATGAGAGTTGAGGGGGAAAATTGGTCAAAATTAAAGTTGAAGGGGAAAATTGGTCAAAATTATGAGAGTTGAGGGGGGAAATTGGCCAATCCTTACAAGTTCATGAGGAAATTGATGAATACGTCTTTTCTTATTTACCCTCCCCTTCCCTTAGTAATCATTATTTTCTTCTCCTCCTCCCCCACCTCTCCTTTCTTCTCCTTCGCCGACGAACACAAGGACTAACTTCACTCTCACTTTCCCTCCTCTTTCTCCCTCATCTCAATCATATAAGATAGTCAAAGTCCCGAAAGCAAGGCCAGCTCAAAATTGGAACCTCACCGGTATTAAGCTCTTCTCAAAGGGGACGAGCAATTCACTTCTGTTCTTGAAGAGATGATCATACTTGTAAGTCTCTCTCTGTAGATTAGCCAAGAGCGTTTCTCTGTTGTTTCTTCAATTTTTTTCTAATTTGAATTTGACCGAATCCGGCAACTACGCTATGAACTTAAGTTCTTCCATTCACAATCTGCCTGTATAAAATTATTTGTGACTAGTAAGGATATCGCCCAAGAAAGTAGAAGAGAAACATGGAATCAGCTGGCTCCGAGCTCCCAAGCGAAATTGTATGCTTTCAGATACTCCCAAGGCTACCGTCCAAATCACTGATGCGCTTCAAATGCGTATGCAAGTCATGGTCATCTCACTTCCGCAACCCTTACTTTGTCGATGCTCATCAAAGCTTCCACCGGAACAAGCTCACTCACCTCCTCCTCACCACTTGGGACACGGCCACAAGGCAACAACACTTCCTCTCTGCACAAATCAACCAAGACGGAACTCCAACACCCGCCATCCACCTTCTAAACCTTCCAATGGGCAATGATCATCGTCTCTACAATGCGCAAAGCACCAATGGCTTGGTCTGCCTTTACCTTTCAAACACCGCATCTCGTCATCATACTCTAGCATATCTTGATCCTCCCATTTTCATATTCAACCCTTGCACCCGAGAGTCTATTATTCTACCACATGCTTCACCTGCATACCATACATCCCACGTTACGTATCACTTTGGATTTAGTCCTCTTACAAATGAGTATAAGGTTCTTCAAGTGCAAACGTTCCGGCCTCACTGTTCAATTCCAACGGATATGACCTTTATGTTCAAGATATTCAAATTAGGTACTAGTTTATGGAGGCGCCTAGAGTTAGACTGCAACGATCTCCCTTTTGAAACTCTCGAGTGTCCGTTTCAAGTGCAAAGTGTGTGCATCAGTGGGGCCATGCATTGGATGCATTTGAAAGAAAATGTTGTAGTGGTTTTTGACATTGGAGAGGAGAAATTCAGAGTGATCCCACTTCCTCAAGATTATGCTTGTTTTAAACATCGTATTGGTTACCCCATGGGAGAAGCAATGAGAAATGTAGTTGAGGTGGGCGGATGTTTGGCTCTAATAGGTGACAAGAAATTGGTGAGATCACAAAATATGATGGCGTTATGGATTTTGAAGGACTACGAAAATCAAGTGTGGATTAGGGAGGCTATCACGTTTCCCCTTCGTTGGAGGGCGTTAGGATGCCCCGTTCCATTGCGTACCATTCACAATGGTAAGCTCCTCCTCCAATCTATAGAATTACATGTGCATGAACCGCCGGACCATGTGAGAGTGCATGTGTACAATATGGAGAGTAAAAGCTTTAGGGGAAGTGAAATTGGCCTGCCCTGGACATTTCTTAACGATGCTCGATTGAAGTTAGTTGTTTGTTATGATGATAACATTGTGCCCTTACGATGAGATGCGATGGCCTATTGGATCGTCTGAATCAAATGACATACATTGGTATATATTCTGTTGTGCTTTCTGTTTAATCTTATCGAACCTTGTAATTTTGATTGGTCTTGATATGGCCATGTAATGTTCTCTAATTTTATTTGGGTTGGTTATTATAAAAATCTCAAGTGACATACATTTCAGAAGAAGAAAAAAAAAAGTAGATCTTTTTCATGCTACACGAATTTTTACGGAGTTATTAACGGATTTGAACCTTGTAAAGTGAGACATAAACTGCATACTCAGCATACACATATAGATAAATGAGACATAAACTGCATACTCAGCATACACATATAGATAAATGTTCTAACTTTGAACTGGATAAAGTGTGACAGATAGGGACCTAGTGGAAGGCCATGAACCTGCAATTAATATTACTGTTCATTTTTTGAATTTTGAAATAAGTTATCTTTGTATTTTTTGGAGATTTCAAGCGAGTTCACCAAAGCAGCGAAACTGCATGGTCAGCATACGCATATAGAAATACATTCAAACTTAGAACTTGTCTATTGTTCAGATATAAACTATGAACTTTGGATTTCCCAATTCCCATACTTCATCGGCCACTACAAAACTAGTTGTGACTCAATTACTTGTAAGGATAGCTTCCCCATAAGAAGGAAATCTAGAATATTGATCAAGACATGGAACCAGCTGGATCCGAGCTCCCAAGCGAAATTATATGCTTTCAAGGCTGCCGTCCAAGTTCCTGATGTGACTTTCATTGTTCGGGACCAAATTGATAATGTAGAATAAAGGACTAAATTAGCGGTAGAGCCAGAAATCGAAGCTAGAATGGACCTCTAAACCATATGAAAGAAACTAAACAAAGAATAATATAACTAATGGCGAAAAAAGGTTCATTTTTTGTAGTGGAATGAAAAATTATAATCAAAAGAGAGTAAAGGAGTCATAAAAAAATAAATTTTAGATAGTTATATTATAAGCACCAAACTTCTTTATAAGTACCTACATTGAAGTTGAAAATAAATTTTATGACTCAAAACTGCAGCTATGAAAATTGTCTTTCAATATAAAGTTTTCCTCTTTTCTATGAATGTGTGGTTTCACTTTAAAACATTAATCTATCATGCAAAATAGTGAACTAATTGAGGAATGCTAGTTGATATAAGGCTTTGGTTTCATAACAATACTACTGTAAAACACATTTTCTTGTCGATTAGAAAAACATAATAAAGCTAACTAGGAGTAAAGGCACACAAGTCGGAAAATGCAGAGTATCCAACCAAAAGCACACAAACAAAAGCTACAAAGTAAAGAAACTTCAGGATAGGCACGGGCCTCTTCTGGTTCTCAAGTGGCTTCGCCATTGAGCCGAATGGATTGAAGAAATGGAGCGAAGAAGACAAAGAGATTCAGCGGAAATTTTCAGATTTAGCGTCTGAGCTCCGATTTGAGCTCGTGATACATTCCTGAAAAGAGAACGATGCGCCGGTTCAAACACACAGTTTTTTAAGATGTACGGGGGATTTTAGCCATTCGAGGTTGTTTAGGCTTCCAACCGCATTTTAAATTAGGTTAATAAAAATCAGACTTTTTATTTCACACCTAATTATTGTCATTGTTTGTTCCAAAGACTCTTGAGCCCTTCCAAGGCTAATTTTATGTCTTTAGAAGCGTTGACTCCCAATGTAAACTCAACTTTCAATCAATATTAGTCAAACAAAACCTTTGGGATTTCTCTCAAATTCTGGTGGACTATAGAACTTGTTCTTTAAGGACTTACGCTTGTAATCCTTAATGGCTTTGTATTGCCTCAACCGAGGAGTTATGCTAATCAAGGACTACTTTGGCTAAAAAGTCGGCCATGTAATCTCTCTCTGTAATTTATTTGGGTTTAGGTGTTTATAAAAATCTCAATTGACATACATTTCAGAAAAGCAAAAAAAAAACGTAAGTCTCTTTCATGCTACACGAATTTCGACGGAGTTGTTAAGGGATTTGAACCTTGTAAAGTGAGACAAATAAACTGCATAGTCAGCATACACATATAGAAATACATTCAAACTTAGAACTTGTCAATTATTCGGATACAAAATATGAACTTTAGATTTCCCAATTTCTCCATCGGCCACTACAAAACTAGTTGTGACTCGTTACTTGTAAGGTAACTTGCCCCTTAAGAAGGAAATCTAGAGTATGGATCAAGACATGGAATCAGCTGGCTCCGAGCTCCCAAGCGAAATTATATGCTTTCAGATACTACCAAGGCTGCCGTCCAAGTCCCTAATGCGATTCAAATGCGTAGGCAAGTCTTGGTCCTCTCTCGTCCGCAGCCCTTCCTTTGTCAACGCCCATCAAAGCTTCCACCGGAACAAGCTCAATCACCTCCTCCTCACTACTTGGGACAAATCCACAAGGCAACAACACTTCCTCTCTGTGCAAATCAACCAAGAAGGAATTCCAACAGCCGCCACGCACCTTTTAAACCTTCCAACATTATCCTTCAATCAACGTCTCTACAATGCAGAGAGTATCAACGGCTTGGTCTTCCTTTACCCTTCGAATGCCGTGTTCCCCCATCACAATCATGCCAATCGTGATAATCTTCTTCGCATGTTCAATCCCTCAACGCGGGAGTTCATTGTTCTTCCACATGCATTTCCCAGATGCTGCCTTAGTGCCCATTCTACACATCACTTCGGGTTTAGTCCTCTTACAAATGAGTATAAAGTTCTCCAAGTGCAAAGGTTTCAGCCTCGTGATTCTATGACAAGGGGTATGACTTTTATGTTCAAGATATTCAAATTAGGTACAAGTTTATGGAGGTGCATAGAGTTAGACCTTAATGACCTCCCTTTTGATCCTTTCAAGTGCCCGTTTCATAGGAGAAGTGTGAGTGTCAACGGCGCCATACATTGGATGCATGACACACAAAATATCTTAGTGGTTTTCGACATTGCAGACGAGAAATTCAGAGTAATCCCACTTCCTCACGATTATAATTGCGCTATACTTAAATATAATTTTGCGCATGGGAATATAGTTGAAGTTTTTGGATGTTTGGCTCTAATTGGCGACGAGCAGTTGACACAACAAAATATGATGGGGTTATGGATTTTGAAGGACTACGAAAATCAAGTGTGGGTTAAGGAGACTTTCAGATTTCCCTTTGTTTGGAGTGAATTCGGATACACCGTCCCTTTCTGTTCCATTCACACAGGTGAGCTCATCCTCCAATCTTCGAAGTTAAGCAGACAACACCCGAATCATGTGAGGCTGCATCTCTACAATATGAAGAGTAAAAGTTTTAGGGAAAGTGAAATTGTCATGCCCTCCGAATGGAGATTCCAGTATGATGCTCGATTGACTTTACTTGCTAGTTTTGATGATAGCATTGTGCCTTTAAGATGAAATGGTCTATTTGTTCATCAAGTTTTAGTTCAACGGTTAGGATCGAAACTTGAAGATTTCAATTCTCCAACTCTCTTTTAAATTTTTGGAGAATTTATAATTTTTTTACTTTCTTTTTTTTCAATGTTGTAAAACTTTTTTTTTTTTTTAGCACAATTGTTGTAAAACTTAACTATATTGTTTTTGTTAGGCTATCCTCAGTAGTAATTTGAGTGCATGTGATACCTATATAAAGAAATCAAGAAACCTGGGTTTGATTGCTATGACGCTATACAACCTATACTAGTGTGAATTCAATATATTTGTGAAATCCTGTCCCCAGATTTCACTATTTAAATTATGTATTTTCGTATTATTAATTTCAAGAATTTTTTTTAGAATTATATATATAGTTGACAACCATTCTTAAATCTATAATTTTCTTTCTTTTTATGAAAGTGGATGAATTAGTTAGGAAAAAAAAAGGATGAGGGCTGCCAGATGGCAGCAAGAAAGGAAAGTAAAAATAAAAGGTTAGGAAGGCTTTTAAAAAAGTCAGCGGCATGTATTTGAAAGAGGGGGGCTTTGGTCAAGATAAAATATGGGTTTCGGGGGGAAGGAAGGACCTGCCTTCTCTTTCCTGTGGACTGATCACATACCGACCGGAGGGAATACCGGCCAAATTCCACCATATTTTCCGATGAAATACACCCAACAATCACCCACAACCTTTTCCTCAACCCTCCCTCTTCCATCTCCACCCAAATTCATGGGTTTTTAGGTCCAAAACCGGGTAGAATTTCACCGGAGCACCGGAGATGCTCGACGGCGAATCTACTATTCCGGCGAGCTTCACCACCAACCACCTCCCTCAATCAACTCCCCTAGGACTCAGGAACAAGACCCAATTGGTTGTAGGGGCGTCGGAACACCGAGGAAGGCGAATCAAAGCACACCCATTCTAGGGCTTTCGACGGTTCGAGTGAAATTGGGAATTTTCCTGGCCAAATTGGACTTGACCACAGGTATAAAACTTGCTCTGCTAATTGAGATCTTCATTTCTGTAAATTTTGGTAATTTTTAAAAATAGTTGAATTTTTCTGGCAAGTCGGGGCGGCCGACCGCCACCCGCGGCGGCGCGTGCGGCGGCGGTCTGTCCAGTGGGACGACGATGTCCTTTTAAGTTCAAATAGATGCCTTGATTTCATAATTGATATCCATATGACGTAATTTGATTGTTTGGACTTAGTTTCATTACGATACCTTACTTGGTCAAAATATGAATCGACGATCCGACCGTTGGATCGTCACCAAACCTTAATGCGTGATAGAAAATAATATTTGTGGATCATAGAAATTTACGGATTGGGAATCCGACTTACGGATCTTCCCTAATTGAATTTCTAAGTTTGTAAACTTAAATGTCGACCGCCACTTGAATTTAAAATTGGCGGAGATCCGACCGTCGGATCGTAAGGAAATTTTAGTATAATGTTTTAGAAACATAATGTGGAATTTTGGGAGTTACGGATCCGAAGTCTAATGTGCGGATCTTCCGGATCGATTTATGTAAAGTTGTGAACCCTACATTGACCGAGAGTTGACTTTTGGTCAACATGTCTCGAAATGTTCTAGATACTAGAATTGGTACTACTAGAGACTAAGTGAAGTCTAGTGGACCCACATTGGTTAGAACTCACATTGGTTAGAGAGTGACTTGAATATATGTGATACGATTATTTACATTAATTTCTTATATTAATATCATATGTGAATATGAATTGGGTTTATAAATATGATTTCTTTTGAAATGTGATTTTTATATATTAGCCTTAGACTTATGTTTATTAAACATGATTTGGCATACGTACTGATGTTGATTGTGATATATACGTGTTTAGTTATCTTTTTAGTAATGTGATTAATAAGTAAGATAAATGTTATGACTCTGCGACCCTAGAATCATATTAGAAGTATGTTATGGAACTTATACACTTGTGTGGCATATTAGTGGGGGCCATGAGAAGATGATGGTTTAGGTGACTACGTTGTAACTCATAGGGGTTGAGGTGTTCAATTTACTGCACCATGTAGTAGCTTGTAAATTGATGGTCCTGCTTGGTATATCCGCATTGGGGGACCATACGCATTCTAGGAGTGATCATGTTTGGTATATCCGCATTGGGTGATCACTACCTACCTGATTATCTTGACCCTGCTTGGTTAATCCGTATTGGGGGGGTCACAAGTGGTCCTGCTTGGTTAATCCGCATTGGGAGACCATACTGTATATGGATCGCGCTTGGTAAATCCGCGTTGGGCGATCCTTATCGCCATGTATGCTTAGGAGTGATCATGCTTGGTATATTCGCGTTGGGTGATCACTGCCTATAATATTAAACTATGTATATGGTTCTACTTGGTATATCCGCATTGGAGGACCATATGCATTATAGAAGTGAGGAAGATTAATTGTACTTGGTACATTTGATGGACGATCATATTTTAGTTTGATTTCGTTTAGAGGTCCGGAACCTGATGTTGATGGATTTCGTTGAGTGGTCCGAAATCGCATCGTTTGATTCATTTGAGACAGCTTCAGAGATGTAGGCTTCGACCGAACTGTATCGCTCTAGCCTGCATTCGATGAATTGTATGTGTTATTAATTGATGTGATAATTAGATGGTGTTGGAATGCATATGTGTGGATGAATGACGATATGACTAGGGATTATTATTGTGCTTGTTAAATGTTCTTTAAGGTGTTACATAGTTGAATTGTGGTATTATGCTGAGACCTAGTCGTCTATGTGATGAATGTTCGAGTGTGGTAAAAAGTTGAACTACGAATGGCTTGATCCCTTTTGAGGGTACTTAGGCAGTCTAACGAGGAGGTTAGATGCAGCCATAAAGTATACGAAAATTTCTATTTGATTTGATTCTCGAGTTGTGAATTACCATATCCCGGAGACGGGATATGTTGAGATACGAGAATTTGGTGATGTCACGTGTCGATCTTGGACGTATATCGGGATTGGGGCTTGACAATATTGGTATCACATTCAAGAGTTTAATATATTGAACTCATAAGCTTAATAAATTGGCACCGCACTCAAAATTTTCGATGTACTGTAGGAGTGTGATTTGTGTGTGCGTTCATAGCAATCAATTGATAGGTGAAAACTCATTGTGCATATGCTTGTAATGCTGCCGACCAGGCGGGAGTTATGAGTCATCCAAATTATTCCATGTTTGGTCGATCCAAATTTGCACTTTTCTGTCCTTGCATTTGATAGTTGATACATACATTTCAGTTTTGCGGCTGTATACATGCAGATTAGTGCGTGCGTGTGTGTGTGTATATGTGTATATGTACATATATATATGTATATATATATATATGTATATATATATATATATATATATATATATATATATATATGTCTGTAAATCTCTGGATTCTGTTTTGGTTACACAAATGGATTCATGGAAACAAATAAAAAACTGGGCCTATAACTGAAGCTCAAAAACAAAACGGATCGGTTTCATACCGAACCAGTTTGGGTTTACTTTTTGATGCCGAACCATACTTTCGATTTCAGTTCCACTCTTGTACCGAACTGTGCCCTGCCAAAATTCGTTTGAGAATGTTAATTGCAGAGATAAAAATATAATTATGCATTCAAAAGTTGTACTTTATAGCTTTTTTTTTCTTATAATGAAATAATTTTGAATCAATAAAATCTCACTAAAATTGACACCTTCCAAAATAACACAGGCAAATGATCATTTATTATAGTGATAAAAAGAGTTGAAATTCGTATAACGATGTGAGTTCAAACTCAAATAATCTAACATTTGATCAAACAAAATTTATAATTAAAAAAAACAAACAAACAAACCTTTCACACAGAACTCACCGTTTCCTGAAATAACAGAAAAGAAAATTCAAAACAAAAATAGGTCTTCCCCCGAGAGAAAATAGGTCCCCTCCCCCGAGCCGCTGCAATTTTGGCGCCACCGCGAGCAGCCCCGGCCAAACATCCACCATCACTCCAACTCCAACTCCAAGGTTTTAGCAAATTGGGTCGCAGACGACCCACGAATAGGATTAATCGACCAAATCGGAAATCTCCAAGGGTTTGAGCGAATTGGGTAACAGTCCTCCCTTCTACTTGTGTTGCAGGTTCTCAATTCTGTACAAGGAAAGCCGATTAGCAAAACGGCGCCGCATAAAACTTTCAAGGAACATAGTGCAGAAGCTCGAGGACAAACTTCCCAAGTGTGTGATTATTTGAACAATCACATCCACAAGAGAGCTTCTTCTTCGTCTACGAAAAGGTTTGCTTTCCGAATTTCCATTTTTGTTTTCATTTTTATCTTTTAACAAAAGATATTATGGGTGGAAGAGTAGGTTAAGCCTCAGTGCCTCACAATGGATTAACAATCATATGGTTCAAATTCGTCTTTTAACGAGAATTGAACCCAAGAGCTCTAACTTAACTGGTGGGTTTCTAATACTCTTTGAATCAATTAAAATTTGTATCTTTGCTAAGTGGTGGATTGTTGGTTAGGGCCTTCCTCTTCAGCGTATTCAAATCCTTCCCCTTCCGTTTTTCGTAGATTAATGTAGAGTATCGCTAACTTTGAATCAGTTTGTGTTTTCAATTTTTTATATTTTGATAATAGCAAATTAAGAACAGAGATTTCCAATGCTGGCAGCAGCAATAAGTGGTTTTTGGGGCGATAAGTTGATTGTTGGGTGCATTGAGCAATGCTTGTAAGCTGAATTCCGAGGCGATAATTTGTTTGTTGTATTGTGTTTGATCTTATTGTAGGATCGAATGGGGCCTAGATGGAAAGGAAAAGGCGCAGAAGCTAAAGCACTTGCAGATCCAATGTCAGAGATAGTATTGAAGCTTCAGTCTTCTCTTATCCAATCAGATGCCCGAGGAATCTTATGCGGGAGCAGCGTACTTCTTGCTGCAGAAGAAGAACAAGCCCTTCTCTTCGGCCGTGCCTACTTTGGCCACCCAATTTTTAATGCCGATAAGGATAAGCAATGGTTTCAGTTGGGCATGGAAGAGGCATTTTTCCTGTGCTATTCTTTAAAATGCCTCAAGATAGCGGGCGAAGATAAACGCCCGAAGGACGATCAAGAGCTTTGGCAGTACATGAAGTCCAAAAAAGCGGCATTTCCTCTATTTTACAAGGCGTATTCTCACCTTCGAACGAAAAATTGGGTTGTGAGACCCGGACTTCAATATGGTGCAGACTTTGTTGCTTACCGTCACCATCCGAGTTTGGTCCATTCTGAATATGCTGTGCTTGTGTCATCAGAAGGAGATGCTGAAGCAAATGGGCGATTGAAGGTGTGGTCTGATGTTCATTGCACCTTAAGGCTTTGTTTAGGTGTTGTAAAGACACTACTAATTCTTACTATTAGTAAAAATGGTGATGGTGATGCTTCTCCGTCATGTTTGGCGAACTACATGGTCGACGAGCGCACAGTTACAAGATGGAGTCCAGAACAAAGCCGCGAGGAAGATACAACAGATAATGCGGAATCACAAGCAACAGAGTAGTTGAAAACGGAACTAGGTCAGTGGTCAAACATAATCGTATTTCTAATTTCATAATTTCCATGTTCATGTTGCAAGCTAAATGAATGTGTTTCACATCTGGGGAATTCAATTTAGAGTTGATTTTCTGCATTCCAAATGTTATCTGTGCAACTTACATAAAAAGAGTGATGCAAACTACGTTTTCCTTCAGACGTATAAGTACAAAGTGTGGACACATTTTCACGTCGTCGGAGTAAGTACATCACACTCCAACACAACACAACACAACGCCACCACATCAAGCACCTACACTACGGCTTTCCACGTCGTGATTGCAGTTAGTGTAAACACATACCGAAGAAAAATCAAGTAAATTGGCATCTTTTTTCTCTCCAGCAGATGGTTAATAGAGTCTACAAGGCTATAGAGTACCAATAATTCACATATACAGCCAAATTATCGAAATTCAAACCAAATTCATAATGCTCACTTGACTAAGACAAGTAAGTCCTACAAGTGCAACCCCGAAAACCTTTAACATAGATTTTTCACATAGTTTTTTCACGTATTAAGTTCTCTACCACTGCAATTAGAGTTGGAAAGCACTTGGGTGTGATTTTGTCATCCGAGCCTCGCCGTAGGGTTCGTCGTTGTCAATCCGACGGTTGTGGCGGAATGCTGCACAACCGACCACATAGAAGATAACCAGGATGATCAACACAACAATGTTGACCACAGAGACCTTCCTCCAGCTCTTCCTGATGCTGGCCAAGAGACCAGCTCTGCAAGAATTGCAGGAATAGCAGAGTTGCTGTTGGTCATTGCTCCACAGTGTGCAGTCCGTACTGGTCCCGGAAAAACCTGCTCCGGTGGTCCAGACGGTCTCGTTCACATAGCTATATCCACATTCTGTAGGGGGCTTGCAGCAGCCAGACTGTAGAACAAATGGGAGGGAAATGGTACTTCAGTCATCATATCAATACAAATAAAACGGTCCCTCGCGCACACACGCATGTACCGTCCTTACGAAAGAAACGTTTCCGTTTTCTGAACCAGGGTCCTCCCCGGATCCTTTTATGAGAATTTCGGAAATCCGTCAATTTTGTTCATTCATCGTACATCGTGCGATCATAAACTATTTTAAATATTTTTATTTAAAATTAAACACAATCAGTGCTTGATAAATGCTGATCGCACGATGTACTTTTTGACCGTACGATGTACGACGAACAGACAAGATTCACGAATCCTCAAGATCCTCGACAAAATGGATCCATTGAGGATCATGGTGGATAATATCTGGAACATTGCATTTTTCCACCAATAAGTTAAAGACACTTTTTCTTGGTTACACCAATAATATGTGGACTTAATTTTTTAATAGACAAAGAAAAATACAAAAAAAAATTAAAATAAAATGGAAAGTGAGCCCAAAAAAGATAAGGGAAAACTTTATGTCCAATCCAAGTTTGTTCCAAGGTGTACCATTATTATTTCCTACCTCTAAAACAAGTACCAGACAAAATATGAGAAAAGGATGTCCAACCTAAAAAAAAATTCTGTTACCATTAAACAAAAGGCCATCTGAATCCCGGTGTTCCCAAAAGATAACATGTGAACCTTCTTTCTTGAAACATTTTATAGGACTCCGACTTCAAAGAGTTGCTCGAACTTTAGGTCGGTTGGTTTTTTCCGAGCTAACTCTTTGTTTAGTGATATTTTTCTTTTAATTATGTAGACATCTCAAATTCGAATACTCGGTATCGGTAAGTTGTTTTCTATCTTTTAATGAGTGTTCTTGAGAGAGAATGTAACAAGGATACTAGTGGGATTTTCTGTTTTTATATGCAGTGGGGTTTAACTTTAAGTGGTGTCTTGTAAACATCACTTCCACCGATGAAATGTAGACACAATTATTGGAATGAGCTATTTTATCGGTTAAGATCTCCGCCCAGTCCATTGTGCCATTATATAATTCTTGAAAAAGCTTTGGTGTTGATATTGACGGTCTAAAAATCTTATAATGTGTTTTTAATAAATTTATTTACTTTTAAGAATACAATGAAATTTTTAAACTGTCAAGAACAGTACTAAAAGTATTATGTTTCATCTTGTAATTACATGAAGAATTTTATATTATTTTAACTTTTACATGAGCCTACAAATTTGAAGGATCTCATCAATCCATTAAAATCCAAAACCAGATCTACTACCACTAACCCACAAATTAATCATCTCAACTTTAACTTGAAAAAAAAACCATTAAAACACTATAAGTGAAATAATCTTGTCCCATGAAATGGAACCCTAAATTATTTTTATTTCAACTACTTTCCTCCGTCAAAATTTGAGATTAAGTGTCCCTGAAATTGATCCTCCGCTCAATACTAAAACTTCAACTATTACGAACTTTGGCTTAATCAAGTTGCTTATTTGCTCCCTTTTGGACCCAAATCGAACTCCTTTTCCATAATTTAAATAAAGGATCATTTTAATTCGGGTCTCTAATCAATCTCATTGTTAAAATAAAACATTGTTTGTTTAAATAGTTTGATCGAAGTTTCTAGCATTATGGAAGGGATTTAACTTCTGTATTCATGCATTTAATATCTCACAAATTATGAAATTTAAACCAATTCAAGTAGTATTTGCACAATATAATAATTACTTAAAAATCAATAATACAGTAATATTGTTTTTTTTTTTTTGAAACTTAATCGAGTAATATTGTTTTTCACGTATTTCTAGCACATAAAAAAAATGTACCTATGGGTACAAATTAAATTAAAAAATATGGATACATATTAAAATTTTAAATTATAGGTACAAAATAAAACTAGACAGAATATTGGTGCAAATTTTAAAAATGAGTATAAATTATATATGAAAAATATTTGGAAATAATTAATAAAGTATTTATCTTTAAAATTGACATATTATAATATGTAAATAATTTAATATTCAAATAATGACATGGACAAAAGTCTAAGAATCTTGAACAAAAAAATAAAATAAAAAAATTTAATAATGAAAACAAAAATGAAGAATGAGAACCGAAATTATCTTTAAAATAAATTTAGTGTAGATTATCATTTTTTTATAAATAAATAAATCATATAAATATTAATAAAATAAAAATAAAAAAAAAACCTCCAACGAATATGAACATATCCAAATAATAAAGTTTTTTTTTTCTTTTTCATATAATAAATTTTGTTAAATTAGTCATCGACGAGGTTTGAACTCACACTGTTATACAAGATCTCAAGATATTTTCACCATTGTGATAAAGGCCCTTACCAAAAAAAATAAAGTTTCTAAATCCCATACAATTTTTTTTTTAAATAAATAAATTCAGATGCAAAAACATGAATAAAAATTTTAATTATTCACATACCTGGATAGAGTTGAGGTTTCTGCTGTAAAACATGTCAGCAGTCTCAGGCACACCATTCACACTCCTCCCAATCTTTTGACAAGTTTTTGAGTCCCTCACACAAGACGCAATCTTCCTCCAGTAGCCATTTTCCGCCACGCGGTCCTTCAGCCAGCCGGAATAGTCCTGCAGGTAGTAGTCCTTGTAAGCCCTACTCGTCAACGACCTCCCGGAGCCCTTGTCAGTGACGGCGTAGGCGAAGATGATGAAGCCGATGAGGGCGGCGATGACGAAGAACATGACGAACAGGTACACCCACATGAGGAAGGTGTTCCTGTAGCACGCACCCGCGAACCCAGCAAGAGAAACCACCATGATTGCGGCCCCTATGACGATGAGCGGCCATTGGAGGAACTTAAGGCAGTCGGTGTTGTTGGCGCGGCTGCTCAGCCAGATTCCTCCGCCCAGGATGGGGATCGAGAGGAGGAAAGTTACGAAATTTAGTAGTCCAATCAAGTGGTTGCTGGTCCTCACCATTGTTGAATCTTTTTCTTTTTCTGGGTTTTTCTTTTTGTCTGCCTTTTTTCTTTCTGGGTTTTGTTTTTTGGAAGGTTTGGAGATTTGGTTCTTCTGTTTCTGCTGCTGCTCTGCTTTGAAGATGCTTAAAGTTCGGAGTTATGATGAGTAGTGTGAGATGCAGGTGTCGTTATTTTATAAGGAGTGAAAAATGTGATCTGTACTCTCTCTATGCAATGACCTGACTACCCTTGTGTTTTGAATTTGTCCCAAAGTGTTCATGGCAGCTGCTTTTCACACTATTACATTTTACCTACGGGTTCCAAAAAAAAAAAAAAAAACTACATTTTACCTACTCTGATTTATGGTCAATTTTAATTTTTTACAACATTTTTAAAACATTTTAATTTCATACATTGACTTATCATTTTATTTCAATTTCATACATCTGTTAAGTAAACCGTTAAGTGGACGTGGCAAATATGGGATCCATATTTGTACTGACGTGACTGTCAAATTTATGCCACGTGGTAAAAAATTATTTTTTTATTTCAAATATAATAATAAATAAATAAATAAAAACACAATCAAACACAGAAAACCCATCCCCGACCCACTCCATCTCATCCAATCTCTTTACCTCCTCTCCCATCCATCCCATCCCACCCCACCCCCACCTCTCTCGCAACCCCCCCCCACCCCGAAACTACCCCTCCTCCTCCTCACCATCGTCGTCGTCCTCCTCGCTGCCTTCACCGAGTTATCTGAATCCAACTCGGTCCCCGAACTCCTATCCCTCCAATCCCGATCCAATTCTGGGGTGATATGCCTCGACGACCGCTCCCTCACCAAATTCCTCACCGTCGTCAAAACCTCGCGACCCTACTGGGTCCTCGTCTTCTTCGATGTTGCGAAGCTCCACGACAAGTCGGAGCTCCACCTCAAGGACAACAAGGACCCGTCGTCCCCTTCACACGCCAAGCTCTTCTTCTGTGACATCGAGTTCCAGGAGTCGCAACAAAGCTTCGCCCACGTCGGACTCAACTCGCTGCCGCACATCCGCTTGCGGGGGAGGTGCGGGTGGATGGATAGGAGGGGAGGTGAAGAGATTGGAGGAGATGGAGCAGGTCGGGGATGGGTTTTCTGTGTTTGATTGTGTGTGTGTGTGTGTTTTTTTTAATAAGATAAATATTATTATATTTGAAATGAAAAAAAAAATTACCAATTTGGCAGCCACATCAGCATAAATATGGATCTTATATTTGCCACGTCATCACTTAACGGTTTACTTAACAGATTTTCTAACGGATGTATGAAATTGAAATAAAATGATAAGTCAATGTATGAAATTGAAATGTTTTAAAGATGTTGTAAGAAATTGAAATCGACCTCAAATCTGAGGTGGTAAAGTGTAATTTACCCTATAATTAATAACTTAAACAAAACATCATACACGATTAAATAAGAGTACGTAAATAAAGAAAAATGTGTTTATCACTTTTCTTGGTCGAATTTGGATCCTCTTTAAGAGGATTTAGGAATTCGTGAATCATATCCGTTCATCGCACATCATGCAGTCATAAATTATTTTAAATATTTTTATTTAAAATTAAATACAAATAGTAGCTGACAAAAATTGACATGATGTACGATGAACAGACACAATTTACAGATCCTCAGAATTCTCACTAAAATGATCCGAAGAGGATCTTGTTGGCTCTTGGTCAATGGTCAATTTCAAATACATTTTAAAAGCATCTTTACTTAAAGATAATAGATTTTCAAATACATGTATTGTTCATATTTATGTGTTTATTAACAGTTAATGAAATGGAAATGTATGTGCTTCTCATTGATTTTGAGTATGGCAAACCTAAAAATGAAGATTTTAAAATTTGAATTTGGACCAACAGCAGCCGTTGGATCGACCAAAGCTAGCCGTTGGATTCCATAACTAGCCGTTGGGGATTTTCTGCTGGGCCGACAGCAGCCTGACAGAGGGACCCAACCTTGTCGGCACCAGAAACCAAGCGGCCGCGTGAGGCGTGTTGGCGCGTTGGCCGGCCGAGATTGGCCTTTGGGCCAGCGAGTCCACTCGCTGCTGGGGGGAATGTTGGGGGGAATTTGGCCCAAAATATTTATTTGGCATTTAGCCCAAAAATTTGGCTTGCATTGGAGCATGTTTTGGGGGGTAATTTGGGGGGAAATTTGGCATTTGGCCCCCCATTGGAGTTAGTCTTATACTGTGCTTATTTCCTCTCATCCTCGTCCATTTTCATCTTATCGAACATGTCATAAAAGTATATATATTTCACTACTAATTGCACCGACTCTCCACCTAAGATTCATTGGGCCTCCTTTGACTCAGTAAAACCATGATTCCTGCTGAAAGAAGAGCAGCAAGTGCTGCTGAACCCAAATCACAAATGGACAAATGTCCAATACTTAATGTTTTTGTTTCAGCAACAAAGCATAATTCAACTCAGTGTATCAAATATAAGTGATTAAAGTGTAACAATATCGGTGCGTGATCGGGACTCGTATACACCTGCGGAACTCATTACAACACAAAAATGATGGTGTTTGGGGGCAAAATGGGAAAACCATTGCGTGATACTTGTGGAAGTGGTCGTTGTTACGTTTAGTTTTTGCTTAAGTATATGATCTACTGTTTGACCTAACTGGGTTGCTTATGGATTTTGTGTGAAGAATTTATTTGCAATATATTACTTAATCAATTTAATTAACTGTTGAGTGTTGACAGTGACCTTCAAATTTCACTCAGCCAAAGAAGAAGAATTTAAAAATACACAAGCACGACATTTTACGTAATTAATCATATAACGGTGGAAGATATTTTGGGTATGATTCTGTTCATGGAACTAAAAGTTCTTTCCATTAGAATTGACCTCTAGATTTTTATTATGCATTTTTTGAATTGCAAACCGACTCTTTTTTTTTTTTTTTTTTTTTTGAAACTACAAACCGACTCTTTACCACTATGATCAACAGTATAAATACAAATTCTATAACAAAATAGTTTATCATTGAGACAATGATATCTGGTCGACAGTGTAAACACAAATTCTATAACAAAATAGGTTGTTACACGAAGATGAGATTATATTACAAAATTATTGCTCGAAAAAAAAAAAGTTTTCTTATTTTATGCTGAAAAACAATCATAATGGGACCCAATAATACGAAATCCATCCTTTCATCGAAGTTGAACACTTGTGTCACGTAATCTCAGCAAGAATTTGCTCCACACATGAAGGAAAAGATCTCGTACACATTCTCATTATACACTAATAATCTGCAAGGCAAACATGCCTTCCTTTTTTTTTTTATTCTTTTTGTTGACAGAGAGGCATAAGAATTTCACTAGGTCAAGCGATCCTTACAATATCAACAACTAGAAGACGTCGACAAAATGACATAACTTGCTCATAACTAATGAATGTTGATCAGTATTTTGGGATGAAAAACCTGGAAATTTTGCATGAGCGAGAGTGATAACGTAGAGAAGTAGCAGCATAAGAGTAGGAGTGGCTGATGATGGAATATGCAAAGGAGGAGGGTCCATGATGAAACGTTACATTTGGAACATGCAAAGGAGAAAGAAACTGCCGAGAAAAGTAGAAAGTGGTCGGCGGTGTTGCTTATTCATGATAACGTTCTCATGTGGCCTTGTGGTCAAACGCTCCATACTTATCTCCTTATCAATCAAAGGGAAGTAGTTTGATAAATGTGACAACTTGGAAACTCTTATGAAAGTTGGCGGAAATTCAACTTTATTGGATAGCCAAGTAAAAGAGGACAACGCTCTGATGCCCAAGTAACAAAAGGATGTCAATAAGCTTTATTTATTTTTAATAATTCGAACTATTCATTAGTACGAGAAAGATCATAGTTGTACCAAGAAAATATTAATTTTGTTTACTTGTCAATCTAATACAAAGTTGGACTGGTAGTCCAGATTGAAGACTTACCCTAACAAGCTCTATTAAAAACTATAATCTAATAGTATTTTTTATACTCATAGGTGAATAAATTTTGATTGAATTTTGTAAATGACAAATTTGATATTAATTTATGATAAAAAGGTCGGCTACAAAAACAAACCAATAAGCAGCAGCAATAAGAGTGCACTCCACCCAAAGAAAACCCAACAAGAGAAATGGAAGCCGAAGCCCACAAAGAAAAATCTTTGATTTTCGTGCTGGCTACAGCCCACTGATTCCCATTCTCAATCAGACCCAAACCAATAATAGCATGTTTATTTATCAAACCAATTAATAATTAGACTATTTTGTTCTTTGTAAAACGAGTATATAATTATGTTTGTTACTTTGTTTTGATTTATTTAATCTGATGATTAAAATAATTAATAGTGAACAAACTCAAAGACTATTTCGATCGATTTCAAATCTCAGAGATCAACGTGAGGAGTTATACCAATCTCAGAAATTATTTTGGCTAAAAAACCAAAATAAAAAGAAGTGTGTAGAAAGAGAAAAAAAAAAGTCTATAATCTTCGTTTTCCTGCTAATTAGGAATGGATATGCAAGGAATGAATGTCATTTTAGGGTTGATTCCAGATAACTACCTAACTTTTTAGAGTGATTCCAAATCAGTCATAATCTTTTAAAACATTCTTACTAAGTACCAAACGTTTTGAAAAGTGAACATATAGTTCACCAGCGTTAAGTCATGATGGGAACAATTTTAGAATGGTTTGTTTTTATTTTCAAGTCATCTATGAAGCTTTGAATCTCCAAATCAATGTGGTTTGGCTAAGCAAATTTAGGGCTAGACTTGGCTTGCCGATTTAGGGAATTAAAGCTCCAAAAACGACAATTAGTAGAGACCAACTTTAGTATTTGTCCACCTCATCATTTAATGCTAGAAACATCAACATTTAATGTTGGTAAAGTCATTACTTAAAACTGGTGACCTAACAACCGTTTGATTTTTAAAACGTTAGGTATTTCGTTGATTTTTTTTTAACAAACGATAGTATTTACACTAAAAATGATGGGTGGGCTGAGCCTCACAATGAGTTAGCAATAATATGGTTCAAATTTGCATTTGGCGAAAATCAAACCTAAGACCTCTTACTTACAAGTTAAAGTTTTAAAAGTTTGAAATTAATTTGAAATCGCCTCTAAAGTTGAGTAGTTATCCGTACTTAACCCACCATTTCAATTCATGAAATATCGTTTATTAACTAACACGTAAATAATAATAAATAAATAAAGCAAGAAACTCAGTTATCCATGAATAATTAGGTATCAATTCATCAGTGAATTATCTTAAACCAAGTATAATTTTGATTCACGACTTCTCTAATTTTAAATAATAAAATATATCATGATAAAATGTTTTTGGTATTACCTCATTGCTTCTATCACATTAGGATGATATAATCACAAATATAGAAGTATATACACCCAAATACAAGACATATTCTCTCTAAATTACCATTGTCGAAATAAAAAGGGAAAAAAATGTCATGACGACCAGCACCAATTGGCAATAATTGACACACCCCGACAGAGATCGAGGCATGCTGGCCGTCACGTGAGGGTGACATAGCCATGTGCAAAGTGCGGAAGCATTAATATAAGAAGAAATACGAGTAAATAAAAACCGAAATCAAGAAGTGTTAATACACAATCAGAGCATAATTGTCTAGGTGCAGTCGAATATAAGGAGTACTTAAATAAAAAAACATCCCATGGGTCCTACATGGGTGGAGGTCAGTCAGAATCACGGCTGCTGCCTCGGATACCACCAACAACGCTACCTAGAACCTGGAATGGCGCAAAACAAAAGCGTGAGTGGGCAAAAACAAAGTCTTTCGAAAATCATTTCAAAAACAATCTTTATAACCCATCGCCGTAAAACCTGTATACTTCCCCAGAAAATAGTATATAAGCATATACCAAACTCGACTGAAATCCTCAACATAGATATGCCAAATCATGAGTATGCCATAATATGCCATGCCATAATAATCAACTCATCAGGTAAGTATATCGAATGCTATAACCACTGCAACAGCTCGTCAGCTGATCTCTAGCTCATAAATCATGCCTGCACACGAGTCGAACCCACTTATAGTGGTCTATACGACAGGACTGGGTGTATAACAATACGCTCTAGTGCTACAATCACGTGAAGACTGTGCGAATGATCGCGGGTCACCTACTAGTCGAACCCACTGAAAGTGGTCTATACGATAGGACTGTGCACCTAACTTGGATCCAAGATGAGCGTGTGGTGCGGGAGGTGAACATCACGTGAAAGACTAGCCCCTAACTTTGGGCGGGAGCACTAACACCGGGGAGCAGGTTAATGAGCTCTCAATGCATCTCATCAAACTCTTCTTAACTCAACTTGTATTTAACCACACATAATCTTACCTGATACTTACCTGAGCGTCCACATCACCAACAATCATGCGCATACAAATTCATGATGCATAACCATTCCATGATGCATAACCATTTCATTATGCATAATCATTTCATGATGCATAACCATTTCATGATGCATAACCATTTCATGATGCATAACCATTTCATTATGCATAATCAGACGTATATAGGTATTGGCATGGCATTTCGTTTATAAAGCATTTAAAATGCACTTTCTGGGAAAAACACGTAGTATATAGGTATATACGGAAAACAAAAGCCCACTCACTGGTAAGTAGAAGGATCGTAGCCCCCGCGCCTAGCCTGGCTACGCTCGTCCTCCATATAGGTCTCCGCTATGTGAGAAACAACTATAAAAACGTTATTTTAAGCACATAGACGAAACTAGCTAATAACTTCTCATACAATGCTCAAATGAGGTGTGTGAATATACCAAAATGATCTACACAACCTCAGGATCATCCTAAATTTTTAGAATCCAAAATTGACGTCACACGCGCCCTCACGTGCCGGCCAAGGCACGGCCAGACGCGCCCCCAAGCGCGGCCACGTGCTTGGCACACTGACGGCGTCAGTTAATGCCATCAGGAATATTTCGTTAAAACTAACGGATTCCGTTAAACTTAACTAACACCATTGGAATATTCCGTCCGACTAACGAAATATTCCGTCTTCGTCTACCTCAGAACTCCGGTGACCGTCGCCGTCACCGGAAACTGGGAAAACCTGCAACTCGTCCTAACTCACTCACTTTTGCACCATTTTCCATGAAATTTGTACTAAAACAAAGATCTCACAAAGATGAACAAGATCATACCTGTCTCGACCCCTAACTCGCCGGGGATTCGCTGGAAATAACCTCGATAATTCCGGCCAAAATAGAAACTTCCCGTTCTCGCGATCCCGACGTCCAAATTTTTCAAACGAAGTCGTAAGGACCTCACCAAGCTTCTCATAAGCTTGAAATTCCCTAAAAATCAAAGATTAAAGATTGCATGAACAGTGACCTTTACGGGGAGTATAGTTTCGACGTGAAATCGATAGTGTTCTTACCTGAAAATGGTACCAATCGACTCGTATGGTCCTTAGGAATACAATGGTGTGCTTCACACCCTTGATCTGCGATGTTTCACTGGGTTTTGGGTCCTTGCCGTACAAGAGAGAAAATAGAGAGAGATAGTGAGTTCGAGAGATAGAGAGAGTATACGGGAGGGAGAGAGAGTGAGAAGAAAGGTGTTTGGGTTTGTGTAGTCCTCACACAACCATGTCACCAAACCACTAGAATCCAACCTTAGTTTCCAATTGGTCCAAAACTAACCAACCTAACCAATTAAACCCTAATCTTCTCAACTTACACAATTAGGATTCCCAAAACTTAGGAAATGAGGGGATTGGTCCAATTCCAAGAATTTAGGCCTTTACTTAAGCCCAAAATCATAACGTAACCCAACGTTCAAAGGTAAAAACGTACATTCACATTTTCGAGGATAACAAATATATACGAATTTGGGACGGGCTGTCACAACAATCCCTACTAGAATCATATTTATTATTATTTCGGTAATAGAATCACATTCAATTTGAATTAGACAATAATCATGCTACAATAATTTTTTTTTAAGTTTTACCATTATTAAGGGTTTGAAGAAGAGTTCAAAATTATTACGTTAATTTAGAAGAGGGGGCGTTTCAAGCTCGAGGCACAGGTAGAAATCCAACACTCTATCCACTAGAATATTGGACGACATGCTGAATTGTAGTCTTTAACAACTGATACAGAATTAGGTATCAAATGTTTCTTTAGCAATATTGTGGTAACCATGAGAATCACAAATAATAAATGGAATTTACTTGGCTCCTTAATAAATGAATATGAGTTCTTCCTCAGTTCATTATGTAATCGCTTCACGAATTTTCATGCATATGATCGAAACTATTCATATTATAAACTACTTTGTGAAGATTTTTAAGAGGAACTCCTCCTCAATTTTAAAGAGCCAAGCCTCCATTTTAATAAAACAAGCTGAAAAGATTACAAACTTTGACCACCCAAGATGTACTTGGTTATTTACTAAAATCCCACTTGCGGGAAAATGACATATGAAACGTTTCCAAAAAAAATGAAAATGACTTATGAAACAGATTTAATGTCAATGTCGCGTTCGGAACTACTAATATAGTACATGATTTTATATTAATTATCTGAAAAAGTATGATAACGGTAAATTCGTTTTTGTTGATATCCATTTCCATTTCCAGATTAAAAAAAAACTGTCCTTGAGGATTCCAAGTAATTTTAAATTCAGATAAATGCAATCTTAATGCCCAAACCAATATTGGCCATAACGATTCCACAAGGACCACAACATGATTTTTTGAATAGAAAGGCATGGATTACAATGCTTTCCATAAATGCCAAGAGAAAAAATACCATTGGGACATTGGGACTAAGGGTGGAAAAAATTCCCGAAAATCCCGAACCGAACCGAACCAAAAAAATCCTGATCCCAAACCAAAATTCCCGAAATTTTCGGGATGTTATCCCGAACCGATCTCGAAATTTCGGTACGGGATTCGTGATTGGCTTCTCAATATTTCGGGAATCCCATACCGAACCGAAAATATATATATATTTTTTAAATTATATTTAGAGTTAATTTCAACCATTGGATTGTTTCAAATTAATCTGTGCCGTCCATTCATTGTTAGGGTTGCAGCCTTCTCTGAGCTCTCTCCGTTCATTTCAATTGAAGTCGCGCACCCTTCCTCCCTCAGCCATGGACCCCTCTCCTCTCTGTCTCAATTTGAAGCTCAACTCCGGCTAGTCCCAATCACCAGCCCACCACCGCACCATCCCTCCCTCAGCCATGGAGCCCTCTCCTCTCTGTCTCAAATTTGAAGCTCAACTCCGGCCAGTCCCAGTCATCGACCCACCACCGCACCCTCTCTCCCTCAGCCACCGAGCCCTCTCCTCTCTGAGAGTTCTTCATCCAGTGCACTGATTCTCCCCCAAATCAGGTAAATTTTGGAGTTATTTTGGGGTTTGAATTTTGAAATTTAATTTAGGGTTCGAATTCTAGATTAGGGTTTGTGAAATTTGTTCGTGTTTTGGATTGGATGTTCATGATTCCAGCCTTAATTTAATTTCTATATTTATGTTTACCATTACGTTAGGGTTTGCAATGCTGTCAAATCTGGTCTTATCCGTTCACAAACTGCCATTAGGGTAGTGGCAGCAACCTGGACAAGAGATAATTGTTGTTATAAGAATACTAGGAATATTATAATGTGAATTTCACATTTTCATTCGTTTTTACTTCCAATCAAATCTTTGTATTAAATGGTGAACCAAAAATATTAATCTGTTTTTTGTTAATGAAATGCGGCTTTATTTGATAATGAACAGGCTTTATATTTTGACTGATCTATGTGTTATTGCAGTTGGTTTACTCAGATTATAGTTGCACTCAGGGTTGGTTCTTCACACCTTGCACAAGTGATCCTGGTTTAAGGTTTCATATCTTTAAACTGAAGCAGTATTTATTTGTTTTGATGGTTGCATATTCCAGTTCTGAGCTGGTAGTGTGTAGTTCATTACTCCATTTTGAAATAAACAATGTGAATTTGTTCCCCGAAGTGTTCATTTGCGTACAAAAATTATCCTAGAGAGACAAAATGCAAGGTTCTCTTTCCACCATTTGTTGTGAAGTGTTGTGATTGTTATATTGTTCTTTTTGTTTTAGGTGACTGTATACCAATGCCTAGAAAGGAGTCCAAATCTTCTGCACCCAAATCTCCCTGTGGCCCCTCTGTGCCTTTGCTTTTTGAACTAAACATAATTAATGTTAACTTGATAATAATTAAAATAATAAAAAATAAACCAAATCCTCAACCAAAAAACAAAGACACAGAGGGGCCACAGGGGGATTTGGGTGCAGAAGATCTGGACTCCCTAGAAAGGGGTGTGATCGCTGTGTTGTAGTCCTACATTGATGAAGATGTAAGTAAAGACAGCCATCATTCCATCATTGATCAAATGGATTAGTGTTCTTTTCTGGGTCATTTATCAAACGGTTAGCATCCATTTGTTAATGTTTAGAACTTTTTGCGGATATGTGATTTTCATGTGCTTTGTATCTTAGTACTCCTATACTTTATAATGGTGCTTTTAACTATACTAAGCATACAATTAGGATGAAAGTGTACATTTGAAATCTTTGAAATTTTATAAGTGCTTGAGTGGCAATGAAAATAGAGCATTTCTTTCTTTGCATCTTTTTTCTCCCTAAGGTACTCATCTATGTGCAGATTATTGTTGGCCAATATGTCAAGTTTCAGGTTTTCAGCCCAATAGCCCAAAGACCCAAAACTATTTCGGGATTCCCGAAATTTGGGATTCCCGAAAATTTGGTTTGGGATCGGTCTTGAAATTGGGATTCCCGAAAATTTCAGTTTGGAAATCGGGACATGATTTTTGGTTCGGTATCCCGTACCGAACCAGCCCTAATTGAGACTAGACTCTAGTAAGAACTTGGCATAGAGATTGGAGATATGGAGGCCTTGAGAGGCTGAGTTAGTGGCCACCAACCACACACCTAACCAACCTGAATAATGAATTCAAATCTTCATCACATTGTGAAGAGCAAACATTCTTTAAATAGATAATCAATAAGTTCAAGGGTTCTTTTTTTCACAAATGGTCCCTAAAATTGACCCTCACCCTCAAGGTGGTCCATGAAATTGAAAATCAATCAATGTAGTCCTTGAAAATAGGTGTCGCAAATCAATGTGGTCCTTCCGTCACAATTTTGTTAAAAATTCTGTTAAGTGCTGATGTGGCACATAAATAAGTCTCATAAGACATTTTTTCTCACAAATGGTCATTGAAATTGACCCGTGACATCAAAATGGTCTCTGAAATTGACATGAGACATCAAAATGGTCCCTGAAATTGAAAATCGATCAATGTAGTCCCACAAGTAAGTGTCTCAAATCATTGTAGTCCTTCCGTCATAATTCTGTCAAAAATTATGTTATGTGCTGATGTGATACATAAATAGGTCACACAAGTCTAATTAAATTAAAAAAAATTACAAATAGGTTTAATAATTTAATAGTTAATAAAAAGTTGTGAACCTAAAAACCAGTCATGCAATCACCTCCGATCCCAGTCCACATTCCTTTACCTCATTCGTTGTCTATTCTCTAAAAAAAAAAAATCTCAATACACCAATTTTTACACACTTTCAACACCTGTCACCGAATTGAACCTGGATCGCTCATTTGGTGACTGCTTGGCTGATTGGCAACAACTTCTAGGACATCACCGTTAACATTTAGGCGATCAACATCCTCACAACCTTAATTTTGGAGAGCTTGTTCGGCGCTTTCCTAGTGGTCTGATGACTCAAAGAACTCAACGTATGTCGTGAGATAATGAGGTTATAGCCGAGGTGCGTCTATTGTTGGTTGAAAAATATTTCCAAACCCTCTCTTAGGCCTTGGTTAAGTCTTGTGCATTTGAGAATTTATGAAAGGGATCTCTATTCGGAGTAGATCCTACTATAAGAAAAAAAATTCTATTGTGCAAAAAGGTATTTAGGCAACTTTTTTTAATTAATTATTAAACTCACATCAACACATAACAAAAAAAATTACAAAATTGTGGCGGAATAATTATATTGATTTGCGATACCTATTATCAAGGACTACATTCATCAATTTTTAATTTTAGAGACCAGCTTGATGGTGTGGGTCAATTTCAAGGACCATCTTGATGGTGTGGGTCAATTTCAGGGATTATTTGTGATAAAAAAAAACCCGTAAATCTTGTGGGACCCATTTATGTACCACATCAGCACTTAGCAGAATTTTTAACATAATTGTGACAGAATGACCACATTGATTTGTGACCCCTATTTTCAGGGACTACATTGATTGATTTTCAATTTTAGGGACCATCTTGATGGTGAGGGTAAATTTCAGAGACCATTTATGATAAAAACCCTAAATTCAATTTTCTATGGGATATGGCAAATAGTACACAGTTTAAATAAAATGTGTTAGATATGCATACATGCTTGCCAAGCTAAAATGGAGGAGAAATAGAGAGTAACTAGTAATAGAGCATGCGCGTTGCTGCAGGTTTTAAAAGTGTAAAACATACAATAAGTTCTATACATAAGCATGATCATATTAGGTGTTGAACAATGGAGTTTACATTCCTGTTTACAGCTATATTTACATACATACACTAATTAGTACTATTTAAATTTCGTTCACTGTCACTTTAGAACTTCCTTGTTTTATTTTTCATGATATACATGCTTCTCTGATAAAAATAAGAAAAAAACAGAAGTTGTTAATATAAATGAAAATTCAAGTGAGCAGGTAAAGAGAAGCATATATATATATATATATGAAAAAGAAATGCAAGCTCCCTATTATTGTCGAAAAAGAAATGCAAGCTCCCTATTATTGTCGATCAGCAACTTTCTACAAATTTTATTTTGGTGGTAGCAAAGGTTGATTAGCAATGTTTTACAAATTTTTTTTTCCTGCATAACATTCATAATAGTAACACGGTATGACAGTGTTATGATCAGTGTAAAAAAAAAAAAAAAAAAAGTTGAACTTTTTCCTTCCAAATCAAATTCAGCTACCATGGGAGAGGTTGATCTAGCGTTTATTTAGATTCTGAGCACATGCCAAAGATCTCAATCATTGAAGCTAATGGCTTACCGTTGAAAAAAACACTAAATTGTATAATTTCCGGTGCATGTATCACGAAACTCCATTTATGAATATATATATATATATATATATATATACTATTCCCAAAATAAATTTATGTAGAAACTATACACCGTAAACTTTTTCAAAGATACAATGTCCTGCTTCAACATTACTCAGAAGACATAATCCATTGAATTAATTTGGAAGAAGGGTAAACAAAATTTACCTTAACATCGCTGTTAAAAAAATGTGCATCCAGGAGACTTTTTGGTTAAACCTGAAAGGAAAATTAATAGATTTCGACTGCTGAGATCAGTGAATAGAAACAAATGAGTTTTTTCAACTGCTTTCCTCGCCTTTCCACCGCTTTCTTTTCCCCGATGACCAACATAGAAATGGGACAGAAAAGGCCGCGATGAAGAAAGCGTGTCGAGCGAGGACAAAGTTGTCATTTCGCTGTACAAAGGAGGATAAAATTATAGAACCAAGAGCAACTGGAGGGTATTAACATCCTTTCACTATTAATGAACAGTGTTTTTGTGTTAGGTTTTAGTATAGGTATAATATTTCTTCCTATAAAAATATGTTTTATCCAACCGTTATGTATTTTATTATTATTATTTTTTTTTGAAAAAGAAGTCCAGCTTAGTCGTTTTGTCACGGCAGTCCACATCTTTCATGTGCCAGAAAGACTCACATATGCATTTCAGACTCCTCATGGCCCTATCCTGTGATTCACCAGTGCCAGAATCGAAAAAGAGGTTTTACCCAACCGTTCTATTGGATAATAGAGTTCTACATCAAGAAATATAAAAATAATATACAACTTATATGTGAGAGTTCCACTTCTAATATCACCAAGGCTTTTATGATAAAACTTCACGCCTAAAAAGTTTCTCAACTTCAGCATACTTTCTCTTATGGCAACTCTCAATTACCCGATTCTCGTTGTAACACATACCTAACATCTCTATCATTATGGTGAAAATATCAACTCTTGGACGACAAGAACAAAGCCTAGTTAATGATGAACCATGGAAACAAATTGCGTTATTGATTTCATCGAACCAATCCTTGACATCCACAGTTAGTAGTCAAATATCTATTATCCATGCTAACCACTGATTGAACCAAACCAATTTTTTAATAGAATGTTTACTAATTCGTAATCAAATTAAGGAGAAATTAGAATCGAATTCTTATGGAAGTTGTTTACAAAATTGTTTGGAATCAGAATAGGAATGTTGGAGATTCCATAAAAATTGTTTACAAAATACTCTTGAATCGGAATTAAAATCAGTATAATTACTAAATTGCCCACGTTCTAAATAAATTAATTTATGTGCTAGATAATAACTTTAATTTCCATAAAAACAAATACTTATAAATTATAAAAACTTTCTTATAAATTATAGAAACTTTCTACTCTTTATAATAAATTCCATAACTTTTTTGCCCCCTTTTTCACCTCTTTAAAACCTGATTTTTTCTTCTTCTTAAAAGATGATAAATTTCGTTGCGATCTCACTTTGCAATTAAACATTTTCCAAACTGGTATAAACACACCCAATTCAAACTTCCCATTTTATAAAATATTTAGGGGTATAATAGATATAATAGATAAAAATCATGGATTCCAGATTGCCCCCAAGTGTTGGAATTCAATTTCCACCTCCCACCACGGAATCCAATTCCTCCTTTTGAAGAGTTGAATTCCATTTTCCATATAGGTTCCACGTAGTCATGATTATTCTATATCTTAATATACACATAAATAATTCGTACTCAAAATCAGACTTCTTATTTTTATTCCAATACCAAGTGCGTAAGGGCATCTTCAATGGGAGATTTATCCTCCATGAGACTACTACATTTCAAGCCTTAATGAGAAATTTCATCCATAATAAGCCGAAAAATAGGGCTAGATTCACCGCTGAGGCTAGCAACTTCTTTTCCTGGGTAGCATAAAATTAGGTTACATCTAGCCCAAAAAAAATTAGTGGGTCCCACCAAAAGTAGCAACACATATGAGCAAAATTTCATCAATCGCTTTTTATTCTTTTTTTTTAATTCTTTTTCCTTACATATTTTTCTTGCAATTTGGCAAATTAATGATTGTTTTAAAATTCATAAGAACTAAAATTTCAAATTGATTTAACGTTCATAGGCATTGGTGGGTGAAATTTTCAAATAAATTTGTTTCAAAATTGTCTGATACTAATTTAACAACTGGTGTAAGGTAAATTGTTGTGTTATATGTGAAAATCAAATTATTTCAGATGTCGAAGTGGGGGTTTGTTTCTTTCAACAGATGAGATTGAGATAAGAGAATCTAATCCAATGAACGGTTCATAAATGATGAAATCTAATTTTGTCACAATTTGAGAATGATTCATAAAAAAAAGTTTAAGATAGCACATCCAAAAATCAACTTAAGTAAAACTAACACAAAAAAATAAAAATAATAATTGCACAATCAAACTACCAGGTAAATAAATAAATTTAGCCCCACATAAAAATCGAAAGAAATTGCCTCTCATTAGGAGAGATTATTTATAAAGCCTCAAATATTTCTCGAAACTTTCAGCAATTACGTTGACCAAATTGAAAAAAAAAAATTTAAAAGAATAGTCACCAAATGTATTTTGGCTCAACCAACTAAAACTTTTTCATGTTTTTTAAGAGTCAAGAAGACTCACAAAATCATTTAAGCTTCATTTGACCATCATTGTGTGATTCAGCAGCGTAAAAAATCGAATCCAAGATATATCGTGTGAAATATAAACTTAAAATTCATCATCAACCACTAAACCACTCCATTGTGGTTATACGATCCTTAAGCTTCAACCAACTAAAACTTTTTCAAGTTTTTTAAACCAAACTTTCTTTGCAAAATGTAATACACATTCTTATCTTTTCCAGCTTCTCACTGAATTTGTTTCCCCGTTTTAACCAAATTTTTTTTTATATGCCTGTGAGGCTGTGACAGACGGTGGAAACAATTAAGTACTAAAAATGTGAGACACAGAGTGATTAGACATATAATTTTGTTTTTTATAATGCCAAACTGTTCATAGAAGTTTGAAAAACACGAGACGGATAATATATCCAACTTCGGACGTAAAGGTCGAATCAAATGCGGTTTTATGATCCTTTTCTCATGAAACGACAAATATGTCCTCCTCTGTTTTCTCTGGCACTGCGTTTTTTAACTTTACATCTCTCTCTCTCTCTCTTTCTCCCTCCCCCCGCTCCTCTCCTCTCCTCTCGTACTCGCACTCAAAAAACAGTCCACGCTCTCCACTCTTCAAAACTCTCCCAACACACAAAGCACAAAAAATCCAATTTAGAGAGAGAAAGCCTCGAAAACTGCAACAGCAAAATTAGAAGGAGAAGAAAGTGAACAGTTTTCATACTCTTCGGTTCTATCTACTTCTTTGCGTTGTTAAAATATACATCATTATCTCCCACAAGCTCACCAAGTAAGTCACATTTCTCTTTTTTTTTTTTTTATTTGGTAATTTTTTGTGAACTCTCTCATTTGATCTGCTTTCATTCAGTCATTTGTATGATGTGAAAATGTGGGAGAGACAGATAAAAGCCCCATTTTTTTGTGCATTTTCAGCATTTTGTTTTCTGATGTTTAATGGGTTTTCCGTTTCAAAAATGGGTTCCTGTTTCTTTTTCTTTTCCCACATTTTCTAGACAACCAAACACGGTTTGTTCTTGTTGTTTATCATCATAGTTTACTGGGTTTTTTTTGTTTTGTTTTAAATTTATGTTTGTAGAGTCTCAAGGGTAATGATGCTTCTTTTTAACTTCTTTTCGGATGAAATTTGAGCATAAAAAGAAGCTCCTCTGCTGAGTGATACATCACAATCCAGCAGCAGCTTCTCTTTTTCTGCTCAAGTGCTTCAACATTTGCAGGCTTTTCTTTGTCTTTTTCCGGCTTAAAAAAAGCAGAATCGAATCTCAAAAAGTTGTTTTGTACAATCAAGTTCTCAACTTTTGCTTTTCCTCTTCAGTTTTATTTAGCTGCATTACTTGCTTTTTCTGCAGATTCTGATTCCATATTTTTATTTTATAGTTGTTGAGTTTATATTGTCTTTAGATCTGTTTGTTTCTCGGGAAAAAATGGTACACTTCCGAGAAACTAGTGTTTTCTTAAAAAATCAAGACACAACCTTTGAGAAAAGAAAACTATTTTTGTGTTCATCAACTTCAAATTAGTCCCCCCATTTCACGGCAGAACTGGAGGTGGCGACCCTTCTTTTTCTCTCTCTCGAATCCGAAACTACCCTTGTACGAAACAAAGTTAACAAATGCTCATTGTGAGGATTAGGGGTATTTCTGTAATCATGATTGGCTAGCTGTGCTTACAATGATGGATCATGAGCACATGTGGGACTTGTTGCAAGAATATTTTATAAGAAAAACTAATGAAAAGAGCTTGAAAATTTTGAGTTTTAACGATAAGGACAAAATAAAGGGTAAAGTGAATAGTACCAGGTTTGACTTTTTAGTGTAAAAATGTGGTTTTTCGTTAAAGTAAACAGTATCGCGGACTTTTCGTTAAAACTCCCTATTTTATAATACGAGCGATGTTACCACCATACGCTACACTAAGGAGATAAAGAGGGTTTGGACCCGGACTTCGTAGTGGGTTGAAAGCGATCTGCCACTTGCAAGCGATATTACTACATTAAGCTACGCTAAGGAGAGGAAGAGGGTTTGAACCCGAGACCGAGAGTACGTAATGGGTTGAAGGCAATCCACCACTTGCAACTCGGTACCAAGCTTTAATCAGTTTTTGAGATGCTATTTTTATTTTAATTTTTTGGGTTGGATAAAATGGTTGGTACGGATTTATAGTTGGCACATCTTTGCCATAATGTATTTCTGTGTGAATGATAAGAAGCACATGTCCCTCATGAAACCGCTTTATTTCTTTGAACATTTAAAACATTGGATTCCCTCGTCCCGGTCTTGTGATCTTGTTTCAGCTGTTTCAGGTCTTGGTGGGTCGAGGGCATTCAAGTAGCGAAGCGCAACTTTTGCAGCTAGAAAAGGCAGTTGCATTATGCAGACCCCTAAAGCAAGGTAACTTTCACTTGCCCTTTTACGTGATTGGCATCTTGGTTCTCCTCTAAATAAGCTCGTTCGTGTTTTTGCTTGTTCAAATGCATCGTTGGTTTATTTTTTCTGAGGCAAAAGGTAATGTTATTCTGTAATGTTGCATGTTTCTCTGTGTTGCTATGTATAATCTAATGAGATTAGTGGTACTAGTGCACTGCAAAACCGATGTCAATGCAGCCTCTCTTTTTTGTTCAAGTAAACTCAAGTCCTTACATCTGGTTTAGGGGGTTTGTCCTATTTCTGTGATCATACTTGTAGCCGTATCATGTGTTTCTTTTCAGTTTACTAATCTATTTGTGACGTTTCCACCGCTGAAAATAGTGGACTAGTTCTGTGGTAAGGTCCTTGGTAACCATATCTGTCTATCTGCATCATCATAAAGATTTGGCAACTTGTTGTATCCTTCCTTTGAGGTAATTCTGAGGCCTCTTGACAGCTATACTGCAGCATTGAGGACCCACTGGAGCTATCAAAGCTCCCCTTGGACCAATTAAGCGACTTTAGTTGCATAAACTCCTCTGGCATTAGATTAAGGATTTATTTGTTGTGAAATTTATGTGTTGTCTTTGATTTTTCGTTCAACGTGAGAAAAGAATATTATCATTACTTGCTATCAATATCATTATTTAAAACATCTTACCTAATGAAGGAAATTCATGTCACCGTGTTGCATTTGGCTAACTCAAAATTAAACTTTCCTGGTAACCAATTAAATCTCATCACAAAATTTTTGTAATTTTCCGCATCGTTCTCTGTGGTCATTGCAGGAAAAGTTTTCTTGACTGTTCAAAGAAGTGTGGCAACAAAGTTTATGTGGTTTTCTTGGTCTTGGTTTGTGCGAATTGTTCCATGTTATGTGGGATTATTAATTAAGGATGTAGACATTTGACGATTTCAATAATTAGGATTCTCAAACTTTGAGTAATTTTTTTAATGGAGATATAGAATGTAAGTTTTGCTGTAATTCAAACTGGATAGAATATAGAATTAAAACGTCGAAGCCCAAAAAAAAAAAAAAAAGTTTTAACTATAGTATGTTCGTTGACAGAAACCCCGGACTGCTCCTATAGGTTCTGAAGCTGAGGATTCCTGTTGCCATTTTGATTCCTAGAAGCTTTTGATTGTTATTATTTCACTGATTTTTTAATTTTTATCAGAAGTGGCTCCTCTGAAGTGCCTCGAAAGGTCTCTCCTTCTCAAAAGGTCTCCTCTCGAGCTGTTCGCCAACTCAGGCCAACTGCATTGGAGACTACTGATTCTGCATCTACTTCAAGTCAAGCTAAAAGAACACCTAAAGAAAGAAGCCCAAAAGTCACTGAGCGGCGGTCACCCAGAAGTCCATTGTTTGAGGTACTTTTGAACAAACTCCACGAGTCCTGCTCTTTCACAATCTATAGAATGCTGTAACCACTGGAGTGTACAGTGTGTATAGTCTAAACCCTGGGTGGAATTTTTTTTTTCCCATCTTAAAGTTATCCGACACATTAATATGAACTCGTCTTTATCTTTCCCAAAAATTACCTTCAATTAGGTACTTTTTTTTCTGTTAGTGGTGGGATTTGCAAGTAAAAGTGCTTGGATTGCATGCACTGTCTGTCTTTCTTGAGATAATTTGCAAGAAAAATTCTAAAACTTCATCTCTGTTCTTGACGCAGAAGAAGGGCCCAAGTAGAATATCTGAATTGGAATCTCAGATTTCTCAGCTCCAAGAGGATCTGAAGAAAGCAAAGAACCAGCTGCAGTCATCTGAATCATGCAAGAAGCAAGCTCAGCAAGATGCCGAGGACTCCAAGAAGCAAGTACTGGCCTGGTCTTCGAAGCTCGAAGAATCCCAGCTGCTGCTTCCTGAGCTTTCTATTTCTGAGGAAGCTCGTATTATCAAGCTTCACAAGATTTCACAAGAAAGAGATCAAGCGTGGCAGTCCGAGCTTGAGGCTGTGCAGAAGCAGCACTCAGTTGACTCAGCTGCCTTGGCATCTGCCGTTGATGAGATTGAGAGGCTGAAGGCACAGCTTGAAGCGGTAGCTGCATCTGAGGCTGATCAAACAAAGCGTTCAGAATTAACAAATGCCGAGCTTCAAAGCTTGAAAGAAAACTTGGCAGAAACACTCTCTCTTGTGGAGAACATGAAAACACAATTAAAGGACTGTAAGGCATCTGAAGCTCAAGCACAAGCAATGGTTAGTGAAACCCTACTGCAGCTGGAGTCTGCGAGAACAACAATGGCGGCACTCAGGTTAGATGGCACAAAATCGACAGAAGCTTACAAGTGCATTTCTTCAGAGTTAGATCAATCGAGGGCACGTGTAAATTTACTGGAAGAACTCGTTAGCAAACTCAAGGCTGACCTGATTAATGCAAGCAGCAACGTTTCACAAAATCAGGCTGGTGAGAATGACCTTCAGCAAAAATTTGGAGAAAAGCAAGAGACTATGGAGTCAAACGAAACTGAGGCAGAACTCCATGACTTGAAGTCTGAAGTGGCACGGCTAAGATCTACTCTTGAAACTGCTGAGACCAAATACCACGAAGAAAAAATTCAGAGCACCTTGCAGCTAAGAAGTGCTCATGAACTATTGGAGCAGATAAAATCTACATCTAGTCTGAGAGAGGGGGAACTGGATACGTTATTAACGAAAACCAAAGCTGAAGTTGAAGAGTTGAAGGCCCACCTGATGGACAAGGAAACTGAATTACAAGGCATTACAGAGGAGAACGAGGGGCTCAATTCGAAGCTTGATAAAAGCCTGTCATGCCAGAGAGAGTATGAACTGGAAAAGGAATTGAAAGAACTAAAAGGGCATGTTACGGATTTAAAGGCTCATTTGATGGACAAGGAAACAGAACTGCAGAGTATTTCAGAAGAGAATGAAACACTCAGGTTGGAAATCAACAAAAGCCAAAGTAAAGTTAACAATGAGGTAGAGGCAGAAGTAGAGGCTGCAAGGTGTGCAGAACGAGAGGCTCTCGTGAAGCTTGGCATTGTGATGGAGGAGGCAGACAAGAGCAGCAAGAAGGTAGCAAGAGTGGCGGAACAGCTGGAGGCAGCACAGGCAGCCAATGCAGAAATGGAGGCTGAACTTAGAAGGTTAAAGGTGCAATCTGACCAGTGGAGGAAGGCAGCTGAGGCAGCTGCAACCATGCTTTCACCAGGAAATAACGGCAAGCTGATGGACAGAACTGTGTCATTGGACAGCAGCTATAATCAGGTCACCGGGAAGTTTGGCTCGCCTGACTCTGAAGATATGGATGATGATTTACTGAAGAAGAAAAATGGAAACGTGCTAAAGAAGATTGGGGTCTTCTGGAAGAAGCCGCATAAATAGAAAATGCAGCCGGGCAGGTTGATAACTCGATACATCCATCAATTATGTGTCTTCCATGTTTGCAAGTATTGTTCTTGCTCATATTTTCTAACTAGCTTTCTACTTAGCTTCCATTACCGGTGTAGTGGCTGCAATGCAGAAATATTTTGGTTCATTGTGATAAATTTTGCTGTTTGATTCAAATATTGATCTTTGCTGCCATGAGTGATGGAAGGTATATGTATGTATTGGTCAAGGACAAGATTTACTGTTATGCGAGACAATATTTGATTAGTAAAGTATCTGGGTTAGTTGTGCTGCTATTTTCCTTCATTTTTTAGCTTCTGTTTGCTTAGTTCCTCTTTTAATTGTTAGAACAGTAATTTTCTGTTTTAAAATGTCATTATACTCGGTTTTACGTCAAGTATTCCATGTCTTTTGTTTGGAATTTTTCTCCCAAGCAAAATGTGACATTTTGAAATGGAGACTAACATTGGATTGTAAGATCACGTAGTTTACAGTTCTTCTTCATTTAGAAGTAAAAAGTCTTAAGTTTGAATCTAGTGAATAGCGAGTTTGATACTAATTTATTCTTTCTATCCTTGGTGTATATTGTTATAATACCAACTTATTTTCCCACCTCTTAGGTAGGAGATGATTGTGGATGCAAATTTTCTCCTCCTTGATCTTGGACAATTTTGCACCTACAAAACAATTAACACCTTAGGTCAAGGCCAAGAGCCTCACACGCCCACAATGAATGGGGGGGGGGGGGGGGGGGGGATTTTGGCCGAAGAACCTCTGATGCCAAAGTTAGAATTTAGAGAGAAATAGTGTTTAGAGAATTTTGGGATTTTTGCAAGAGTATTGGAATGAGTGTTTGGTGAAAATGGGAGCCTATTTATAGGGCTAGGCCGGTCCACTTTTGAGAGAAAGTGGCCGGCCAATTGATGGGTTTTTGGTTGAATTTTTTGTTTAATTAGCCAATTTATTGGCTAATTAAACATGAAAGAAATAAACGGGGGTTATAGGATTAATTGGCTAACTTAATTAGGGTAATTGAAAGGGAGAAAAGATAGAAAAGGTGGGAAACATGGTTGACCCCTTTTTGGATGGGGATGGCCATTAGGTTGGTTTTGGGTGTTAAATGGGTGATAAATTGGTATAATGGGTGATTTAATTGGTGATTAATGGATTAATCAATCCATTAATTAGCCAATTAATCTCCATTTATAATTTGTAGGTTATGAAGTAATTACCAAAGATGAGGATAGATGAGATAACTTTGAATTTGTTACCTTCTTTGGGCACTTTTGACTTGATTGAGGGATGATTGCCCGCTGCTCGCATGTAGGAATCCCAGTATGCCTCAAGGGTATTTTTGTCCTCTTTTACCCAAAAATCTATGTGTCGCCTTGTGATTATTTTTGGCTCCACAAATGCCCCCACACCTGTTGGCCTGCTCGCAGGAAAGGGCAGCAGGTGTAGAGATTTCCTTGCTTTTAGGAAACTTAGGAATGCTTCCTATTTTGATGTAGATTCCATATTCAATAGGAAATTAGACCCTTATAGGAAAGGGAAATAATTTTCTCTCAAAGCCTATTTTAGTCCACCTTAAGTGGGTTATTAAATCAACTTTGGAGAACGATTTATTCTACCCTACAAGAGAGAGAGAGCTTAGAGGATATTTATTCCCCCTCCTCTAGCAATCTTCTACGTCTTGCCCATGCAAATGACCGTCTTTCGTTGATTTCTTCGTCTTCTCCGTGCCGCACCGATATAAGAAAATTTTAATTTTTCTTGTCTTCTTTTTGGATAGTGCTGTTGCGGGGCAGCCGTCGGGGTGGTGCAACACGTTGGCTCGGCATGGGCCGATGAGGTGTTGTGGCAAGGGCCACTGCTTGGGTTGCTTGGCTTGGCTAGAGCTAAGGGCAACTTGAGTGGCTGGGGCCGCGAACTGAGGCGCTGGGGTGCAGTGCTAGGGTAGTCACATGGCTCATATCTTTTAGGCTCTTGGACCTGACGCGGGCTAAGCTGGCGATTGAGAGAAATGAGAAGGTTGTCAGTTTCATGGGCTGCTAGAATGTCGGGCATGCAGACATCCTGCCTGCTAGAATGTTGGGAGAAAAGTACCGCGAATGTCGTTAGCTGCTTAGTCCTCTTTGTCGGGAGAAAAGTAGGCTGCTCCCGAGAGAGGAGGTAAAGAAGATTAAGGCAGATGCATTGGCTTGTCTGAACGCTGTTGTGTAGCCTATTATGAATGAAGGTGGAAAGAAGAGATCTTCCCGCCTGCTCAAGAGATGCCAGTTGGGAAAAACTGAAGACTTCATCCGCTGTTTGTGAGGGTCCGCCTGCTGCCGAGAGGTCTGTGATTGACATGACTTCTTCCAATGGGAAGAGAAATGAGGCTGCTAGATCTGAACATGTGGCGCTGGCCATGTCGAGAATGGCTTGTACGATTGATGATATAATTGCTCAATGTAAAGGTCATTTCATGCCCCCAGTGCTGAAGTCTGTACCAAGACGTCCGTTGAGAGCCAAGTCTGGTTCACATTTGGAGAAACTTGCTATTATAAAGAGCAATTAGATGGACTTTGTTGCTAAGGTGACGCCAAGGCCCACTTCTTCTGCTACCGAGACTGATTCGCCTGCTGGGAAGGAAGAGACTGCTTGCGTGGGCAGTTGTGAGAAATCCACTAAGCCTGTTTCTAGGGAGGCTGATGAGATCTGTGTGCTCTTGAAACCAGATCTGCTTGAAGACATGGACGTTTGTGCCAAGTTTGTTGATGGCGTTAGAAAGGTTTGCTTGCCCAAGTTCCTTTGCGAAGCATACGACACAATATAGAATGACTGATCTGCTTGTTATGATGCAGATATAGCAAGGCTGCCAATGAGGTGGCGAAGACTATGGCAGCTAAAGCTTATTCCTCGACTAAGGAGATTAAGACGTTGGATTCTGAGCTCGTTGCTTTGAAGGGGTCTAATATTTCTGCCCCCGCTTCTCTGCTACTTGAGACCGTTCACTAAGAGATCGTTGACATGAAGACTAGGCTTGAAGCGGTCCAAGTTCAGTATGAAAGTGCAGAGAATGAGATCAGATGTTACATACCTCAGATTCAAGATTTTGAGGGTGCCGTTTCTGAGCTTCGTTCCGCTGCTTATGCAAAGGATGAAGAGTTGATTGCTGCTTATAATCAAGTGACCCATTTCAAGAGAATCGTATATAGGCTTGATCCCCAAGTGTTGAAACTTCAAGGTGTACTGAAGATCAACGAAAATCTGAAGAAGGAAGTGGATGAGCACGCGTCCGTGTTGGTCTGCTCGAGGAGAATGAGTAGCTGAAAGGAGAGAATGATGTGCTCGAGGTTTTGAGACCTTTTCTATTTCTCCAGAATACTTGTTCACCTTTTCTTTTGAGGCCTCCATTGGTGAAGTAGTCGGAAATGTTGATGCCCAGGCTGGAGAAACCGGGGGTGAAACGCCGGATGGTGCCGCTGCTGAAGGTGTGGCGACCAAGTAGTCGCTGAGTGTCCAAGTTGCTGAAAAGTAGTGTTCTAGGTAGTCTTTAGGATTTTCTTTGTTTCCCTTGTTACTTTTTGCTTTACTTGAACTCATTAAGTCTTTGCTAGTTGTTTATCAATTTTGCTAGAAAATTTAATAAACTTGCTTCCTTCGCTTTTTTCCATCTTCACTTCTTTTGTTCATGCCCTAACCTTTAGACTTTATAGACCAGTGGCAGACGTGCTACTTTTTTATAAGCAGACAGGCCGCGTAGCCTATGCAGCCGTAGGTGTTGGTGTAGAACTTTGCAAAGTTGTTAGCCATAGGGTCGGCAGCCGGACACCTTACTTACAGAAACAGACAAGTCCGCGTGTCCGCTAGGCTGTTAACCTTGGCTTTATCCAATTTCGTAGGTTGCGTAGCAAGTATCACAACACTTTAGGACTTGGTGTAAGTTGTTCCGCTCTTGTCAGAGGTGAAGCTTATCGACTACGTAGCATGTTGGCAGTGGATAAAACTTCGTATATGCACGCTAGCTTGTTTAACCTTTCACAAGAATGTGCGGTTGTATAAGTCTAGCGCGGTTTTACTGCTCGAAGGGCAAACCATAGGCAGTCTTATGGAAACTGTAGGCTACCTTAGTGCACTCGGTAGCAGCTTTAGGGTTCCAGGGCAACCATCCATCAAATGTACTGCGTAATGTGCCCCCTCCGTCTCTAGGGCCCGGTTCCCAGCGAATTAGGCCAAGAGACCCAAAATCCTTCAATTAGCTAAGCCTTGAAAAAGACCATTGTGGCTACTTCTAGGAATCCCGGCGCAAGCCATCGTGCATCTAATTATACTAAGGCAGCCAGGCTCATCCACGTCTGGATATTCGAAGTGCAGATTTTATCCTCCCGCTTTAGAGAGTAGACCCATGTGGGTGTCGGGGAATTATTTTATCACCTCACGCTGGAGAGCATGGTTGGTCCCTCCGGGGGTGCAATTCCTGCTGTGAGTCCCTAAGAAGGGCGCAGTCTTTTTTTGAAGTGCAGGAGTGATCAGTTGTTGTAAACATGCAACCAAGCTAAGTTGTGATTACTTCTGAATTCCTCATTGAAAAACGAGTGAAACGAACGAACTTTGTTGTAAGGTAGGAACTGCATAACAACTGGATAGTCCTCGGCTTGTGAGGTGGTGCCCATCGAGCGGCTTGAGTCTTTGGGCTTCTGATGTAGCGGGAGGTCACACATGGTACTTCCTCAGATTGTAGGTGTTCCACTGCTTTTTGATCTTTTTGTCGTTTCATGGTGGCGAGGGTGTAATTACTCTTGCCGCCTACTCTGCTGATCTTGTACGGACCTTCCCAGATATGATCCATCTTTTTGGAGCCTTATCTGAGGGCAGTGATGAGGGCTTTTCTTAGGACTGGATATTCGGGCTAGAATTGCCGGACCTTGGCCCTTTTGTTTTAGCTGGAGAGGAGCTGCTGCTGGTAGGCTGCGATGCGGGTGATGGTCTGCTCGCGCTTCTTCTCTGCCAGATCTAAGCTTGTGGCCATTTCCTTTCTGTTCCACTCAATGCTTGGCAGTAGAATGCTGATACTTGGCACGATGACATTGGGAGAAATGATTGCTTCTGAACCAAATGCCTAAAAGAAAGGAGCTTCACCGGTTGATCGTCCTTTGGTGGTGCGATATGCCCATAAGCATCTGGGGAATTCGTCTGGCCATTTTCTCTTCTTGTCGGTGAAGGATTTCTTGAGGCAGTCGAGGATCATCTTGTTGGATGCTTCGGCTCGCCTATTGCCTTGAGGATATCTTGGCATGGACATGTGCTGCTTAATGCTATACTTTTGGAAGAACTTCGCCAAATCTTCGTCCGCGAATTGCGGGCCGTTTGTTGGTGATGATGAACTGAGGGATGACAAATCAACAAATGATGTTCCTCCATACGAAGCGCTCTATGTCCGTCTGAGTCGTGGTCGTCATGGGCTCTGCTTCTACCCATTTGGTAAATTAGTCGGTTGCCACGATCATCATGCATCTGCCTCTAGTAACAGGCTGCTTAGGTCTTACCAGGTTGATTGCCCGTTGCATGAACGACCAAGGACTCGTCTGCGAGTATAGCTCGCTGGCAGGCAGTGCTAGTATCAGCTTGTAGCATTGGCAGCGGTCGCACTTTTGTACTAACTCTTTAGCATCCTGGTGCATGGTAGGCTAGTAGTAGCATGCGTTAAGAGCCTTCTGTGCTAAGGATCGGCCTCTAGAGTGGTTTCCACAAACGCCTTCGTGGATTGAGCTTAGAAACCTGTGACATTTCGACTGCTAGCTCCGCTTCTATGCTTGGCATGTCTAGATACTCTACCGGAATAGAGCGTTTGAGTTGATGGTCGAAGGCGGAGCCTAAGCTGGCTAGAGCATTTGCATGGGCATTATCTGCCCGCGGAACTTGAGTGAGAGTGTAGGTCTGAAATGCCTCAAGTTGCTTGCATACCTTCTCTAGTTATTGTGTCATCCTTGGATGTTTTGTCGCGTACTACCTAGTAGTTTGGCTGGTGATTAACTGGGAATCGGAATGAATTGCAAGCTTCTTCACCGCCAAGTCTTTTGTCATTCGGAGGCTTGCTAGTAGGGCATTGTACTCTGCTTCAATGTCAATGGCGGAGGCACCATGAGACTAGGGATGGCCGAGGCCTATCCTGACTTTTATGCATTTGGAAATTATGCATCTTTCATTTGCTTGAAGCCCTGCTTTTCAAATTCCAAACATAACCCCATCGGTCCATCTCACAATTGAATTTAATATTTTATCTATCTCCCTAACACAAATTAATAGCATTTAAAATCAAAGCAACAATTCACCTTTCTTTGAAGAGTAATAGTTCGGTTTTAGTCATAAAAATTAAGAAACAGTCCTCCTTTACCGTGCAGCCAGACTCCAAAGCTATTCCCCTTTCTTTTTGAAATCTCATACATTTTATCATCCAAATCCAAAATCTCGTCACCAAATAAGTCTCAAAATTCTTTAATTCTCTATTGTTTCCTCTCTATTCTACACTTACATGAGAGTTAAGATCGTTTGTAAAAGTTTTTGTTGATCTCACAGTAATTTAATAATATAGGAGGCGAGGTTTTAATACAACGATATTAAAATATGAAAACTCACGATAGGCACCTGTAATTTTTGTGAATCAAATATTATTGATGCATATATATTTTGGAATTTTAATTACCTTTGATGTATCGTTTTTTAAGAACCTTTGTAAAAGGCCCCTCCTCACAAAAAATTCTGGCTCCGCCACTGTTCAATGTTAAATGTTTTTGAATCTTAAGGTGATCGTTTGCTCGAGCATTGAATCGTCTAAGGCGACAAGGACCACACCTGCTTCCGAGCCTTTGTAGTTGGATGTGTCGTCAACATGCAAATGCTAGAAATCTCCATTGAGGGAGCAGGTGCAGTTAAGGTGTGCTCGGCTGCTTCCGGGGCGTCGTTGGGCCGTTCTGTTGTGCTGCCTAGGCTAGGCGTGAAGGCGTGGTAGGGAGCTGTAGAGTTGGTGCCATGTTACACGTAGCAGGAAATGCTCAAATGCCGGTATTGAGCCACTCTAGAGTTGAATTATGGAGTAAAGGTCGGCTGGGGCCGCTTGGCACATAGCATGAGGTAGTGCTCAACTGCTGGTACATGCTGCTCCTATGTAGAACCTTTTTGGGGTGACGAGGACAAAACTTGCTTCCGAGTGCGTCATTCTAGTGTTCGTCTGCCCTTAGCGCGCCTTTTGGGCTGAGTTGTTGCGTTCGTCAGAAAACTTTGCATCGCCAGTGTCTGCGCTTTTATCGTCGCGCGTCTGGATTGGGCGAAATAATACGTCATGATGATGACTGCGTGCGTCTGAAGGTAAAACTTGAGCTTTCGGGTTGCAACAACTATCGCCAAAGTTGTCTGTTGTGCTAGGGCGCTCGTCAACTCTATGACTTGTCGAGACAAGTGTTGTTCGCCATTTGGATTGGAAGAGCTTGGAAGGAATGTGCCTCCTTGAGCAGTGGAAAGGTGGTAGACTCCGAGCGCGAGATTTGAGTTGGAAAATGTCAAATCAGCAGAGAAATGTAGTGAGAATGCCCCCGGATGGCTGAGATAGTCTTGGGCCAACTTGGGCTGCTTGAAAGGCCACGAGAGTAGGATGGGCCACAAGAGCAGGCTGGGCCACGTGAGTGGGCTGCTCGGCGGGAGCAAGATGGACCACGAGAGTGGGCTGCTCGGCGGGAGCTGGCTGGACCACGGGTGTGGGTTGCTCGGCGAGAGCAGGTTGGACCACAAATGTGGGCTGCTCGGCAGGAGCCGACTGGGCCACGGGAGTGGGCTGCTTAGCGTGTGACACACGTGGGTGCAAAGATTGGGCTCGGCTCGGCAACGCATTGGGCTTGGAATAACATGGCTTGGGCCGTGGCCTTGGATGGCACGGTTCGGGCCGTGGTGATGGCGCCATGGACCTCACTGTGGGTGGTTACCGTGGTAGCCACCGTGGTGGTTCCCGTGGTGGAAACTCGTGGTGGTGGTGCCGCTCCACTTAGGATCACATTTAATCTTGTGGATCGCCGCTGTCCCATTTCTTGAATATTTGAATTTTCACTCGTGGAATTTTCTAAATTTCTAGCCATTGTATTTTTTTTTTCTTTTTTTTTACGTTTTATCAAAGAATCTTTGCAAAATAAAAAATTATAATAATAAGAACGTATGAAAAAATACAAGTGGACTAGAAAATAGAGAAAAAACCTTTTTATGCGAGAGTCTTCTACGAGTGTGGATCTCTTTCTCTCAATCAAAGCATCAATTTGTGGATGCAAATTTTCTCCTCGATCTTGGACAATTTTGCACGTACAAAACAATTAACACCTTAGGTCAAGGCTAAGAGCCTCACGCGCCCACGATGAATGGGGGGGGGCTTGGCAGAAGAACCTCCGATGCCAAAGTTAGAATTTAGAGAGAAATAGTGTTTAGAGAATTTTGGGATTTTTGCAAGAGTATTGGAATGAGTGTTTGGTGAAAATGGGAGCCTATTTATAGGGCTAGGCCGGTCCACTTTTGAGAGAAAGTGGCCGGCCAATTGATGGGTTTTTGGTTGAATTTTTTGGTTTAATTAGCCAATTTATTGGCTAATTAAACATGAAAGAAATAAATGGGGGTTATAGGATTAATTGGCTAACTTAATTAGGGTAATTGAAAGGGAGAAAAGATAGAAAAGGTGGGAAACATGGTTGACCCCTTTTTGGATGGGGATGGCCGGCCATTAGGTTGGTTTTGGGTGTTAAATGGGTGATAAATTGGTATAATGGGTGATTTAATTGGTGATTAATGGATTAATTAGGAATTAATTAGCCAATTAATCTCCATTTATAATTTGTAGGTTATGAAGTAATTACCTAAGATGAGGATAGATGAGATAACTTTGAATTTGTTACCTTCTTTGGGCACTTTTGACTTGGTTGAGGGATGATTGCCCGCTGCTCGCGTGTAGGAATCCCAGTATGCATCAAGGGTATTTTTTGTCCTCTTTTACCAAAAAATCCACGTGTCGCCTTGTGATTATTTTTGGCTCCACAATGATTATTCACATTTTTAAAGTATAAATTATTATTTACAGCATTTTGAAGTGCACAATTCTGAAAACTTTTGGAATGAAATAAAATGTCTTGTTTAGGATAGAGGATTGGAATGAAATAGACAACTTCTAAATTTAAGGTAGATATTGAAGGAACATGAAGAAAAAATTTCCCTTCTAATCTTTCTATTTTGGGAAAATACTAGAATGTATAAGTTTTCTTCTTGAGTAATCTATCTCCTACCCTTAAGTTGGTCATAGTTTTTCATTTTTATCTTCAATATACCTTGAAAATAGTGTGATATCCATTCCAATTCAATCATCTATACCAAACGAGGCCAAAAGATAACCATTTAGTATGAAAAATTTATGAATTGTAGCTAGAACTCCTTGATTCTAGAGACATTTTTATGTGTTCTGGAAATATTGTCACATACTATAATATTGATGAGCGACATAATTGATATATTTCACTTATAATTTATATTTATAAAAAACAAATACATATTGGTATGTGCAATAATAACATCATGTGACAGTGTCCTCATTGCTAGAAACTCTCTCAAATCACCTATTAACCACATGAAAAACGCCAGTTAAACGAGTAAGGCACTTTTTAAAATACGTGACAAGTATTTATATGAAAAGAGCTGAGATAGAAACCTAAAAATCAAAATAGAGGTTTTGTGTGGATATTTCCATCACAGTGGGCTTATGTGTTATATGAGTTACTATGAACAGGCCCATTATCTCTACAAAAGTCTAACTTGTAAGCCCAACAAGAAGGCATATATTTAAGCAAGCGCGATAAGCCCTTAGGGTTTCTTATTGCTGTTAGTGACCAAGAAGCTCTTCTTCTTTCTGCGGCTCCAAATCTCTCCCTCCTAATCGCCCACTCTCTTCTTGTTCCGTCGCCATGGGGTAAGCTTCCACTTCCTTCTTCCTTTCAATCTACTATTCGCTCTCTCTTTGTTTTCTCAGAAACTGTGTTCTCGATTGAATTTGTCGCATAAATCTGCTTGAAATCTCTGTAAATTTGTAAATTATAGTTAGACAAAGTAGCTTATGGAGGAGATAGATTCATTTGCGACTGAGATTATATTATTTATTGGAAAGTATTAAACCTGTTTGGATCCGAGTATCGAATGTATATATGTTGATGTTTCTCTGCTTGGAAGAAATTGCATGAATTTATTTGGAAGCCGTTGTTTTGAGGATTATTTCGATTTGTATAGTTTCAAATGATCTGTTTGTTTCGATGGATAATGGTCATAGTTGGATTTCTTTTAGTGATTTTTATTTGGAAGGACAAGCTTTTTTAGTTTTACATTTTTAGAGGATTTTTTTATTTTTTTTATTTTTTTATAAATATGAAAGCCTTTACTCTTTAGGCCATGACCAAAATACGAGAAGATTTATTTTTATGACATTAAAAGGCTATAGGACTCGTTTGGATGTGCTTTTAAAATGACTGAAAGCGCTTTTAGAGAAATTGTTTATGGGTTCCAAAACCACTTGAAATGCTCTCTGCAAGAAGCACCAGTTATGTGCTTCTTCCATGAAGCACTTTTAAGTGCTTTTACAGGATTTACTAACATTTTTACTAAATATTGTTTCCAAAAATATTTTCACCAAAAGCGTTTACAGTCATTTTAAAAGCACATCCAAATGGAGTTCGTAATCTTTCAAAGAAAGATTTTCAGTTGAAGGGTTTACAGGTTGGGTTTTAAGTTCTAGAAGATGATATTGTGAATGTATTAATGCAAGTCATTAACTTCCGGTTATTAGACGCTGAGAAAACAAGCTGGTGTTGTACATGTGACATTTGAAGTGGTTTGTTATTTGATTCCTTGCTTATTCGTCATCGTTGCAATAACCAATGTTTCTGTTATAGATTCTAAGATGTTGTAGGACTAAAATGCCTTAACCCTGCTACCAAATTTTTACAGGAAGACACGTGGAATGGGAGCAGCTCGCAAGCTGAAGACCCACCGTAGGAACCAAAGGTGGGCTGACAAGTCCTACAAGAAGTCCCATCTTGGAAATGAGTGGAAGAAACCCTTTTCTGGATCTTCCCACGCAAAAGGCATCGTTCTTGAGAAAATGTAAGGAAAATTCAGATAGATTCATTTTCTTCCAAATTCCTTTAAAGACGATAACTCTAACAATATTTGGGTGTTTAATTATGCAGTGGTATTGAAGCTAAGCAGCCTAACTCTGCCATTAGAAAGTGTGCTCGAGTTCAGCTTATTAAGAACGGGAAGAAGATTGCTGCCTTTGTGCCAAATGATGGTTGCTTGAACTACATTGAAGAGAATGTGAGTACAGATAATGGAGAAAAAATTTGTTGCCAGAATTTGGCATTCATGTTAAATCATCTTAGCTTCTCTAGGTTTTTTTTTTCCGTTGTACTGATTATTGTGGCTGTTTGCAGGACGAGGTTCTTATTGCTGGATTTGGTCGAAAGGGTCATGCTGTTGGTGATATTCCTGGAGTTAGGTTCAAGGTCGTCAAGGTTTCTGGTGTGTCACTTCTTGCCCTCTTCAAGGAGAAGAAGGAGAAGCCAAGATCTTAATTTTCTTATAAAATGTTTTATCTGTCGTGCTACTTCGACATTTTGATTTAGAGACAATTTTGTCAGCATTTCATGCCTTTTTTGTTTCCGTTTTCTCCTGCTCCCTTACTCTATGTTCGGATTCTTATGTTTTAATGATGGAAATTTCTGTGGCTAAATATGATTTTCTTTTCCTTCGTAGTGAATTGTTTGTGTTCACCGTTCTTGTTTGTAGAGAATTGCGTATTGTTTTTCCCCTATTTGGTGTTCTATTTGGGTTCTGAGTTTGCGGTTCTGTTCTTATTTGTAACGAATTGCGCATTGTTTAACTAGGGCTGTCTCTGGAATTTCAGGAGCTCTGTGTGAAATTTATAAAAGGCCATTTTATAAGATAGTTTTTCAAAACAAACTTTAGGACAGATTAAATAAAAAGTAAGGAGGTATAATGATAATTTTCACTAAATAATCAAATGCACTTCAATCTGAAACAACCAAACAAGAAAAAAAGGTCCAAAAACTCTAATTTCAAAGTTTCACTTGAATATATTGTTGTAGGCCAATTTGACTGAAAAATTATAGAGAGATTGAGGGAGAGAGTGCAGCAAGCATAAAGAGAATTGGATGAATTCTGAGGTGTGTTTACTCACTCCTACTGGGTCTTTATTTATAGTAGTATGAAAGTTTAATTCCTTACCCCAATAGAATCATAACTCTAATAGAATATTACCCCAATAGGATCACAACTTTAATAAAATAATATTTGAATACAATATGGTAGAATCTCATAAGGATTTTTTAGAATTTACAATCATATTCATAATCTGATTAGTACTACAATATACATAACATTATTATATAATAAATTGAAAAGAAAAAAAATCGTTTTTAGGTTATTGTTATCGACACTTCAAATATCTAATTGAGCACTATAAATTTTTATATTAAAAAAAAAGTTACACCTATAGGGAATGCAATGAGATTTTAAAGTGCTAGTAAAAGTTACTTTTTAAATATGTAGCACTATTATATATAAATTTAGATGGTAAAATTTTGTGGGACCCTTCAAATTTGAGGCTCTGTGCGATTGCACCTTTCGCTTTCCCTTAGTGCCCCCTTGTTTAACCCCCTTGTGGTGTTTCATATGGGTTCTGAGTTTGCGTTTTTTCAAAACATATGTTTTAACTGAATACGCTATTTGTTTTAAATTAGTATTTTCCTCGTGCTCTAGATGTACCATGTACTCTCTGAATAACAGCATCAAGATTTCTTCTCCCCAATTACTTGGGGATGGGGATGTTACTGTGGTCTCTGGAGCCAATTATGCTGTGGCATGTGAAAAAATTAGGGAGGCAGATTGTCTGCCCTCCTTTTACCGTACCTTTTTCATCCCTTCCTGTGTTGTGCGGTCAAGGTTAAGTCACGTCAACATTTTATATTGATTTTTTTTATAGAGATAATAAGACAAAAAGTAATAGAAATATAAAATATTGACGTGGCTTAACCTTGACCGCACAACTAGGAGGAGATGGGAAGGGTATGGTATTGGGAGGACAGAGAATCTGCCTCCAAAAATTAGAACTTAAGGGAGTCCGTCATTAGATTGGGAACCACCGCAGTGCTATACATGTTTCCTCTGAGGGTTATAGATTCTAATATTCCTATCCTCAATCTTATTCGATATTGGTACTTCTCCTCGAGTCTCATTCTCCTCGAGTCCCGTTCTCCTAACCTCCGTGTTTAATACAATTGTGGTTACTCGCCGTCCAATCTAATTAAACGGTGAAGGAGAAAGTACAACAACAAAAAATTGAATGACCATTGTTCAATCTGATTCGCATATATAATCAGGTCTTGAATATAGAAGAATGGTTTGACAAAATGTTGCCATCCTAGTCATAATTAGTCAGAGCTCTTGTGCTTATTACTTTCACTAGCTTTTTACCGGCATAAGTATGTTTAACTACTTAGTACTACGGTCTAGTGGTATTTCTTCTCACTTCTAAGTGAGAGGTCATAGGTTCGATTCTCGTCAAAAACGAATTTGACCCATATTATTGCTAGCCCATTATGAGGCTAAGCCCACTCTCTCTTTTAGTGTGTAGATAATATCGACTGTATGTGTTCTACTTTTACTTGGCAAACATTTGTGATCTCGATTTACTTTTACCTCTGTAGGTGTCAGGTTGTGAATTATAAGAAGTTACACACCACTCGCAGGCCACTCTTTTCTGCTCTGTTTGTGTGGTTGACCCAACTTCAACCAACCAATTGGGCCGAGAAAAAAGCCCAATAATGAATAAAGCATTTTATCAACTGATTAATAACAAATAAAGCATTTGATCTATTCCACCTTGAAGGAGGAAAATCCAGCGTCCAACGAAACACTCAATCACAAGTAGAAGTTTTGCATTTGATCTTTCCTTGCAATTCCAGTTTAATGGCGGAAGCGGAAGCGATAAGGGCGGCTCCTTTTGCATGTGTGGAGAAAGGTTTTTCCGATATATAGTTGGAGTAAAATTCTTAATGTTTTTGTGGGGATGATTACTGGTGCTTTGCAACCAGAGGCAATGCTTGAAAGTATCTTATACGATACTTGGCGTTTAAAACAGCAAAGTCAGTAGAATTTCTGTTTGCTCTAGAAATCAAAAGAGTTTTTATTTTTCCAATCGTAATAACAAGCACGTATTTTAGTTTTCAAATAAAAAAAATTATTTACGATTCGTTGGAACAATAAATGGCAGGCCCAGCCTGGTCAATACTTATACATCTAAGAAATTATTCCATCGAACGTAGCTCCTCTAGATCCGGGAATAGCGACATGAACTAAATGTTCAATAATCCACTTTGGTATCCTATTGAAAAAAATGGTGATATTGCTTAGAACTAGTATTTGGGTGTTTCTATTTGAGCCGTACGAGATGAAATTTTCGACAATTAAACAAACAAACAAAAATTCACGGTTATTAAGATATGGAATCGTGGGATTCTTTGAAATTTGATCTAATCGATTCGGTGATTGTAATACGGCAACACATTTAGTGACTTCTTTTATTTCAAAGAAGGATGGCCTTCATAGTGGGATTGTCTTGAGCTGGAGTGGTTATTCAACACCTTGGTTTCTGATGTAAACGTTTCCATTCGAATTTAATCAAACTTCTCTTTCGTTTGACAAAAAAATAAGGTAAAAGTCCTAATTTGGCATTGACAAGTGACAACAAATATCAACAACAAAATAGTTAATTAATAATGTTGAAAGCTATTAACCACTTGCCCTTGAATTTATTAATTTTAAATTCTTGAACTTAAAAGATTAAAAATTGCTATAGCTAAGCTGACAATTTTGAAGTGTCATAAAAACCTTTTTAAGTTTAAATTCCAAACACGATTATGATTTTCATGGAGCGTTTTGGAAACAATTTCCATCTCCAATACATAAAAAGAATTCAATCTTATACAAATTAACAAAACATATTGCCAAAATACCATGTTTTTTGGAATCTGACTTTGTGATGGATACTTTAATTTCACTGGAACATAAGATGAATGGAGTCTAAGTATGATTTTAGACAGGGCCAACCCTAAAGGTAGTCGGAGTAGGCAGGCCGTATAGAGCCCTCTAATTTCACGTGTGTGCGCGCGCGCGTGTGCTCGAATAAGAAGCGAAATAATAGCTTAATTACTACACTTGCGTCTTGAAAACGCGAGATATTTGTATTTAAGTAGTGTTCGTATATTTTTCTTCTTTTGATATTAATTTTAATGATAATTTATATAAAAATAAACTTTTTCATGTATTTATTTATATGTTTTATACATATCAATGTACAAAAGGTTCGGTATCAGAGAACTCGGCCCCATTTCGAGCGCTTGCCTAGGGTCCAAATTGTCAGGGCCAGCCATAACTTCCGAGTCTCCCATCAAATGCGTCAACACACTAATATTTTTTTTTTTTAACAGACAATATTATCTACACCGGAAAGGGGGTGGGCTAAGACTTACAATGAGCTAGCAATAATGTGGTTCAAATTCGCCTTTGGTGAGAATCAAGCCTAAGATCTCTCACTTACAAATAAATAAGAATATCATTAGACCGTAGTACTAAGTGGCTCAATACACTAATCTTTTGAGTGTGAACAAAAGCATCCATGTTGATAAAAAAGAATAAAATCGTCCATCGTATTTAAGTTCAAACTTCGTACAAATTTTGGGGGGAAAAAAACAGGTTTCATACTTACAAAAGCAAATCGTACAACAAGATTTCGTCTATCTTTGACAAAACCGTTTCACAAATGTAACAAATTGGAATGCCTTCACATATAATATAATATGGAAATATTGGACAAACTTTGTAGGGCATGTTTGGAGATCGTGAATAACGACGATTTGTCATTAACGACATTTGTCACTCTCAGCACGACACAATCCAAACATACCAAATCATATAAAATCAAATTGGAGTAAGTTGGTGCTTAAAAAATTGAACCATTTCAAAATATTGTCGCATTTCCAATTCAAATGTCATAGTCAAATAAAATTAATTAATTAATAAAACTATCTACTAAAATAAAAAAACGAGACGCAAGTCGCACAACTGCCCCAATGAAATTTTCAAATGGATGCTGCTGTGCTGCTAATTCTCACGCCGAAATCCTAACTTAGATTTGGTCTGCTATAATATAAATAAAATAAAAATAAAAAATCGACCAAGAAAATGGTGGTTCATGCAGTCATGCTTCACTGAAATTTGTATTGCTCCGGGAGAAGAGAAACCCTATCAAGTTTCAATTATAATATAATTAATTTATTCCTAGGTAATTTAATATAATCCCGAGATTAAAATATTCCAAGAATATCTACCTGAAAATAAGATGTAATCATAGCGGAATATGTTGAAAACTCCACTAACTCCAAATCCAAAGCCTGTTGCTACTGCAACTACTTTGGCTTTTATATCAGTCAGACAGTTCAGACTGCACAATCCATGAAACATTTCTCTCTCTCTCTCTCTCTCTCTCTCCCCACCCACACCACCCTTTTCTTTGAAATGAATGAATGAATAATTCTTTAGCAAACCTTGCTAGTTTCTTGACAAATACATGGATTCACAGTGGCAATTAAAATAGAGAGTTTTAATGAAATATTTTTGGTATTGTTCATTTTTAACGAAAATAATATTTTTATTTTAAAAAAATTCACTTTTGGTACTATTCACTTACAATACATTTTTGTTATTTTGATTAAAACTCAAAGTTTTCAAACATTTTTCATTAGTTTTCCTATTAAAATATAGTTTAAGTGGTGTTCAGACTATAAAATTGAGTAATATTTAGGAAATTGATGAGGATGAAATTATTATTTTGATTAAAACTCAAAGTTTTCAAACATTTTTCATTAGTTTTATTGTTGATGACACAATACATGAACTATTTGATATAAAAAATTAGTCAACCGAGTATTTAGTTTTAGTGACGTATTCGGCTTAATAGATATTTGTTTGTGTTTAAAAAGTGATTCATTTGTGTAATAAATATTCGTCATGGAATGAATTAGTGATAAGAAAAATCACTCGCAAATATGAGATTTCTTTAGTTTACCAACCAATAAAAGGTAGATGGAAATACAAAAGATATATAAGTTATAACTAATTAGTACAAAACTTAGAAGCACTAAAACTGACATTTAAGTCTGATAATTAAGTGAACAAATTAAATAAAAACCTATGCTTTTCTCATAGTTTTTGTTTCTTGGTGATCACCAACACACTACATAAAAAAACCTAGCTGCTCAAGCGTTTTTATTACACGAGGGGAGTAGTGTGCAGAAGTCCATGCTGCCAAGATGAAGCAATCCCATTCCAGCTCTCTCTTCCTGAATCATACTCGTGATTACCATTCCCCACCATGTTTGAATGATGATCTCCACCGTTCATCTGCCATGGAAACCCCCACAGAACTCTGTTGCTGCTCTCACTTTGGGCATTGAACAGTTCTTGCTTCATTGTTGTAACTGTCACTGCTGTGGTGGTTGAGTTGGTGGTGGCTTCTTCAAATGGGTGGTGGATTCCCATTCCGCCACCACAATCTTCCACCTCACCCAAATTCCCATTCCCATTCCCATACCCATAGTTATACAAGTTCTGGAAATTACCATTGTGGGTCTCAAGAAACCCAGTTCTCCGTGCATCAAGAAACCCAGGAGCTGAATTAGGGTTTCCAAGAATGTTATGATCAGGGGCATTTGTGGGATTTCGCAAGAGAGAAATGCGGTCATGGTCATCAAACCCTAACTGCCCACCACATGACTGCTGCCTTTGAAGCCTAGCAAATGCAAGGGTGAGGTCATTTGAGTCATAACCTAGGGCTGGGAGTGGGTTGGAATTGGGTGTGAGCGGTTGGTCCTGAGCTCGTTTCGCCGACGATGATCTCTTGTTCTTCCTGCAGCCTCCACCCACAGGAACATTCCTGAGGGTGCCACCTTTGGTCCAGTACCTTCTGCAGGACTTGCAGAAGTACCTGGGCTGAGAGAGGCTATAGTTGTTGTAGTAACAGAACTTTGTGTTTGTGGAGTCACATCTTGGACACTTTAGGGCTTGTTCTGGCTGAGGCCTTGGCTTCCTGTCTTGCTGCTGCTGTTGCGATTTTGAGCAGACCAGCATGTCCAGTGATTGAGCTGACATTTCCTGAATTATCGATGGTAATTTAAAAAAAAAAATTAGAAAATTGAGAATTTAACAGACAATTACATGTGTCAAGACAGGAAGGTATAGTGTAATAGATAGATAGTATATAGGGAATAAAATATATATTCTAAGCTTTGCTTTTAAGTTACATATGTTGCATTCACATGTATTGTGCAGGAAAACGTGTACGACGATAACTCGTAACAATTTTAGACTGTAAATCTGAACTACACATTTAAATAGCTCGAGATGTCCAAATTGAGAGTATGAACTCACGGCATTTCCTAGAAGTGAAAGTAATTATTAACAGCAACATAATTTCATGTTTGCTTGCTTTTTAAGTTTACTATTTCACCAAAAAACAAAATTTCATTATTCCGATCAACAATGAAAATTCAATCCAGAAAGAAAAAGAAAAAGAAAAAAAACTGTAAAAACAGAAACCGACTCTATGTACTTACAGAAAACGCGTTATTAATTGTGCTCACTCAAGGACAAATTAAACATCATTCATAAATAACATAAGACACAAGTCAAAGATGAGTTCTTTTTCTGGAAAATTGAAGAACAACTCGAAGCCAAAACCCTTCTTCTTTAAGAATTGGACCCAAAACCAAACAGAATCAGCTACCAACTCATAACAATCAAGGTAAATTACATTAATTCAAAAGAGAAAAGTAATTTAAGTAAAAAATTAAAGAAATTAAGGACTACCATCCTATAATATAATTGGAAACTAGACACAACAAAAAAGAAAACAACAGCTGATAATTCTCGTGAAATATCCTACCTGGTGTTGTTGTTGTCCACTTGACGGATCCATCAGTTCAAACACTCCTCAATTTGCAAGAACACTGTTATTTTTAGAGAGAGAGATATTGAAGAATAGAGAGACAGTTTTTGGTTTGGGCAGAGAGAGGATTCACATGCAGAGTGAGGTAATAGAGAAGCTCAAGTCACCACCCTACCTCTCCAATCCAATATATAACAAAGCAAACCCAAACTAGAGAGAGAGAGAGAGAGAGATGGGGTTTTGATCCCATACAAAAGGGAGATGATCGATGAGGTTGGATATTGGTTTGGCTTGCACGCAGAGAAAGTGTGTGAGTTGTGTGTATGTGGTGGGTGTGTTGAGAAAATTCGAGTCCCTCCTTCTGTGCTCTGCAACGGTTTCATATATATAACGAGAGGCCACCACAACACGCCTCAGAGTCCCTCCGCTGCGCCAGCCCCCACTAGCTTTAGGCTTTAGCTGCTACTCTCCAATCCCATTCTCCTGTGGGTCCCACTCTTGCGTGGATGCAACTATTTTGCGGGCCCCCTCCACCACTACTACTATTTCCAATTTTTTCATATTACTAACCGCACCCCCTGTCATTCGTATATCCACCGCTCACCCCAGTTCCTCGCCTCCTCCTCGAAGTCGTCACTCGTTTTCTTGCAGACTTCTGCTGCACAATCCTCGTGTAAAATTAAAAAAAACAAGTATTATAAATTGTTAAAAACCAAGAAAAACAGAAATTTGGGTAGGTGATTCTGGATTGTAGTGGTGAAGGATGAGAGATGATCCTCGCCGGATCCTCTTCGTGAGGATCTTGTAGATCTTCTAATCACATCTGTTCATTATATATTATACAGTCAGTTTTCGTCAGGTATTATTTATATTCAAGTTTAAATAGAAAAAATTATAATGATTTATGACCGCACGATATACAATAAACAGATATAATTTGAAGATTCTCGGGATCCTCACAAAAAGGATCCGACGAGAATCCTCTCGAGTGAAGGATGAGCCACAGAGGAATATAATATACTTTTTTTATTCATTATTTTTGGCTTAAACACGAGAATGAATTACATGTGCTACATGCTCACCCTCTCTTGTGCATATGACATTGTATTATTACATCAAAACATGTAATAAAACATTTTTTTTCTTCTGATTTTTCATAATTATTAGTGAACTAAGAGGGAGTTAAAACTCTTTTTTTTCTTCTTTTTTAATTTGATATCTTAATAGTGAATGGCTGTTGCTTTTTACTGTGGTTGTCTTGATTGAAGGTTCTTATGATGTGGACTGTATGATGATGCTTGGGACAGGAAAATACTAGTGACTGTGACACACAGACACAAGGAGATGGAGAGTGAGGATCTTCATTTTTCTTTTTCATGTCTTCTTATTAATTTTTTTTAAAAAATGCTAAAGTGAGATTTTTTAAGAATTATTTGACATGATATAATTTAACATTAACTTTTGTGCTGTTTTTATAAAAAAAAATTTTGTTAAACATATGAGATGTTAGAGAATATGAAAATTGTAGAATCACACTTTCAAGAAAATCTGTTAGCATTTCTTTTCTTTCTTTTTTTGGGTCAAAATTTTCTCTTCTTTTGTTCATAGCTAGCCATAGCTACCTAGAGAGGGATTTTTGTGTTTGAAGATAAAAAAGGAAAAGAAATAGGTAGGTAGAATTTTTCATTTTTTGGTTGGTCTTGTGGTACTTGTGGTCCAATCTTTTGTTGATAAGTCCTAATCAACCCTAAAAGCAATACCACTATAATTTAACCACCATTATTTTGTACTCTGTACTTGTTTTACGCCTGCTTTGGCATGTGTTTGTGTGTTTAAGTCCAATTGTAAGGCAATTATTTGTACTATGCTTATTTTTAATTGTGACCGTCACACGAGATGGTACACCATATGTCCTTATATAAATAGTGGAATATATGTGTTAAAAGGTTAATAACTTAAAAATTAAAATTTTCCACCATCAATTGTGTTTCATCCGTGTTTCCGTCACAACTAAAAATTTCTCTTTATTTTTTGTGTAACCTTGTTTGACAACCATTGATTAATGTGTGTAGACTTCGCCTATTGAATTGAAAACCCATAGATCAATTTATTGGTAAGTGCATTTTCAATGCAAGGAGAAATTTTTAGTTGTGACGGGAACACTGAAAGTATACCACGTGTTTTTATGTAAGTGGTGGAAAATTTTATTTTTTTAAGTTATTGACTTTTTAACACATATATTACACCATTTATATAACGACACGTGGTGTACCATCCTGTGTGGCGGTCACACTGAAAAATCTCTCCAATGCAAGATGCAAAATGCTTTGGGATGTGCATTTTACATTTTTTGTTGGCTGAAAAGTTCTCCAATGGAAGAGATATAAACACTCGTCTCGACAAGCAAGAAGACATAAATAAAAAAGTAAAATTTACCCTTTTATTTATTTATTTTTTTATTTTTTTATTTTTTTCAGGTTTTGAGTTGTACTCTACTGGTTAAAGAGAGAAAAATAAATGAGATACTAAATTTACATCTCTTCCACTGGAAGAGCACTAAAATATGCCTCTTCAGAAAATGTAAAATCAGATGTAATGTGGCTTTACATCCTAAATTTGCATCTTCCCCATTGGGAGAAGCTCTATTATACGCAATACAACTATAATGTCATTAACTCGATTGGTATAATTATGTGCATTGGATGAAAACTTAATGAAGTGGTGGATTGTTCAGGTGAATATGATCTTACTCTTTGTCCCACTCATCTTGCGTTTAAACCTCTTCCCTCTCTTAGTGTAATTTAGAATAAAAATATCACTTATAATTAAGAAAAAAACAGAATTAATTCATGAATATCAAATAAAGACTCATTGGGCAGGACAATGTGTAAACCATGTATATGAGTTTGAGTTCTCTCCCAATATATTAGAGTGCTTTAAATTACCATATTATTCTTGGTTCTTGTTTCCTAAGGTTGTTTGGGCAAGCAGAAATTTTGTCTATGTGACCTTATCATTTCCACGTATGGTTACTAATTTATCGTGTTATAGTATTGGACAACATATTTATACATATTTTAGCGTTCGTTTCAGTTAAAAAAACACGCGTTATAGAATGTGGCTTTATAACACTAATGTTACAACACGTAAAATCTTGTCGGGCAAATGGAGTCTTATCGGTCAACAAGCTAATAGTTCATAAACATGAAGACGAAACTATATCGTAAAAATGTGCGTTGTTGATCAAATCAGCGTGATCAATAATTCATATTCACATTCTATAAAACTATATAACAAGACAACATTTATCTTAATCCATGCACCTTTGTTAGCTTAAACAACATCAGCCTGCAAAGGTGCAATATCGGGCCCAGATCAGATCAAATATCAGCTCAACAACCAAATCTTGTCTTTTTGATATGCCCAATAACTTAAACAAATGTAATTACCATCCGCTCCTATCGAGGAAAGTTCTTGATTTCTGCAACATATAAGTATATATTATATTTTTTATATATAATATATATCATCTCTAGTAAGATGTTTTTTGTGGGATTTGGATCCTCGCCGGATCCCCTCCATGGGGATCCTAGGGATCAATGCACGTGGGCCGTTGATCAAAAATCGTGCGGTCTCAATTAAATGCTTTTTATATTTTTAAAAGTAAAATAATCTCGTTTTGCGTGAAAAATATAAAAAATAAAAAAATTGTGGCCGCACGATTTTCGATCAACGGCATGCTCATCTTAAAAATAAACAGTACAGTTTTCTTTCCTTTTCCCAGTGAAGTGTGAGACTTGCCCGTTTTCTTGAAACCAATGCCTCATTCTCGATGGCTTATATTTGGTACACCGTCTTATTATCACAGTGTCTAATAGCATGATGTGATATGAAGTGAGATTAATAAGTGATATTGTGTTATTAGATAACGATGCACATGGACGGAGCTAATGAAGACTTACTAGAGACAGATGTTCTCACTCAAGTAATTCGTTTGTTTTGTTGCAGAATATAATTATATAATATACAAGCGTTGTCTATCAAGAAAATATATGTATCTAATATCCAACATACGTTCATACTACTTATACTCTGTATCAAATATTGTATGAGCAAAAGTGCTCTTGTTATGTCATTCAAACTGAAAAACCCCACTCCCACCTATCATGTATTAATATTTTTTTCATCACTTTGCCACTTTTCACTACTATATTGAAATTTTTGTAACATTGAAATTGTGATACATTATCATTTGAAATCGTCCATATTATCATATTTGGGTATAAACTATACTATAATAAGATTTTCTTAGTTATTTTCCTGATGGCCTCTACTAAAATTTTTTTCTAGCTCTGTTCCTAATAATGCGACTCCTAATAATGCGACGGTGGACCTGATCCAAATCAAGTTGCTCTTCTCACTCTCACAAAACACCAAACAAATTCTTCTTTTTATTTTTTTGTATTTTTTAATGATAAAAACTATTAACATCAAAATCACACATGATTATAAGGCGAGTTTGGATGTTACGTATGAAATTGAAATCATTTCATGTCGTTTTTCACTGTCTAACAGCAACTTTCTTGCACTAGAATTAAAGTCTAGCTAGTGTCATCATTCCTTAATCTAAATTATTAGCTCACTAATTGGCTTGTTTTATTAAACAAATTTATATCAAGCATCATAATCCCTATTTTGTTATCCACATGCGGGTGATAATCTAACGGTTGATATCAAGCCATCTTTACATGTGTACGGCCCAATATTCTTGGAGTACTTAGCGGGAAACACAATGTTTCGAAACAAGATTTCAATTATAATTTGCATGTTATTATCTGTCAGAAACAAAGAATAAACAAACAATGATTGAGACCAGTCCATGGTCTATCCTTTGGATCCTATGAAACAAGTTTTTGGCTTTAATTGGCTCCAAATTCAATTTCAAGAACATTGATAAGCATTTTTATAATCAATTATAGGCAAATTAGGGTTAAATAGGATATTAATTCGATGGTAAATGTTTATTTTCACACAAATCATGTGGATTGAAAGGAATCCAAACATAGGAATTTGAGTGTAATTGTGTATGAGAGAAATAGTAACGGGACTCAATCAAAAGTGTGACTTTTTATGTACGTTATGTCATCTCATAGTTTAACGGCAATTTTCTCGACATAATTATATAATATTGTGCAAAAAACATAAGATGACAGTAAGTCTATGAAGAGTCATTTTTTAGAGAGTCTCTTCATCATTTCTCTTGTGTATGAATAAATATTTTTAACTGCTTCAATTGCAAATTTGTATATGATAACGATGGATGATATAGTTGAATCTATAATTCTACAAAATATATGACATATCACAAACGAATTGAATGTGTGCAACCAAAAATCTTAGGACCTAAAATCCAACAACTAAACGTCCCGTACTATCAGCCGGTACCTGCGACTAAAATGTAGTTTTCACAGGTTCAGCAGCTAGCACTTTTGGTGTGAACTGCAAACATCGCGGTGGGGCCAGGGAAGAAATGTGGGGCTAAAATGGGAATGAAAACGTAGGGATTGATTAGTCAAGTTAGTTGACTGGTCAAATGTAACGGTCAAAGAAATGCTGATGGGGGCAAAATTTAGATAAAAGAAGTGAAGTGGGATAGGAAACTGTGCCTGCAGGGACAAAATTGATATGTTAGCAATAAATTAATACCTGATAAATAAAAATAATAAATTAATAATATAGGAGGAGGAGGAGGAGGAGGAGGACTGGAGGAGGGAGAGGAAGAAAAGAATCTAGCATGCATTCTCACTCTTGTAGAATCTCTCTGGACTTTTGGGGTTTTGGTTTAAAATATATCAAACATTCACATCACACTTGAACACTTTGTTTTTTGGAAGAAACTTGAACACTTTCTTGGTTCAAGAACAATTGGCAATCAAAATGTTTTGAGCTTTAGTTTTTAAATGGTGTGACTTTTGGCTTGATATGGTTATGGTAATTTTTTTAGTCATGATTTGGATGTTAATTGATATTAGATTTGTTAAGTTCAACTTTTAACGATTATGTTGTTGGTTAGACCACGGTAATTGGAAGTCGTTATGAGCTGGAATTTGTTTATATATACCTCATCAACTAATCTAGCTCGCTCAACATCGTTTTCGACATATTTATATTGAAAAGTTATTGCGTTTTGCTTGACAACATTGATTTCTCAATTTGGCACCATATTATTCTTAGCGCAAATTATGTACAATGAAAGAGAAATGTTAAAGAGGACTCTTTTAAAAATAGGATTCTCCAGGAACTATATGTCATATTACAGTTTAACGTCAATTCTCGTGCCAATATTATAAACATTTTGCAAAAAACATAAGGTGACAGAGAAGAGAGTTCCACTATTAATAGAGTCTCCTTACCATTTCTCTACAATGAAACTATGATTTTTTTTGTCTTATCTTCTCCAAACTATGCAACATACTGTTAATACATGACATCTCAACTCGAAATTCAGTATCTGCAAAACTAATGTGACTTAATCCGTTGATGTCATTTATCGCATAAGGAATCACTTATAACACTGAATGTTAAGCAATACAGTTTCCTAATTTTTAAGAATCAATGCTTTAAAATCAATAAAGATTAACTAAAACGAATGTGTTCACCCAGATTTCAAATAGTCTCTTTCTAACAAGCATCGTGGGTCTTTTTATATTAGATTAAAAAAAAAGGTTCGAAAGTAATGAAATGGAATGGAAGTTGAAGTGTGAACAATGGAGAGGCTCGTTGCTGGAAATTCCAGAAGCCGGAGTAAGAGCAGATTTGGGGAAGCATATAAACAAGTAAGGACAGCTGTGAGTGATATGGTCGGCATAGGTGGGCTCCACCGGATGAATGTCCCGCTCCCTCTTACTCCGACACGTGGCACCAGTAACGCGGTTAGGAGACGCATATTTCAGTTCACGATGAAAGCACAGAACAGTCCCTACGCCTCATATGTCAATTCCTACTCTGCTGCTTTGGTGGGCTATGCCCGTAGGTCCCACACGTCTCCTCCCTTCTCAAGCAAAGGATAATTCTCCACTATTTCTCTTTTATTCAATTTTTTATTTATTTTATTAATACTTATTAGTTATTCAATTTTGGTTTTTTGTTTTTGGTTTAATATGCATTGTCATGTGTTTTGTTGTCCTAACTAAGTAACATTACGTGATTGGTTAGAGATACAATTGTTATGGTTTTTGTATTGCGTGTAAGTTCTTTTTTTGGTATATACTTTAGAAGAATATAATAATATCCAACTAAGATAACATTATTAATTCGAGATACTCACTTTTTAAGATGCTCATATTGCGAGCAAGTACTTTTATTTGCATACACCTTAAAGGTACAATAATACGAATAGTTAAAGAGTCATTCATTTTCTTAGTGCGAATTATACATCTGGAAAACTTATTGACAATTATAATAACATTTTAGATTTCCTTATATACGGAAAACAATTATGCCAATGCACGTGAGTTTATTCCTACCGATTCCCTCTCTATTAACAACTAATTATTTAAAGTCATGCTCTCTTAACGTCTTTCTTTTTTAAGGATCTTGTGAAGATCAAGATTGTATCAGTTTAAATTCAACTCCTTCAAATATTGACAACTTAACCACAATTATTGGATGTTGGATGAAAAGGGAAATTAGTGGGATGAGGATTGTCTGCCCTTCCATTTCCCATCCCCTCCTATTTAAGCGGTCACAGTTAAGCTACGTCAACATTTTATACTGATTTTTTTTATAGAGATAATAAGATAAAAATGAATAGGAATATAAAATGTTGACGTAACTTAATCGTGACCGTTCAAATAAGAAGGAATGGAAGGAGATGACAAGTGGGAGAGCAGACAATCCCCATCCAAATTAGTGTGCCAGTATTATCCTTTGGCTTTTGTGATGGTAGAGAAAGATGAGGTTTGGTTGGTTATTTGCCACGTGGGAACAACGATGGGAGGTCACGCGTTTCACGAGAGCGAAACAGGAAGTCGTCATCACGAGATGAATGGTTACGAGATTTTGATTCGGTAACGGATTGGGTTTTGTCGGATTCCGGGGATGGGATACGGACAAAAGTCAATTGTGTTTTTTGGGGTCAAAAGTACAAATTTTTATAACTTACGTGGTTTTTTTTTTTTGAGCAAAACTTACATGGTTTTTGGCAACGTATAATTCAATGCATGCGTTGCATGATCTTAGCTCAATCTTGGTGTATATGCATAAGCATCGTACGTGTTGATAACCAAATCCATCCCCCTTTTCACAAAAATATTGACAAGCTTAAAATCCACAAACCATCGATCCGGTGCATTCGATGGCGGAGTTAAAAATTATTCAGTGGGTAACCTAAGCTAAATTTATTACTACGAAATTAGATGCTTAATTTTTTTTGTTGCCAACATAGAGTTACATAAACTTGAATATAATAATTTGATACAAGAAATTGATAGTTTATTTTCTAGGCTTCTAGCCTTCAAATTTTTTAAATGAATAAAATAAGGAACCGTGTTCGGTATGAGAGTTTTAACATTTTACTTTTTTTTTTGAACAAATAATATTATCTACAGTAAGGAGGGGGGGTAAGCTTAGCTTAATGTGGTTCAAATTTGTCTTTGGGGAGAATTGAACCTAAGACCTCTCACTTACAAGTGAAGAGGAAAACCACTAGACCGTAGCACTAAGTGACTACTTTTAGTATTAAATTTTAGTATTGGTTAAAGTGATGAGTATATTTAACATTTATTAACTTCTATTTTCCCTACAAACAGCCTTAAGATCAGTGTTCTAAAAATCATCCTAGGCGCCACGGTGAAAGTCAGCCGCAATTTAGGGCAAATCGTTTCGAAAAATCTGTCTGGAGCTAGACGGCCGCCGAGGCTGGCTAGGTGGACCTAGGCGGTTTTTTTTAATTTTTTTATTTCTTATTAATTGTGTGTTTTTTTTTCTTTTTTAGTTTCATGGTGGTATACTTATGAAAATGGTGTACCTAATTTGCAAATGATGGATTGACTACAAGTTCATCCACTTGTGAAATCAATTGGAGCATTTTTGAGGGGATACATACAAAGAAAAGAAATAAACTAGATACAACAAGGTTAAATAATTTAGTCTATATCCAATCTACTGCAAGGATCAACAACAATCTATATCTAATCTAATGCAAGGATCAAGAACAAGAAGAATTTAGTCTATCATCCAAGAATACTCCTCATTATGATTATATGCTTACTGTTTTTTAAATATTGAACTTGTTGGATGGATGTACTTTGTGTATTCTTCTACTTCTATTTTTGCATTTTATCATTCTTTTATTATTCATACAAATATATATTTTTTCTTTGAAGTGTAAATAGATTAAAACTAAAACTCTCCCTATGCTATAGCCCACCGGAGCCTTGTACCCTCCACCAGTGGGTGCATTACACATATCATTGTTACATATGTAGTAAGTAAACATTTTAGTGACGTTTGTTAGAGTTAGTTCAGATTGAACTTTCCATTCAAATTCCCTAAGTATTTAAACTAATTAAGTAATGCATTATTACCATAGTAATTGACGTGATTTCATGCTTAACGTGTTTCAATAATTAAGAATAGTGACTTTGTAAAGATAAAATGGCTCGATTTATAACTAGCATATTAGAGCCTTACCCCTTTCATGTCTATTATGCTCAAAGACACCAATGTCATATCAAACATCTTTATATACAACAACATTACACTAAAGAGAGAAAACTTAATTGGTCGAGAACTCGCTGTCCACGAGATTCCATATCAAACATTCCAATTAAAAATTCCAACTCGAATAGTTTGGTCTACTCCAAGTCTCCGACTTCTTTCTTTCAATTTTCCTTTTCAACTTTGAAGTATTAAAATTGACCATCAAGTTTTAAAGAATTTTCCACGTGATTGAACATGGTTTTTTCTTTAGACGACTTCACAAAGAAGGAGAAGACTACAACAATTAAGCATGTCGATGAAAAATAATATACAAATTAAAGTGAGATATATATATATATATATATATGTGTGTGTGTGTGTGTTAATCTCAGTTTACTACTTTGAAATTTTTAGGTTTTCAACATTTGATACATCATGTCACATCCCGACCCGGGGTCCACCACATCCCAGGCCCGCTCCACCACCGTAGCACGATATTGTCCGCTTTGGGCCTCGACTACGCCCTCACGGTTTTGTTTTTGGGAACTCACACGAGAACTTCCCAGTGGGTCACCCATCATGGGAGTGCTCTCGCGCGCTACTCGCTTAACTTCGGAGTTCCTATGGAACCCGAAGCCAGTGAGCTCCTAAAAGGCCTCGCGCTAGGTAAGGATGAGAATATACATATAAGGATCACTCCCCTGGGCGATGTGGGATCTCACAATCCACCCCCTTAGGGGCCCGACGTCCTCGTCGGCACACCACAGCCAGGGTTAGACTCTGATACCAAATTGTCACATCCCGACCCAGGGTCCACCACATCCCGGGCCCGCTCCACCACCGTAGCACGATATTGTCCGCTTTGGGCCTCGACTACGCCCTCACGGTTTTGTTTTTGGGAACTCACACGAGAACTTCCCAGTGCACCCATCATGGGAGTGCTCTCGCGCGCTACTCGCTTAACTTCGGAGTTCCTATGGAACCCGAAGCCAGTGAGCTCCCAAAAGGCCTCGCGCTAGGTAGGGATGAGAATATACATATAAGGATCACTCCCCTGGGCGATGTGGGATCTCACACATCATGTTTTTTTCGTCCTAGAGTTGTACCTAAAGTCATAATTCTGGAACACTTTCATACCTCCGTTAAATTTTCTGTTAAAATCTTCGTTAACTAATGATGTGGCGCCCACATGGACAAGGACTAGGCGCCACGTAGATATTAAAAAAATTAAAAAATGAAAAGAAAAAAAAAATCTGCCTATTCCTACCCACCCACCACACACCCACCCAGCCATCCCTCCATTCTCTATACTCTCCTCTGCGCCCACCCACCTAAACCTTCCTCCTTCGATGAGGGCTGGTGGTTTTAAGAGGGAGTTGCAGATCTGGGAGTTGTGAGGGGAGAGAGAGCCAAGATGGAAGCTCTTATTCGATATGGCTGAGTTTGGGTTGGGCACAGATGAGAGAAGAGAGAAGGGAGGGAGGGCTGGGTGGGAGCGAGGTTGGGTAGAATAGTCCCCATATTTTTTTTATCCACATGGTGCCTAGCCATTGTCTATGTGGACGCCACGTTATCAGTTAACGGAGATTTTAACAGAAAATTTAACGGATGTATGAAAGTATCCCATAATTATGACTTTGGATACCATTCTAGAACGAAAAAAACATGATGTATCAAATGTTGAAAACCAAAATACTTCAGGATAGTAAACTGTGATTAATCATATATATATATATATATATATTCCCTCGTTAACGGATTGGGTTTTGTCGGATTCGGGGAATGGGATACGGACAAAAGTCAATTGTGTTTTTTGGGGTCAAAAGTACAAATTTTTATAACTTACGTGGTTTTTCGTAACGTATAATTCAAAGCGTGCGTTGCATGATCTTAGCTCAATCTTGGTGTATATGCATAAGCATCGTACGTGTTGATAACCAAATCCATCCCCTTTTTCACAAAAATATTGACAAGCTTAAAATCCACAAACCATCGATCCGGTGCATTCGATGGCGGAGTTAAAAATTATTCAGTGGGTAACCTAAGCTAAATTTATTACTACGAAATTAGATGCTCAATTTTTTTTGTTGCCAACATAGAGTTACATAAACTTGAATGTAATAATTTGATACAAGAAATTAATAGTCTCTTTTCTAGGCTTCTAGCCTCCAAAATTTTTAAATGAATAAAATAAGGAACCGTGTTCGGTATGAGAGTTTTAACATTTTACTTTTTTTTTTTTGAACAAACGATATTATCTACAGTAAGGAGGGGGTAAGCTTAACTTAATGTGGTTCAAATTTGCATTTGGGAAGAATTGAACCAAAGACCTCTCACTTACAAGTGAAAAGGAATACCACTAGACCGTAGTACTAAGTGATTACTTTTTGGATGCATTTGTTGTATCGGACTATCTCAGACTGGACTAGCTTTAGGGACTAACCTGGACTGGCTTAGACTAGATTAAGCTGGACTAACTTAGTGAAGCGTTTGGTGCAGTGTCGGACTAAAAAGTTGGATAATAATAAATTATAATATTATATTATTTAATTCATATTTATTAACACTTTATATTATTTAATACATATTTAGTAATATTTAATTAACACTACCGTCTGGTTTATTCATTCTAGAAACCTCCCATCTTTGTTCCCATTTCTTTTCTGCTAATCCCCCCCCCCCCCCATTTTCTTCCTTGTTTTGCTTCGTTCCTCTCCCTCTGTTTCTTCCAAATTTTTATTCATCCTTCTCCCTCTTCATCTCCATCTTTTTCTTCGTATTTCTCTCCGTTCATCTTCCTCTTTTCTTCCTAATTTTTCTGGAACACAATTGGCGAATCATAACCTAAATCAGAGTCTAAGTCATCTGGGTATTCATGGGTCTGCTTCTCCGGCGTCAATGGTGAAGGTCTGCGATCAAGGAGTCTGGACTAGGTGCAGTGTGATTTTTGTAATTTTATTTTTTTGTCTTTTTTGTTTAGAATTTTGGATTTTGATCTAGTTTTGAAAGTGGAAATATTGCAGATTTTTTTGCCTATTTTGCTTCGAATTTTGCGGGATCTGGATTTGTAAATGGTAGATGAGAGAGGCGAAGCAGAGCATAGTTTGTATATGGGACTGGGTTCCGAATCTTGCGAGGGACAAGTAGATGGGAGGGGCGAAGCGAGGAGGGACGAAGCAGTGAGGAGTTGTCCGTCGGAGATGAAGGACGCGAGAGATGTGGTCTTAGCAATCCCATGGTTTGCGGGAGGACTAGCTCAGACCGTTTAGCGAAGTCGGTAGTCGGAGTGAGTGAGAGCTAAGCCCATTAAAACTAATCCCTTCCAATAACAAACATGGGACTTCACTAGCTTTTAATCCAATCCAGTCTAATGAGAGCTAAGGAGGCCAAACAAACACACCCTTAGTATTAAATTTTAGTATTGGTTAAAGTGATGAATATATTTAACATTTATTAACTTCTATTTTCCCTACAAACAACCTTAAGATCAGTGTTCTTAAAAATCAACCTAGGCGGCCGCCTAGGCGCCGCGGTGAAAGTCTACCTCAATTTAAGGCAAATCGTTTCGAAAAATCTGTCTGGAGCTAGGCGGCCGCTGAGGCTGGATAGGTGGACCTAAGCGGTTTGGTTCTTTTTATTTTTTATTAATTGTGTGTTTTTTTCTTTTTTAGTTTCATGGTGGTATACTTATGGAAATAGTGTACCTAATTTGCAGAGGATGGATTGACTACATGTTCATCCACTTGTGAAATCAATTGGAGCATTTTTGAGGGGATACATACAAAGAAAAGAAATAAACTAGATACAACAATGTTAAATAATTTAGTCTATATCCAATCTAATGCAAGGATCAACAACAATCTATATCTAATCTAATGCAAGGATCAAGAACAAGAAGAATTTAGTCCATCATCCAATAATACTCCTCATTATGATTATATGCTTACTGTTTTTTAAATATTGAACTTGTTGGATGGATGTACTTTGTGCATTTTTCTACTTCTATTTTTGCATTTATCATTCTTTTATTATCCATACAAGTATAGATTTTTTCTTTTAAGTGTAAATAGACACTTATTTACAAGATATATAATAAATTTACATAAATCCACCTAGGCGCCTAGGCCCCTGCCCACCACTCGACTAGTGCCTAACGGATTTTAGAACCTTGCTTAAGATCCAAACTTTTCATTTGGTAGGTGCATTACGAAATTAAAAATCATTAAATAGTCCAAAATGATTAGTGTTTTTAAGCTTAAAATAAAAAAAAAAAAAGAAAAAAAAAAAGAAAAACTAAAACTCTACCTATGCTATAGCCCACCAGAGCCTTGTACCCTCCACCAATGGGTGCATTACACATATCATTGTTACATATGCAGTAAGTAAACATTTTAGTGACATTTGTTAGAGTCAATTCAGATTGAACTTTCCATTCAAATTCCCTAAGTATTTAAACTAATTAAGTAATGCATTATTACCATAGTAATTGACGTGACACTACAAGAAAACTGGGCAGTGCACACAATAAATTATATGTGCCCTTTAATGCCAAAGGGCACTAACATATGTGCTCATAGGTCAATGGCAACAATGCAGCAACTATGTTTCCATCTGTGCCCTTTATGGGCGTTACCATTGCTAAAAGGGCACAATACATTGTTTGGTGCTCAAAGAGGCAATCACAAATAAAGGCCTTTTTGTGTCTATGTTCTGACAAACTTGTCAGATGACCTTCTCCATCCATGTTTGCACTATTTTTGTTATTGTGCCCAGTAAGTTCTATTTAAAAAAAAAATGTAAAATTTTGAAATAAAACCAAAAATTTAAAATTTTCATAATATGAAAGATGGCAGTCTCGGCTGTAAAAAGCAATCCAATGGTAGAAATGGAATGTTTATAATGAGACTACAGAAATATTCCTCATAAAGAACATGTTTACAAGTGTTCAAGATAAAAGACCAACAAAATAATGAGATTTTCCTATCAATGTATCCATGCATTCCTACATATAGCCACCCATAGCTGATTTGACCCTTTTTCCCAGCTCGGTGGATTATGCAATCACCTTCTTGAAATCCAAACAAAGGAAAAATGAGAAAGGGAAAGGATCACATATTTCCAACGATGTTTAACTACCCAAACATCCAATCAACATTGAGAATTCATAGTATCCTGAAAATCGATTTAAAATAACCAAATGTGATCAGAGCTCGTAACACCAGCATGCTTATATTTTCAAGCGCATTCGAACTGCCGCTTGAAATATTTCATGATTGACATATTGGAATCTGGTAGCCTGTTGTTACCAATGCGTAGAAAGGGTAGCTCACCTTAAGTTCGACTCCGGGCTCTAGACGTGAGCGCACACCCATAACGGAGTGTTGAACACTACATTCTCGCAAGAAGCAACCATGAGAAATAATTGCATCCATAATCTGCAAAATTCATTTGGCCATGAGATCAGAAAATTATAGCCAATGTCACATAGTAATTTAAGCTCGCAATCATACCCTGCATTTTTCAACTTTTGTAGGAGGCAAGAATCTAGGAGAGGTATAGAAAGGTGTCTTTGGATCGTTGAATTCAAACTTCGGAGGCTGCACGAAAGAAAGAATGTAATCAGTAACCGTTACCACATATGCACGTAGAGAAAAAAAATCTAATCAAAGAGCAGGAACGATTCAGTGCAAGTATTACCAACCTGTTCTGTGAAGGCCAAGTTTGCATCGAAGAAAGACTTTACAGTTCCAATATCCTCCCAGTAGTCATTGAATAGATATGCCTGATCATGTAAGGGCATTTCGTAACTTAGTGACTCAATTACCAAATCCAAACCAAACTTGGGGGAATTGCTTATATATTTATATTCGAAGATGAACTATAAGAAAAAAAATAACTATTATCGAAAGAGCTATCTCACCTGGACGTTTTGCTCTTTCACAACTGATGGAATAATCTCGGAGCCAAAATCATTGCTAGAAGGATAGCTCCACCTTAATAGCTTAAGTAGGACATCAATTCTGAACACATAAACACCCATCGAAGCAAATTTGTACTCCTAAATCACAGTCAATTAGTATGACACATGAAAATTTGGGGCATACAGATAATCAAGTTTGGGAGGAATCACGTGAGTCACAAAATTGAAATACACTGATGTTTTTTTTTTTAATTATTCAGTACATGGAGCCGGTTTTATACCTACATCACAATCCCAATCTCACAAACATATATTGTAATATTACCCACTCAGCTAACATAGACTACAATATTCGTTCATCAGATACACACTGATTATATAGTCATCAGAAGCCAAAACAAATATAGTCGAATTCAAAACACAATCAGTCCAAAATTACACCTAAAAAGAGTTATTTAAAATCAATACCTACAAATTCCAGAGCAGCCATATCAAAAATTCATATTCCTCACTCCGGGTTGTAAAATTAACTTCTAAGATAACACATTAGTTCAGTTTATGACCTGAATCAATGAAATATGTAAGTATGCATATTATCTAGGGTCAAAGTGAGTTGCTTACTTTAATCACATACCTAGTATGCAGCATCAATATACCTGCAAATGGAAAGAATAGAGTATTCACAAATGTGCAACTAAACATGGCATTGACCTGCATATGAAATCTCACCAAAAGTCAACTGATTATTTCTAGTCAGGTTGTTTTTGTTTGTCTATGGTTCATCACTTCTAGCCTCCTAGAGATTTGGAAAGATCATCAGTTTATCTAGACTATAAACCAATAGACTTCTGAATATATATCAAGAATAATGTCCCAGTATGCCTAAGTCCCAGTCTAAGCCAAAACTTCTAAGAACAAAATTCTGGTATATTTGACATATAACAGCAAGCTAGCTTCAAAAAAGTTAAAATTGTAAAGGGCATCGTAGCAAAAATGGGCCTGTTTGAATCTGAACCAGATGAAATCCCCTTTTGATTATAACCCAAAAGAGAAAAAAGCTTAGTTCCCTTGTGTTTCAAACGAACCTTAACCTTAACCCTAAAGTTAATCACAAATTATTAACTAAATTAATCAATACAAGTTCTAAAGTGTTACCATTTTACCTGGAACGAAGTGGAGAGGAAGGAATCGCATTATGCAGACACTGCACTGAAGGGGAACTAGGGATGAGATGAGAGTTGAGGCCGACTGATTTGCAGATTCTGTGTGAAGGAGAAGGATTTGCACAGTCTGTAAGAATGTGTGAACTCGACTGAAGACTTGAGTTGAGACCCACCTATTCGCTGTGTGTGTGAAATTTGAAGGGGAAGGATTTGCAAATTCTGTTTATGCGGGATTTGAGAATTGAGATGAGAGGCGAGAGAGACAGAGAGAGAGGGAAATAGCAAAATTTGGGGAAATATAAAAGAGAGAGCCTAGGGTTGAAGAGAGGCTCGGTTCGATTGGGAAAGGGAGAGCCAGAGAGAGAAGAGAGGCGGAGGAATTAAGGAGAGGCTGGGTTTGAAACTTTGAATGGGGCAACACAGAGATGCCGGATGCGGAATGAAGGAAATAGGGAGAGACTAAGGCGTGAAGATTGAGGAAAGTGTTTTGTTTAAAACATTATTTTAAACAAAGGGCACAAAAAACCTACCTTTACTTTAAATATATTAAGTTGTAGGACACAATTACAATTATAGTGTCATTGCAAATTGATAAAAAAATTTCCATTGCTGACATTAAAGCCACCAAAGAAGAACAAAAAAAACATATATAAAATTCAAATACCTGAAGAAAGCCACACCAGATGTGCGATTTGGAGCAAAATGAGGATTTGAGTAGGAACTAGGCACCGCCCGTTCAGAATTTGTATTTGTAGTTATGGTTCTTCCGTCTAGATGTGCAGGCTTGGATTAGAACTTTTCTTTGTAGGTGAAGGGGAAGTATGAAAGCATTTTTTAATTTGTTTTCTTGTTTCTTTGTGGGTGAAGCAGAAGTATGAAAGCACTTTTCTTTGTGGATTAGAACTTTTCCTTTGCCCAGATGTGCAAGCATTTTTTATTTATATTTTTTTCTTTTTGTTTTTGTTTTATTTTTTGTTTTATTTTACTAGTAACGTGTCATAAGGCTTGCATTGCTACGCTATGAATTCACTTAATTGTGCGGTATGAGCCAGACGAAAAATATAATTATAAACAAAAAAAATACGTAATGTTGGGAGTATCTATATCATGGGCCAATTAGAAAGAAAACATTATTATATTGTAATACTACATAAGTTGATAAAAGGACCGAACATTAGTCCAACATAGCATAAGATAATTATATTTTCACACACCAGCAAAATATGACATAATACAAAATATATTAGTTGTCCTCGTCGTCGGTGCTTAAAATTTCAACGGTAACATTCTGCATATTTCGTGAGTTCATACGTGGGAGACGGGCCTGTAGGACGAATTTGTGCTTGATAAGTGTGTGCTTCTTCAATAATAACGACATAACTAGTAGACTTTTCAGCTGTTGTTTCAGTAGAAACCAAATTGATAGGGTATTGTTCTATCCTACTCGGGTATGCCCATGCTGGAAACACATGTCCTTGAGGTGTGCGTATACATCCGTTACTGGAGGGTAATGCGTAGCCAAGTCGACCATCAGCAATAGTAGTAAGAATGTACTAATTATCAATAGAACGAGGTATGCGCCCGGCATTAACAGGTTGTCGTGGACGCTGAGCTAGAGGATTCGTTGTGGAATTTGTTGTTGTAATGTTTGAAGCAATAGACGAATGTGATGCTGAAGATTCGGTTCCAATTCTAACTCCGTGATGTCGCCTATCCCCCATTCTCAATAATGTAGAACTTGATCAAATTCAAAAGAAACACAAGTGTATGAAGCAACCTTCTAATTTTCCGTAGACAAATTAGCAAAGGAGTGTGCACGTTTTATACTAGAATAAAGACACAAATCCATAATTGTGCCAACATATTCTTTTGCTATAGAGTGATTTATTATTTATTAATATTTACTGGACACAATTTCGAACATTTGTGTCATAAAAAATAATTTTTAATTACTAAGATATATTGTTTATCTGAAGACCTAATGGGACGTACAGTGATTTATTATTTATTAATATTTAGTGGACACAATTTCTATCATTAGTGTCATAAAAAGGAATCTACAATTATTAACTCATTTGTCTATCTGAAGACCAACTAACTTTTGCACGAAGACTGACCCTAAGGGCACAATTGTTGGTTATGTGTCACAGGTAGGACTTTTAATACAGTAAAAAAAAAATACACTTAGTATAAAACCAAAAACCATATCACCAAGTATAAAAAACACACATGTAGGAAGATAACAATCTAAAAAGCAGTTCAAAAGATACGAACCTAACAAACATTCATTGCACCTGGAAATGATCCATTGTAAATCTAAAACACGCCACTTAGTACTACGGTGTAGTGGTATTCTTCTTTACTTGTAAGTGAGAGATCTGAGGTTCGGCTCTTGCAAAAAACGAATTTGAACAACATTATTGCTAACTTATTTTGAGGCTAAAATATTGCACAGTAATAAACAGCTCCATACATTTATTTACCACAATTTTATAAATTTTAATTATTGGTGTGCTAGAGGAGGTAAAGAAAAACGAGAGAGAACATATAGTGGCTCTGATAAATAATTTTTATAGACACAAAATATTTTTTTTTCCCATTTTCAGTAAAAAAAAAAAAAGTTGTCATCTGACCCTATTCGGCACGGTTTCCGTGCCCAGTAATGTTTTGTGTCTACTTTTTTTAACATTGGGCACAATAGATGGTGCCCTTTATGGAATAAGAACTGTTTAAGCTTTTTGATGGACAACTGACAGAAATTTCTCAATTGTGCCCTTTGTTTTGTACCCAAAGCTCATTTTTGTTGTAGTGTGATTTCATGCTTAACGTGTTTCAATAACTAAGAATATTGACTTTGTAACGATAAAATGGCTGGATTTATAACTAGCATATTAGAGCCTTAGCCCTTTCATGTCTAATATGCCCAAAGACACCAATGTCATATCAAACATCTTTATATACAACATTACACTAAGGAGAGAAAACTTAATTGGTCGAGAACTCGCTGTCCACGAGATTCCATATCAAACATTCCAATTAAAAAATCCAACTCGAATAGTTTGGTCTACTCCAAGTCTCCGACTTCTTTCTTTCTATTTTCCTTTTCAATTTTCAAGTATTAAAATTGTCCATCAAGTTTTAAAGAATTTTTCACGTTATTGAACATGGTTTTTCTTTAGACGACTTCACAAAGAAGGAGAAGACTACAACAATTAAGCATGTCGATGAAAAATAATATACAAATTAAAGTGAGATATATATATATATATATATATATATATATGTGTGTGTGTGTGTGTGTGTTAATCTCAGTTTATTACCTTGAAGTTTTTAGGTTTTCAACATTTGATACATCATGTTTTTTTCGTCCCAGAGCGGTACTTAAAGTCATAATTTTGGAACAATTTCATACATCCGTTAAATTTTCTATTAAAATCTCCGTTAACTGATGATGTGGCGCCCACATGGACAATGACTAGGCGCCATGTAGATATTAAAAAATTAAAAAAAATCAAAACATTAAAAATTAAAAAATGAAAAAAAAAAAAAAAGTCTGGGCCTATTCCTACCCACACTCACACCCACCCAGCCATCCCTCCCTTCTCTGTACTCTCCTCTGCACCCACCCACCTAAACCTTCCTCCTTTGAGGGCTGGTGGTTTTAAGAAGGAGTTGCAGATCTAGGAGTTGTCACATATGAGAGAAGAGAGAAGGGAGGGAGGGCTGGGTGGAGCGAAGTTGGGTAGAATAGTCCCTAGATTTTTTTTAATTTTCAATTTTAAATTATTTTTATCCACATGGCGCCTAGCCATTGTCTATGTGGGCGTCACATCATCAGTTAACGGAGATTTTAACAGAAAATTTAACTGATATATGAAAGTGTCCCAGAATTATGACTTTAGGTACCACTCTAGGACGAAAAATACATGATGTATCAAATGTTGAAAACCAAAAAGTTTCAGGATAGTAAACCGAGATTAAGCCTATATATTCCCTCGTTTTGTTGAAATAAATAAATTAATTTTCTTATACGTTAAAAAAAAAGAATGTGAGAGCATGGGTAAAGCATATATATGGTTTCATTTTATTATGCTTTTGCCATGTGAAAACGTCCCTCATCCTCTACAGAGTAGAATTATTTTGTGTATTCGAAACAAAAATCGGTATACCACGTGTCAAATATAAGTGAAGAGAGTATATATTTTCATTGTTCTTCACTGATATTACGACATGTGGTACAATAGATTGTATTTCGATTATATTGAAAATTTTCTTTTTAAAAGAGAAGAAAGCCAAAACACGTTTAAGGAGTCTTTTCTGCAACATCCCCGTTGATCTGATATAGGTTGGACCCCACGAATACTTTGCTTGAGGGAAATGAAAATCATCACTCTAGTTTTGTGAAAAACTTGTCACAAAATGTGCACTTTGCCCAAATATACCGCTAGATAAACAGTCAAAAGGCACAAAAGAAAAGGAAGGGAGGATGAATTGGATCATTCTTCATTTTCGAATGCTATCAATCTCTATATTTTTTTGCAGGTAAAATGAATATCCATGATTTAAAAGTAATTTTCGTATGAGACACTCTAAAAAACCAATAGATAAGCGTTCATTGATGAGCAAAAATATGTTGAATTCCAACAGCATTTGGTCAGATTCAATTGTTATAGCTAATAATTACACCAGAATACAAAACCATAACGAGACATAATAAAATAAAAAAGGAAACTTTAACGAAAAGCTCTCGGTACTGTTCATTTTAACGAAAAACCACGTTTTTACACTAAAAAATCAATCATGGTACTATTCACTTTACCTTTTCTTTTGCCTTATCGTTAAAACTCAAAGTTTTCAAGTCATTTTCATTAGTTTTCTAATAAAAAAGGCATTGAGATTTTGCAAACCTTCGATTAGAGTTGTTGAGAAAAGTCTCGCCAAAAATCATTCTAACAAGCATGCTAGTCAATGTTGGGCTATGTTTTGAACAAGGATAGTGTCATTATATCCTCTGATATTAGCTTTTGTCCTTGATGACATTTGTGTTGTAACCTCTTATTTGGTGGCTTGCTGTTTGTGAGTGCGTTATATATTTTCTTTTGTGAGAAATCAAGTAGAAATCATACTTAAATAAAGCCCTTGGTTATTTTTTTTCCCTCTTTTGGATGAATAAAAACCTTATTTCTCTATTTACGGCCGAAAATAAAATAATTTGCAAAAATGAAAATGATCGCATAATCCTCTTGAAAAAACCACTACAAACAAATACAACAAATAGCGATCATTTCGATCCATGAATGACATTCAAATCCAGTCAAATCGACCCATAGTAATTACAATTCAATTCTAGCATACAATTGAACACAGATACTTTTAATATAGTTGGCCTATTCATTTGTTTTAGTTAGACTAGCATCTTGCCACATGCATATGCGTGTGGCAATTGACATTTTTATATTAGATTATATCTTTTAATTTTTTTTAAACAACTATTTTAGATTTTTATTAAAAAATTATTCAAAAATAAAATGATGCAAAACCATGGAACCAACCACTAACATGGGAATTTTTTTAATTAAAGTTTTAAATTAAAATTCATCCAAAATTAAAATGTGGTGAATTACTTTAAATTCTTATGTTTCAATTGTAATTTTTAGAATTCTTGAAGGACAATTTGTGGTATTTTGAATGTTTTACCTTTTTATTCTTCTCACTTTATATATATAGATTTAAAGTGGTTAGATTTTTTTAGCTTTAAGTTGTAAAAGAAAAGGTTTACTCAAAGAAAACTGAAATGTAGTCCTTGACACGCCCCGACCCGGATATTCCCCGAATACCAGGGTAAGCACGTGCTGGCCGACACTCGAAGGTGACGAAAGCCATTTATTGAGTGTAAATGCTGAGAACAAAGAATAGATAAGTCTTATAAATATAAAAGAATAATGAATAATCATTTAAGGAACGTGTTCAGAGCATACACTAATCTATAACACTAAAAGAATTAATATAAAATAGAATGAAACAAAGAATGGTCCTACACCGAGAGGACTCGAAGATGCCGATGCGGAAGTGTCTTGACGTCGGGATTGTATGCCTCGATTCTATGCCCTGAAGGGGGCGCAAAACAAAGGTGAGTGGACCAATTTGATATATATATATATATATATATATATAATAAAACAGTTATCAACATACTAACCCCCAGGTTTTATGAAAACATATATATATCATGATAAACATAGGTTTTCCGAAACCTAGCATGTCGTGCAATGTCTCAAATCATAACTCATAAAATAATCGCTAGTGAATGTCCAATATAACACTTCAGGCCCCATGCCGGCTCCCCGTCTCTGAGCAGACAGTCAGAGGAAATATCACTCCAGGCCCCTTGCCGGCTCCCCGTCTCTGTGCTAAATAGCCAAAGGAAACACCCTCCAGGCCCTATGCCAACACCAAACCGTCGCCCGGGACAGACCGGACACTATCCCTACGTCCCGTAGCGGAATGTGGACCACTAGGTAAATACAAAACCATTTAGCATAAGTATTGAAAAGCAACTTCATAGTATAAAGTCATCGATCGTCTATACTATAAAGAAGTGTTCGAAACATGTTCTAAATATTATATCGTCATCGATCGGATATCCTATAAAGAACATGGGTTATAGGAAAAATAGTAATAATTCAAACTAGCCTCAGTAAACATGTTATATCTCAAAGCATTTCATAAAACATATTCATCAGATCATGCTTTTCATGTGTGCATTTCTACTATCAAAACATGCATTTTTAGAAGGGGTCCACTCACAGTACTTCGCCGGAATCTGGGTTTATGATCCGAGTTCCCTACCTAGCGCGAGGCCTTTTGGGAGCTCATTGGCTTCGGGTTCCGTAGGAACTTCGAAGTTAAGCGAGTAGCGCGCGAGAGCACTCCCATGATGGGTGACCCACTGGGAAGTTCTCGTGTGAGTTCCCAGAAACAAAACCGTGAGGGCGTAGTCGGGGCCAAAAGCGGACAATATCGTGCTACGGTGGTGGAGCGGGCCCGGGATGTGGTGCGGCCCGGGCCGGGATGTGACAGTCCTTATCAGTTTGGTGTTTTTATTCATTTATTTTTATAACAACATATTTACATTTAAGTGTGGAGAATATAATTAAATTTCAAACTCGTAAATCACGAGATTTGAATTAAAATCTCTTTAATCTCATACATAAGTAAAAAACGATACATTAAACTGTAGTACTAAGTAACAATCTTTACTGATTCAGTTTGCTTAAAACAATATATGGTCAATGAAGCCGAACTATGAACCATAAATAATCCGGTTTGATTTGGCAGGTGCATTCGGTATGGGCAGAAAGTCTATTTGATTTGTTTGGGTTTATTCTTTAAGCCCATAACACTCCAAGCTCAATATTTTTTTTCTTGAGATTAATAAAGAAAAAGGGGACCTCAGATATTATTAGGGCTGGGCACGGGCCCAATTTTGAAATAATCGGACTGAACCCGAGTTTCAAAGAAAAGGATTGGGTTGGGGCGGGTACAACAAATTTTAATACAGGAACCAGACCTAACTCAAACGGGCTGATTCGGATCGGGTCCACGAGTCTTTTTTTTTTTCCTTTTTTTTCTTCTTTTTCTTCTTCATCGAGTCAAGAGCGCTCAGAATCGGTCGAGTCGTACCAGATTGGGCAGTCACCAGCTGAGTTTGGAGCCTCGTGACCCGTGTGATGGCTGCTGTGATGTTGAGGTAGTCGATTTGAAGGGTGGCAGGGAGAAAGAGAACCTTAAAGTTCTTTAAATCTGGGATGTCGTCGAGGACTCGAGGAGGACAATCGAGGTTACTGGCCATCATGGTGGTCGCTAGAGCCCAGACTCGCTACGATGGTGATGTCAGGGTGGTGGAGGAATTGACTGACGGAGAGTGACAAAGTGTGGGTGGAAGAACCGTGGAGGGAACGACGCACGCGAGAGAGAATCGATCGAGGACTCGAGTGACAGATAGAGATGAGACCTAAGGTGAAACTAACGGTTAATAGTGTATGCGACGGTGATGAGGTGGTGATGGTTGAGACAGCAGTGATGGGTGACGATGGTGGTGAATCGGTGGTGGTCTGGGTTCGATGATGTCAGTGAGGAGAGATATTAGTGTGAATCGATCGAGGACAATTAGGTTACTCGGAGAAGAAAAAAAACAAATCCCATCCAGATTCTATTCATTCCATTAGAAACGGGCCAGCCCGGGCCCCTGTGCTTCTATAGATTTGGACTCGCCTCGCCCCGTAAATACCACCGCCCTGCGCCGTTTCTTCTTTAAAAAAATTAAACCCGGCCCGTACCTGCCTCAAACCGCGATTACCTGCCCCAACTCGCGGTTCCTATACCTGTTTGGCCACCCCTAGATATTATATTAGCTAAAACATTTACAGTTTTTAAAGTTTAAAATATCTCGAAAAGTATCTCATGCCCTATCAAAACCTTCACAGATTCAAATTTATTGATTGTTATTGATCTATAGATGATTTTAAGATAAATTAATATAAAAACAAAACAAAATCAAAAAATCAAAAACCTTCCACTCCCACTCCACCCACGTCCTCTCTCTCCCTCTCTCAACCTCTCTTTCTCATTTTAAAAATAAAAATAAAAAGTGTTCATACACACAAAGTGTGTAGGCCTAAGTTATTACGAGGTTTTGGCAATGTATGATTCAATAATGCATTGTGTGATCTTAGCTCAATCTTGATGTATATGCATAAGCATCATACATGTTGATAGAACAAAAAAAATTGAAAAAGTTAAAATGCACATATCATCGGTGCATCGCATTACACGTATCATTTTTACTTATACAGTAAATAAAAATTTTAGTCACGCTTGGCGTTAGTTTAGATTGAACTTTTCATTCAAATCCCCTCGAATTTATGGGTGTGCTATCCACACACTCCTTTTTACTTCCCGCACACCCTTCTCAATTTTTGACCGTCGGATTAAATGAATTGAAGAGAGAATCAAAGAACAGAAATTAACAAGGGGTGTGTGGAAAGTAAAAAGGGATATGTGGATAACACCAACTAGTTTTATTTAAACTAACTAATGCATTTTTACCATAGTAATTGACGTGATTTCATGCTTAACGTGTTTCAATAGCTAAGAATATTGACTTTGTAAAGATAAAATGGCTTAATTTATAACTAGCATATTAGAGCCTATCATCTATCATGCTCAAAGGCACCCATAGCATGTCAAACATTCTTATACAACGATGTATTGACACTAAAAAGTGGGAAACTGAATTGACTGAGATCTCGCTATCCACGAGATACCATATCAAACATTGCATTTGAAAAAATTCCAACTCAAATAGTTTGATCTACTCCTAGTCTCCCAACTTCTTTCTTTCTATTTTCCTTTTCAATTTTCAAGCATTAAAATTGTCCATCAAGTTTCAAAGAGTTCTTCACGTGATTGAATATGGTTCTTTCTTTAGACGACTTCATAAAGAAGGAGACGACTACAACACTTAAGCATGCCAATGAAAAATAATATACAAAAATTATAGTGAAATATACTTATATATATACACCCTCGTTTTGTTGAAATAAATAAAATTTCTTATACGTTAAAAAATAAAAATGTGAGAGCATGGATAAAGGAAAGCACGGTTTCAATTTATTATGATTTTGCCACGTGGAGTGTCACTCATCCTCTATAGAGTAGAAAATTTTCATTTAATTGAAACAAAAGTCGGTATATCACATGTCATAATATAAGCGGAGAGACTGATATTACGACATATGTGAGATAACAGAACTACTACAAATTTTTACATACATGACGCAGTTTATGCATGGGTCATGTTAAAAGTTTAATGACACAGGGGTTTAGCGTAATCTTTGTGGGTGTCATTAAAGATATTTTTTATGACGTTGAAAGAGTGTCATGTATTACTTTTAAGGACGCTTAACAAGCGTCATTGAATTAAGAACTTGTGTTATCTATTACCGTTTAAGACGCGGAATAAGTGTCATAAACAGAGGTATGAGTGTCATGGTATACTAATTATGACATATGCACAATGTCCTGTATAGCTTTTAGAGACACCTAACAAGTGTCATTGAATTAAAAAAGTGTGTCATCTATTTCTATTTGAGATGCGGAATATGTATCATAAACAGAGTAATGACTGTCATGATAAACTAAACATGACGTATGTATAGCATCATGTCTACAGCACTACAACGTCATTAAATATTAGCAACGACACACAAAGCTTGTCATAAACCATTCAATGCATGTCCTGAAATATGTTTGATGACATATGTAATGTATTTTTAATTTGAAAACAAGACTTACATAATTCATCCAAGAAGTAAGATATTTACCTCAAATAAAATAATATTGCTTCATAAATTTGTAATTCACCCACCACCAAAGTATTACAAAAGACAATATATTGTGTAGAGCTTTCCTACTAACATAAAACTATAAGTTCACTTAATTTAAAATTTCACAAACTAGGTAATCTAGTGTTTCATCTATTGGGATGAAGTCATCAACATACTCAGCCCACTTTATTCTTAATGCATCAATTTCTTGTTGAGTGTATGTAGCTTTTATCCTTCAAACTGCTCCTGTAAAAAAATAAATAAATTGAATGAGAGGATCCTTACCATAAGACAACATAAAAACAAAAAGGAAAACTCTTTGTTGATCACCGTGGATCTTCCCGTCTCCCTTGTCCTCGTTCTTCTTGATTTGTGCACAACTAAATAGAAACCGTAAATTAGTGGTTTAATTTGTAGTTTAAATTAGTGGTTAAATAAAAATAGAATAAACACCTTTTTATCCTAGACTTGAAAGCAAAGCCTAAACCTAATGCAATTTTTATGAGGTCTGGGTGGAGGGCAAGTCTGTAGCATACTAGCTGAGATCGAAATTGTGGTGCTACAACTTATCATCTCAATAATTGAACTAAAAAAAATAAACATAAAATTTATAAGATTATAGACTGAATGAGTAGGATATGAAATAATTCCTATGACCAAAATGAAGATGAGTGACAGAAAAAAGCATCATCACTGAACAAAATTTTGATTATGAAAAACCTGTCATGATTCATATAAAAAAAATTCAAGAACAATTTTCAAAAGCATATAAAAATCTTCTAGACAAACCCACTGTCACATCCCGGCCTGGGCCCCCACCACATCACAGGCTCGACTCCGCCGTAGCTCGATATTGTCCGCTTTGGGCCCCGACCACGCCCTCACGGTTTTGTTTCTGGGAACTCACACGAGAACTTCCCAGTGGGTCACCCATCATGGGATTGCTCTCGCGCGAACTCGCTTAACTTCGAAGTTCCTACAGAACTCGAAGCCAGTGAGCTCCCAAAAAGCCTCGTGCTAGGTAGATATGAGAATATACATATAAGGCTTACATGATCCACACCCCTGGGCGATGTGTCACATCCCGACCTGGGCTTCATCACACCCCGGGCTCGACTCCATCATAGCACGATATTGTCCGCTTTGGGCCCCGACCACGCCCTCACAGTTTTGTTTCTGGGAACTCACGCGAGCAGAACTTCCCAGTAGGTCACCTATCCTGGGAATGCTCTGGCCCTTTCTTGCTTAACTTCGGAGTTCCTATGGAACCCGAAACCAGTGAGCTCCCAAAAGGCCTCGTGCTAAGTAGAGATGAGAATGTACATATAAGGCTGAGAGGATCCACTCCCCTGGGCGATGTGGGATGTTACAATCCACCCCCCTTAGGGGTCCGACGTCCTCGTCGGCACACTTCCGGCCAGGGATTGGCTCTGATACCAAATTGTCACATCCCGACCCGGGCTCCACCACACCCTGGGCTCGGCTCCATCATAGCACGATATTGTCCGTGTTGGGCCTCGACCACGCCCTCACGGTTTTGTTTCTGGCAACTCACGCGAGCATAACTTCCCAGTGGGTCACCCATCTTGGGAATGCTCTGGCCCATTCTCGCTTCACTTCGGGGTTCCTACGGAACCCAAAGCCAGTGAGCTCCCAAAAGGCCTCGTGCTAGGTAGAGATGAGAATGTACATATAAGGCTTAGAGGATCCACTCCCCTGGGCGATGTGGGATGTTATACCCACTCTTTTAAGTACCAATCCATAAGATTGCCTCTCCTTGCTTTATGAATCCTACAAATATTAGTCAGTTAAATATGAATCATGAAGACAAACCTACTCTCTTTTGCATAAACCAGATGCGTCACCACCGCCTATCCAGAAGCAAATTCTGGGAGTGGACACTCGAGAATATTGGGTTAATAGACCACCATCCTCTTTGAGTTATTGACATGTTTTGAGCAAGGATAGTGATATGTCCTCTGATAGCTTTTCTTCTGAATGACCAGAGGCATATCTATTAAGGGACTTGGGTAGTCTCGGGACTATCTGAAAGTCCGAAAAATGGCTGTGAGGATGTCAGAGGACCACCCAAGTCCGATTACTTCAATATGTGTATTTACATATTGAATTATTTTTGATTTTACCAGTTGCAACTCCTTCAGTGGAAAGAGCATTTTCTGCCAATGAAACTGTCATGATATATTTTTCAAAGAATGAAACCTTGTCGTGGAAAATTTTGCCTTTGTAGCTTGTATGTTGTTTGCACAAAGATTATGAATGAAAATTTATATTTTATCGTTTAATTTTTCATTGTTATTTTCGCCTAATCTTTTTAGAGCTTTTATATTGGGACCACCTGATGTTACAATCCTAGATACGCCATTGTGAATGATGTTAGTGATTGTAACCTCTTATGTGGTGGCTTGCTATTTGTGAGTGGCCGTATTTTTGTTACGATCAAAAATCAAGTGTTACATAACTAGAAATCATTCACAAATTAATCGTTTAGATTTTTTTTTTTTTGCTTATTTGAATGAATACAACCCTTATTTCTCTACTTAACCAGAAAATAAAATAATTTGTAAAAATGAAAATTATCATAGAATTGTCTAAAAAGACCACTTGTGACAACCCGTCACTAAATTTACGATTTTATATTAATTTTAAATGAGTGATTTGATGAAAATGCCCTAGAGGCGAGAATATTGACTTTCATTGACCAACGTATAGTGAGACATATGAAATATTCTTTTAGCGTATTCTTGAAGTACTCAATGATACGAACGCGTAGGCGCAAGCGAAATCAAAATCAAAGCTACGGTTAAAGTTTTACAGAGCTACGCATCCGAAAGCATTTTTGAAGAAATCACTATTTAATTATATTATACTATTTTAAACTACTAAAGTGTTATGCCACATGTGTGTGTGGTTGAGATGGGAAAATAAAGGAATTGGGGAAGAGGAGAAACATAGGAGACATATTGGTCAGAGCTGCCCAATCGGAGGAGGAGAGAGAGAGATGAGGAACGAATCAGGAAAAGAGGGAGAAAAGCCTAACCAATAAGAAAGAAGAACACGAGGGAAAGAAAGGAGATGGGGAAACAGCCAAAACCCTGACCTGTCTTCGACCCAAGTGACTCGGTCTTGACCCGGTTCTTGCAGCCATTTTCGACGCGATTTTTTACGTTTCTCCAACGATTCAAGACTCTCCACCACCTGCAAACATCATCACGCTTCTTGTCCTTCATTTTCCATCCATAACACGACGGGATTTGATCCGTTTGGAGATGAGCAGCGGTGACGGCGCAGAGGGTTTCGTGGCGGCGATCTGCCATTTATGAATCAAATCTCATCGATCTTCACCACCATTAGACTCCCTTTAAGCCTTGGAACAAATCCCAATCAGTTGTAGGGGCGGCGGAGCACCAAGGAGGTCGAATCGAAGAACACCCATCTTAGGGTTTTCGACGGGGTTTGAGTGAAATTGGGGTCTTTCCTGGCCAAATTGGACCTGTCCACAGGTATAAAACTTGCTCTACTCATTGAGATCTTCATTTCTATGAAATTTGAGAATTTTTAGAATAGTTAAATTTTCCTGTGAGTTGGGGCGGCCAACCGTCGTGTGCAGCGACGCGTGGGCCAAGGCACCCCCTGATCTTGCTAGGCTAAGTTTGATACCCCAATTATATAGGTGAAGTCCAATTGATGAAATCTCATCGTTTGAACATGGTTTTGATAGGGACCGTCACTTGATCTTTATATGAATTGATGATCTGACTGTTAGATCGTTTTCAAACCTTAATACACTATAATACGTAATATTTAAGGATATTAGGAACTGATGGATCGGGAATCCGAGGCACGGATATTCCCGAATTGGATTTGTAAGTTCTTAAAATAAAACGTTGACAGCCACTTGAATTTGCAATTGGCGGAGATCCAACCGTTGGATCATAATGAAATTTTAGTATGATGTTGTAGAAGCATAATGTGGATCTCTAAAAGTTACAGATCAGAAATATAAGGTGCGGATCTTTTAAATTAGGTTACGTAGGTTTGTAGACCCTACAGTCAACCTTTGATCGACGGATGACTTTTAGACAATGGGTTTCAAATCATTCTAGAATGTCCTTGGAGATGCGTTTTATGTAAGTTATATGTTCTATTGATAAGAATTCTGAAAGATGATTCGATAATTGTTTTAGGCGATGATCGTTTAAGACACCTCGATATTCATGCTAGGGAGTTGTAGCGTGGACTTCAAGTGAGTGGTTCTTTTCGTTTTTATAGTGTATATATATTCCATTTATGCATTTGAAAAAGAATTTCTTACGTACGCGTGGATTGGACTAAAGTTTATAAGATTTAGCAAAATAACAGAAAATTATGAAGTTATCATAAATCCTACAAGATGCCATGATTAAATAGTGTTATAAGAAATTTTGCACTGTTATGAAATGCCAAAATAATCCTACAGGATGTGCAGGTAAATTTATTGACAGGTAAGGTTATTATGTTGATTAGAATTATTGCATCACTATAGCATGCTTATATTCATATAGTCTGCTCATCATTGTTACATAATACCCTGAAAATCTAAATATATGAATTAGACATTCATAATTATGATTATGTGGAGAAAAATCGAAAATAAATCGATTTATGGTTGTGAAAAATTGAATTGAGAACTTTTAAAGTTTTGTTTTCCGAAATTATTATAAATTAAATAGTAAAATTTATCATTAAGTTGAAAAGACGAAAAATGCCCCTAGTTGACTTAACATAATTATATGAGGACGTATTTTATCCTCATATATTTTATTGTATTTCTTGGCATATTGGGATAGAGTTCGATTCTACGAGCGCGTAGGCGAAAACCGTTCGTGAAATGGTGTTATAAAGAATGGAATAGAAACGAATGAAAGTAAGGGCAAAATAATCATTTGACATGAATCTGGAAGTCTCCAGATTCTGTTTTAGTAAAAATTTGCCACGGGAAGCAAGGAGGGGAAGAAAAACAGGAAAGAAAGAATTGTGATAAATGGTAGTTAAATAAGCCAGAGTTTATTTTGGCCTATCACCGAAATTATTGCCCGAAAAAGTAAATTTTAGGGGCGGGGCATTACAAAATGGTGTCAGACCAAATGATCCTACTTTACATTATGAGATATTATTGAGTTTGTGAATGCGAATTATGAACTTCATTGGTATTGCATTATTTTATAAGTTCTATGAATAATGAGAAATTTATGTAGGAAGTATATATTGTGAATCATCATGAAATGAATTGAATTGAATGGGAGTAGGAAAATTTTAAAATATCATATTCATGTTATAGCTTTGAAGATGAGTGTTTGATTAAAGTATCAGATTAATCTTGAATTGGATTGATATTATGTTATGCGTTATGAAAATCTTGAACGTTAAGATGATTGTGAAATTGTGACAAGTAGATGGAAAAGTCGTATTATACCTGTGCAATTGAGAAATATTGTTTTGGGCGGAAAAGGCCCGTGGATGATGAATTGGGCGAAAAGGCCAGTGGATGTTGATTTGGGTGGAAAAGGCCCGTGAATGTTGATGTGGGCGAAAAGGCCCGTGGATGTCAAATTGGGCGAAAAAACCCGTGGATGTTGATTTGGGCGTTGTGGCCCGTGGAATGGGATGAATGTTTGATTGGGCAAAATGGCATGTGGATGTGGATTTGGGCGAAATGACCCATGGAATGTGGAAAAGTGGTTGAATGGGCATTAAGACCCAGTGTTTCCGGGAGAAAAGCTCCATGTGTGGGCTGTGAGAATGAGTTATCAACGTGATGTGGGAAGATACAATTGCCGGGTATACTACGATCTTTTCCAGTTGCTAGTCACTTGTTGGGATAAAAAGAAAATTGTGGTAAAATCTTTTTTTGGCCAATGATGATTATGCTTAGAAATTCTTTATATTTGTATGGCCAATGATAATGATGGATGGAAATTTTAATATTTATGAAAGTCATGATGACTTATCAAACGGGTTTGAAATCATAAAATGAGGTTATGGGTTGTCCATCATAATTGGAATGGTGAAAAGACCATGAAGATTTTTTTTTTCATTTATTATTGGTGGACATGAATGAAAATATGGAATGAGATTTTGAGTTCGTTTAATATAAATGTTTTCCTAGTTGAGTTTTTACGTTTGATGAAAAGAATTTATGGGGAAAGTTTATAATTACAAATTCGATTGGTTTGGTTGCCACAATTATGAATTGTCATTGTTGGATTTGTTATTGCGAACAAAACTGATGATGAGGACGTATTCTCGTTGCTATGTGATTAATAAGGTTTAGTTTTGTTGGACAATAGAGTTGTAGTATATTCAAATTTCTCTTTCTTGGTTGAAGAAATGTGGATAGTACTCTGGAAGTGCGAGTCACTCATTTATTCGATTTGTGGCTACACTTTGAAGCAATTTAAAAGAGAACCAATAGAAAGAAAGATTTGGGCGTTGTGGCCCGTGGAATGGGAGGAATATTTGATTGGGCAAAATGGCCTGTGGATGTGGATTTGGGCGAAATGACCCATGGAATGTGGAAAAGTGGTTGAATGGGCATTAAGACCCAGTGTTTCCGGGAGAAAAGCTCCATGTGTGGGCTGTGAGAATGAGTTATCAATGTGATGTGTGGGAAGATACAATTGCCGGGTATACTACGATCTTTTCTAGTTGCTAGTCACTTGTTGGGATAAAAAGAAAATCGTGGTAAAATCTTTGTTTGGCCAATGATGATTATGCTTAGAAATTCTTTATATTTGTATGGCCAATGATAATGATGGATGGAAATTTTAATATTTATGAAAGTCTTGATGACTTATCAAACGGGTTTGAAATCATAAAATGAGGTTATGAGTTGTCCATCATAATTGGAATGGTGAAAAGACCATGAAGATTTTTTTTTTCATTTATTATTGGTGGACATGAATGAAAATATGGAATGAGATTTTGAGTTCGTTTAATATAAATGTTTTCTCAGTTGAGTTTTTACGTTTGATGAAAATAATTGATGGGGAACGTTTATAATTACAAATTCGATTGGTTTGGTTGCCACAATTATGAGTTGTCATTGTTGGATTTGTTATTGCAAACAAAACTTATGATGAGGAGGTATTCTTGTGGCTATGTGATTAATAAGGTTTAGTTTTGTTGGACAATAGAGTTGTAGTATATTCAAATTTCTCTTTCTTGGTTGAAGAAATGTGGATAGTACTCTGGAAGTGCGAGTCACTCATTTATTCGATCTGTGGCTACACTTTGAAGCAATTTAAAAGAGAACCAATAGAAAGAAAGATTTGAAAAAAAAAAGGATAAGGTTTTTAAATTTACTATGGGTAATTTAGTTAATTGCGGAAATGAAGGAAATCATAGAAGGAGAGAGGATCTTATTTCAATATATAATGGTGAGTAATTATGTTTGAAATTCCAATGATTTTGGTTGGAATTTTTGATATTTTATTTGTCAATTCTAATGGTTTGGTTTGAAATTTTGATATTTACTTAGCCACTGATGATTATGGCTTGAAAATTCTGATATTTAATTGGCCGAAGATAGTTATAGTTGTAATTTATGATATTTGTTTTTGCCAATAATGAGTATGGAAAAAAAAAATATGATGTTTCGTACCGCCAGGGAGTGTGGGTAGAAATTTTGAGGTAGAATCGTTGTATGGCGATGTATAGCCAATGATGGTACGTGGTTTACCAATGATTATGCTTATTATGCTAGTATTTATCTAGCCAATGGTAGATGTGGTTTGATATTATGATATTTATTCTGCCAATGAAGGTGGTTGAGAATCTGAGAATGTGGATGAGAATCATGATTATTATTCGTTGGTTGCTTATTTTTGGAGCCTGAATAAATTCGTACACTGAGACTATGATTTTATTCACCATTAAGGGAATGGTGGGAATAGTTCTAATTCCTTTTCGTAACTCAATGGTTGAAATCTCGGGGACGAGATTTATTTTAACAGAGGTAAATGTAATACCCTGAAAATTTAAATATATGAATTAGATATTCATAATTATGATTATGTGGAGAAAAATCGAAAATAAATCGATTTATGTTTTTGAAAAATTAAATTGAGAACTTTTAAAGTTTTGTTTCCGAAAATTATATTAAATTACGTAGTAAAATTTATCGTTATGTTGAAAAGATGAAAAATGCCCCGGACATATTTTATCCTCATATATTTTATTGTATTTCTCGGCATATTGGGATAAAGTTCGATTCTGCGAGCGCGTAGGCGAAAACCGTTCGTGAAATGGTGTTATAAAGAATGAAATAGAAACGAACAAAAATAGGGGCAAAATAGTCATTTGACATGAATCTGGAAGGCTCCAGATTCTGTTTTAGTGGAAATTTGACAAGGGAGGCAATGAGGGGAAGAAAAACATGAAAGAAAAGAGGGTTGGGGTGACCAATGAGAAAGGGAGAGCAAGAGGGAAAAGAGAGAAAGAGAATTAGACAACCGGGTATCTCGAACCGTTTCCCCTTTTCGTGACCCGACCGACGGAAACCATGGTTTCCTATGCATTTTCCGGCCGAATCCAAACGACTTACCCCGAATTATCACTTGGAAATAGGTCCCCAACCTTCCCTCTCTCACTTAAAACAAAAAATTTATTGAAATTGGCTTTGGATTTGGGTAATTTACTTTGAAGGGTGTCGTTGGGGGTGTGGCGGAAATTGGCAAATTATGCAGGTGCCACTGTCGAGTACCACCATCATTCAACTCGTTTTGGTCCCAAGAACAAACCCCAAACATATTTTGGGGCGATGGAACACCGGAATGATTGAATCGAGGAGAACCAATTTCTAGGGTTCCGACGGATCGAGGTGTTTTCTGATCACTTCTCGACCAAACTAGGCTTCGACCTTGGTATAAAAGTTCTTCCCCTTTTTGTGTTCCATAACCTTATCAAATTTGGTAATTTTTAGAGTTCGTCGGAATTTAGGGTTTCCGTTCGCTAGAAACCGCCACCCACGACGGCGCGTGGACAGTGAGACGATTTTGCCTTTTTATGCAAATTTTGATATTCCAATTACATGTTTGGTATCCATTTGATGTGTTTCGATTATTAACACGAATGTTGGATATTTTGGTTAATAGAATATTTTCGGAAATGAATTTAAAAGAAATTGTGAACTACGAATGACTTGATCTAGGGGTGGGCAAACGGGCCCTAGGCCCGCGGGGCGAGTTGGTTCCATGCGGTTTGGGGCGGGTCTGAAATTTGTAAAGACAAAACGGGGCGGGGCGGGCCGGGTTCACAAAATTATCGGGGCGGGGCTGGTGCAAAGGCTTGAGAAAATAGGGCCCCGCTGGACCCGTTTCTCCCAATTCTCACAAAAATATCTGATGTGGCCCTGTGTACATTTGTACTACATTGTTTTTTTGAGTGGTTGTACATTTGTACCACATTGTTTTCTTTCTTTATTTCATTTTTTTTTTTAAAAAAAATTAGTTGGGGGTCCCGTGTCCATCAGTCTCCATCACAACTCTCTTTCTCACTTCTTCCTCACCTCCTCACCAGAAAGAAATCTGACTCTCACCAGTCACTCCTCTCACTGTTTGGCGTCGTCGTTTCGAGACCATCGTTATCACTGTCAACAACCACGTCGTCGTCTAAGAAGCTCACCCTCAAGAGCTCGGACGGCTAGTTGTTCGAGGTCGATGAGGCGGTGGCGCTGGAGTCGCAAATCATCAAGCACGTGATCGAGGACGATTGCACCGACAACGGCATGTCGACGCTGCCAATCCCGACAAGAAGATCTCCGAGGACGATCTCAAGGCCTAGGATCAGAACTTGGTTTGATTCTAGGGTTTCAGAATTTGGGGATTCGGTTGGGTTAGGGTTTTTTTTATTTGGGAATTGGGGTCAGTTGTGTTGTTTTAGGGCCTAGGATTACTGATTTAGGGGTTTTCTATGGTGGTGGATTAAATGGCGAGCAGTCTTCGTCCTCTTACTCAAAAGTCGACAAGCAAGGAAAATCGGACTGACAAAGGGTTTGGGTGGGGGGGAAAAAAAAACAAATGACCTGTGTACTTGGCTTGTTTCAAACGAGCCGGGTAAGGTCCGATTCCAGTGATCAGATTTGCAAGGCCCGACCCGGCCCGTCCCGTTTCCTTTTTAAGCGGGTCTGGTCCCCTCCAAATTTGGGCCCGGCCCGGCCCGTGCCCATTCCTAGCTTGATCCCTTCGAAGGGTATGTAGGCAGTCTAACGAGAAGTTAGACGCAACCATAAAATAAACAAGGCTAAATAATCTAGAATTAATCTCTTGCTGGGAATTTGTTTTAAGAGAAAGAAATGGGGTGATAAACTGAGATAATTAAATCTTTTTTTTTTGGTAAATGTTGGTTATAGTCTTTGTGAGTGATTAAGAAATTTAAATAAAGAATTGTGATAAATATTAGTTAAATAAACCAGAGTTTATTTTGGCCTATCACCGAAATTATTGATAAGCACAAATTGTACTACTTATTTTATCCATAAAAACGACATTTTGTAGTGATATCTTTGCTTTTAGTGGAGGTCATGACATTTTATTTATTTTTTATTTTATTTTTATAGCTAGATTAATATGACAGAGAATTATATTACAAGTCATTGGTTTCCATGGCTAGTCAAATAGGTCTGGGAATTGTTTCAAATATCATTGACCTATATTTGTGTATGTTATTGGGCTTCAATAGTTTACATTGGTATTATTTAACTTTTGTGAAGGGTGAAGGAAAAAGCACGTGACCACTTCAACAAGGTTGTATTTATCTTTTCATTTGCATGAAAAAGAGAGAAGAAAGCTCTGCTTTCTCTTCGGATGTACACACCACGCCGACAACTTGGTTCAGGAATGAGAATGATTCAGAAAGATGGGCACCCAAATTTTAGTTTGTGGGTTCTTAGCAGGAGCATGGGTTCTAGTTATTGGTCCATTACTTACTGGTGTCAACTGATTTGGGGATTTAGCCACTTTCAGATTATTGGGAGTCAATTGATTTGGGAGATTGAAATTTCAGTTACTAAGTAACTGGAGAGTCGAAGAAACTGATTGGGAGGCTATGACTGCAGTGAGTAAACCCAGGCGCTACAAGGCAATAATTTGGCTTAAAACCTCTGTCGGTTACAAGAGAAAATAAATGCCACGGCGAGAAGAGGGAAGACAAAGAAGAAAAATAGAAACGGCTGGGCATTAATCTAGTCAATTGGGGCTAATCATAAATGATGCAGAAGAAGAGAAAAAAGAGTGGATTATCACTGAAGAAGGCAGCGGCAGAGCAAGGGGGATTTTTTAGGCTTTTTCTGAACTTATTTTTCTTTTAATTTTCTTATGAGTTCAATGAATTTTCCAGATATGTTGTGGAACTAATTTTCCTTAACTAGGGCTACGATGTAGCCATGACTATGAATGCTTAAATTCTGAATTGAATCATTTCAAGTTTTCAATTTTCATTGAGTATCGTTTGCTGTGCTTATGTGCTTGGTTTTAGTCTTGGTGATTAGCTACCATCTTGACTTTTACTTAGTAAATGTGATGCAAGTTGTGCAGATGCCATGTTTTCAACTTGAGTGATAGCTTCTTTCAAATAGATACCATGAATTACCTAGTAGTAGATGTCATACTCTAGGATTTGTGTAGTCTTTATATAAATTTCCACTGATCGTAATGAGTTTCGATATGCTAAACTATTCCAGATGCCATGGATGGTTGCATATTGGGATATACGTAATAGTCTAGATGCCATAGATATTACATGTGTTAGGGAGATTTGACTATCAATGAGATTGAATACCTGTTAATAATTCACTTCAGAAAATAAGTTGGATTGGTTATGGTGAGTCGGATGCTCTAGCGTTTTACTTGACTGAATTACAATTTGTGTTCTTGATTGTCATCTTTTTGCATTGTGATCAAACTGTCTTGTTTTCATTTGTTTTTATTATTAGTTTCAATTCTCAAATCCATTTTTCATCAATCTTTGCTAATTTTACTTCGTTGCAATTGAATTTAAGTTAGTTGATAAGAATTAAATCATTTTCTGAGGGACGAAATTAAGTGCTTGCTTTCTATACTATCGAACGATTCGTATGCTTGCGAGCATAAAATTTGTTACTAAGTTGGACTAATTTCGGTTAGTTTAAATTTTGCAACAATTATTTCCCGAAAAAGTAAATTTTTGGGACGGGGCGTTACACCAGGGCCAAGCTATTCTTTCACGTGTTGTTCACATCAGCACCGCTCGCTTGCCTTGGATCCAAGTAGGTGCTAGTCCTGTCGTACATATTGCAATAGGCAATTCCGACTCGTATGTGACAACGAATAACGCTTGTCTTCACGTGATTGTAGCACCAGAGCGTATATTATTACACCTAGTCCTGTCGTACAGGTCGCATAAGGCGACTTCTACTTGTGTGCTAGCATAGATTGATGAGCAATAGGTTCAGTCGTACAGGTCGTATTAAGCGACTCTGACTGGTGTGCTAGCATAGGTTGTTGTGCACCTGATTTTACTTATATTATTGTTGAGATTTTGGGATTTTGGGATGTCATGCCTTATTTACGTTTTTCAAGCTACGGTAAATATTTTCATACTATACATAGTATGTATATTTTGGAAACTATACATGTTTTATGACGAGGGGTTATAACATTTTCAAAGGTTTTTATTAAAACTTTATTTTCAGGCCCATTCACCCTTGTTTGTCACCCCTCTAGGTTTTAGTAGCTGAGCTTTCATATTGACAAGGATTACAGGCAAATCTTGGTGTAGACGATACCTTCGATGGTATAATTCTCACCCTATTTTACTGTACTGTACTTATGCTTTGTCTTCACATGTGAAATAGGTTCATTCCCGCTCACATCGCACTCTTATATTTAGGCACTTTTAAGTTTAAATTTATTCACATTTCTACATCACTACACTTTATGGCTTCGTCGCCCTCCAGGTGTTGGCTAGCACAGCTCGATTCGAAGTCCAGGTAGACGTTCCGAGTAAGGGTGTGTCACCACTTCAAATAGTTACAACATCGACCCCATATTCATTTGTTCATGTTTTGGACAAAGATGGATTTCCCTACCCTCCAAACTAGCTTTTGATTTAGGTAGAAGTAAATTTCTCTGTATTTTCTGCTTTCAAGTCTGATGTTGTTAGCCTCTGATGGCTTTCTGTACTCACTTTGGCAGCAATCCAGTACTTCAAAAAAAAAAAGTACAATTACAACATCGACCCATGTATAACATTCAAATGTAGTCTAATCGACCCATAGTAAATACAATTCAATTCTAGCATACAGTTGAAAACTGTTACGTTTAATATAGTTGGCCTATTCATTTGTTTAAGTTAGACTTTTTTTAATTTTTTTTACAAATGATATTATTTACACTAAGGGGGAGGAAAGTAAGCTTAACCTCACAATGTACCACCAATAATGTGATTCAAATTCGTCTTTGGTTATGTTAGATTCAAAGTGGTTAGATTTTTATTAGCCTTAAGTCTTAATTTACTCAAAGAAAATTGAAATGTAGTGCCCATCGGTTTGGAAAAATGGCCTAAATTTGGATCATGCATAGAATTTTAACAAACTATTATAACATTTCTTAATTCTAACCAAAAATGGACATAAAAATACTACAATGCCCTTTCTCAACTAAAATAATTACAAAACTATATATTTTCCATTGTGCAGTTTCTCTTCCCCTACACCCCGATCATTTCTGTTAGCCCTCTTCTCTTGGAACTGTTTTCAACTTTTTCTCTAAGCACAACACCCACCCAACCTTTTGTTCTGCATATAAACATTGCATAAACTAGCTAAATTATTAAATTACAATCATATAATCTGGTAAATGAATACATGATTGGTGGTGAGGGGTTCTGGGTTGTTAGCGAGGAAAACGTTCTCGATGTTTGAAGGTGTGGGACGACTCTCAAAGGTAACTGCTTGCGTAATAGTAATACCATTTGGAGAAAAGTAGGCTTAATTGATATTTCCACGTACATCTCATGTTTTTAGGGTGATTTTTTTGTTCTACTTTGATTGATCATGAACTTGTTAAGACAGCAGGAGTGGAGCTCAGTGGGGAAAGACTATTAGGACTAAAGAACAGAAGTTGCAGAATATAGTTTTAGCAATTTTTAGCCTACAAGGGTGTTTAAGTACTTTCATCTCAAATTTTGGTCAGAATTAAGAAAAGAAAAATAATTGGCTGAAATTATATTCAGAGTCCAATTTTTAGTTTGTTTTGTTTCCCTTATCGGTTTGGTGTTTTTATTTATTTATTTTTACAACAACATATTTATAGTGGAGAATATAAATTAGTTTCAAACTTGTAACTCATGAGATTTGAACTATAATATCTTTAAGTTCTTACTTAAGTAAAGAGAAATATCACTAAATCGTAGTACTAAGTGATCTTTACCGGTTCAGTTTGGTTCAAAGAATATACAGTCAATGAAGCCGAACTAACTTGATTCCGGTTTGATTTAGCCCGTTCATTCGGTATGGGCACAAAGTCCATTTGATGGCTTTGAGAATCCTAAGCCCATAACACTTCAAGCCCAATATTTTTTTCTTGAATTTATAAAAGAATAACGGGATGTTGGATATTATATTAGCTAAAACATTTGACGGTCTTTGAAAAGTCTCGGAAAGTATCTCAGGCGCCATCAGAACCTTCCCAATTGGCGCGCCATGGCGGCGTCTTCGGTGGAACGATCCGCCACAACCCCTTTCCCACGACACGTCGTATCGAAGCGCTTCCCTTCCGATCACTTCCCCAAACCAACTTTGAACTTCGAAATTCGCTCCAGACGCCGTCGTATAGGCCTGACCCTGGCTTCTCTTCGCTCAGACGAAAGCACCAGTAACAGAAATTACGGCGGTGGTCACAGAAACCTGGTTGGAGGCGCTATGGAACTGGAGAGCGCCTTGGAGGACTTCCCTTACGACGTCGTATCAAAAGACATGCACACTCTCCCGAGTACCAATTTCTTCCCGTTGTCATTGTTGTCCTTGCTCTGTAATTTGGTGGAAATCGGGTGTCATTTTTTGATTTCGTTTGTTGCTTGGTTCAGGACCTTTGTCTTCGACCCATCTCTCCAATTGGGTCTCTGATGGCTCCCGCCTTCGTGTTGCATATCAGGTAGCTCTGTATATATATATGAAACAAGCATTCAATTTCAAACTGAAAGGCCCTAATTTTTTTTCCCCTTTGAAAGTTAATTAAGTTGGTTAGTTTGAACAACTGATATTCAAATTCTGACAATTGGGTTTCTTATAAAAAGTGAAACAATTAAAGTTTGATGAACAAAGAATGGATTTTGATTTTTATGGATGAGTAAATTATCATGTCATGATTGCATTATATATAATATATAGATGTGTATATTGTGTTGTGTATGTATATGTTGATAAAATTTACAAAGTGAAACTGTGTAAAAGTAGCTTTATACTTATCAGTTGCTTTTATTTGGTTGGTTTTATTAGAAACCAAGCTTTGACTAAGCATTCTTCTTATATCGCCCTTGTGCGCCAATTTACTGTAATTGGAAATGATGAGCTATCTTATCTAAATGTGTATGAAATTGTTATTTAGTAACTTTTTATTTTGTTATCTAGATAAGACGGCAATAAGGCCATCATATGCCACTAACGCTCAAGGGAAATTTTTATAGGACGACAATAAGGCCAGCAATGCTTTATGGCACGGAATGTTGGGCGGTGAAGCATAACACGTATATAAAATGAGTATAGTGGAGATGATAATGCTTTGTTGGATGTGTGGGCACACGAGAAATAGGATTAGTAATGAGGAGGTAAAGTAGGAGTAGCCGAGATTGAAGGAAATATGAGAGAAAATTGGTTAAGATTGTTTGGACATGTGAAACAAAGGCCTACAGATGCTCTGGTTAGAAGATGCCATTGCAAGACAGAAGTTCAAGGCCAAAGGGGTAGAGGAAGACCTAGGAAGACTTTGAAAGAGACTCTAAGAAAAGACTTGGAGTACTTGGATCTAACGGAAGATGTGGCACGGAACCGAGTGCAATGGCGTTCTAGGATTCATACAACCGACCCCACTTATGTTGGGTTTTTTCCAGCCCATGATAAGTTGTCCTAAGTCTATAAGGAGTTATAGTCTTAGAGGATTAAATTGTTTTCCCAATTGGAGTTAGTTTCTCAATTGGAGTAGGATTTATAACTAGATTCCAATTAGGATTAATAATCCTTATTGAAGAAGACCTTTATTATGTCTATATAAAGGGGCTATTGTACTAGTTTTAAAAGGGAGCAAAACAATAAATTGTATACCACTCAAGGGATTAGAGTGAGAGAATATTGTAAAGTGTATGCGAGAGAAAAGAAAAGAGATAGTGTATTTCTTGTTCTTGTTCTTTCAGGTTTTTCGTCAAGTCCTAGTTTTAGAGATTTGGCAAGATTATTGGTTGTACTCATTATTGATATAGTGAAAGATTGTTGTTGCTGTCCCGTGGACGTAGGCACATATTGCCGAACCACGTAAATTCTTGGTGTTATTTATCTTGGTTATTTGTTTTTCGATTTCCAGAGTTTGTTCTTGTTTTTCCCATTCTTAAACGCGATATTCTCAACAACTTAGTGGGATAAGGCTTTGTTGTTGTTGTTGTCGTATCTAGATATGAAAAGTTAGATTGGTAGCGGTATCCAATTTGAGCTAAAACTTGCTTCTCGTTTATTGGCAAATATGGACGGCTGAAGTCTCACCTATTGTGCCTATTAACTATCTAGAATGTAGATTTGATCCAAATAGCTGAGAAATATATCCTTACTTAAGGCTTTTGTTAAATCTGATCTGATTGGTTGATTTAGACCAGGGTCATCATCTGGGCTGCACTTGAGAGTCTTCAATTTAGGTTCTCATTAGATCGTTTTTTAGTGTATATATGTGTAAATAATTTGAATAATGCTAATTTTTGTCTTTACTAATATGAGTCTGGAATTGGAATTAGAATGAAAGTAATTCAATTGTTTTGAGATTGTTGAATGTTGAAATTTTAGGGGGTTCGTGGAGCATACAGTGAATCAGCTGCGGAGAAAGCGTATCCAAATTGCGAAGCAGTGCCTTGTGAACAATTCGATACCGCTTTTGAGGTTCATACCTCACTTTTCTTCATCACCATTGTTTTTCTTATTGTTGGATTAAACTGTGAATCAGCAGTATTACATTCTTTTTATGTTTGCAATAATTGTTAATGAATAAGACAGACTTGGATTATGGAAATAAAATGATCACAAGGCTCTCACTTATATATTATTAAGAGAAATTACATTTATAAAATCTTATGGATGTGATCCTTGTTATGCATCTTTTTTCGTGAACCTGAAGCCATTGGACCTTGCTAAGTCGAGCTACAGGCAAAATGGTTTTCTGTAGGAGCATGATTTTGTGAGAAGTAATTGAATAACATGATTTAAAAAAGTTGGAATCAAGTTGATTACCAAACAGGGCCTAGTAAATGCTCTGTTTTTCAGCCTGGACTCTTTAATCTTTTGCTTCTTAATTTCTTTTCAATTAAACTCAATGCAGGCTGTTGAACGTTGGCTTGTGGACAGAGCAGTCTTACCAATTGAGAATTCATTAGGTGGAAGCATCCACAGAAACTATGACCTTTTACTCAGGCACAGGTTGCATATAGTAGGGGAAGTGAAACTTGCAGTTCGCCATTGCTTACTGGCTAACCATGGTGTTGAAATTGAAGACCTAAAAAGGGTTCTTAGCCATCCACAGGTGTATAAAGCATTCCTTCTAGATTCTCTGGCCATCTAGTATATTATCATGGTTCTCCCCCATAACTAGTCATATTTCAGGCTCTTGATCAGTGTGAGAACACATTAACGAAGCTGGGATTGGTCAGAGAAGCAGTGGATGATACTGCTGGTGCAGCAAAGGTAAGCCCTTGATCAGATAGTTGGATAGCTGATTCTCTACTCCAGTAAGTCCTGATGCCAAGTATACCTCATGAGTCATGATATGCATGTAGGATTTGCTTTTGGTCGCAACTCCCTGAAGAATGCGGTCTTACATATATAAGCTATAGAATAGAACATCACATTTTGTATTCTAAACTAGAACAGTATATTTGGTGAAGTGAAATGAAGTGATTCGGCCAGAAGCTGCTACTACAGTTTTTCATCTTTTTTCTTCCCTGAAACTATAATTTGTGGCATCTTTTATGCAGAGCCACTTTCATTACTTGCAGCTGAGGGGGCCTTCTGGTCCAATACGGTTGGCGTTGGTTGCATGATTTGACGCTATAGATAAAACTACAATCATCTTAATCAAATTTTAGATTAACTATAATGGCTTTTATATCGATCTGGCTGATGGTGCATTCTATAAATTGTAGCATGTTGCTTTCCACAAACTGAAAGATACAGGAGCTGTTGCCAGCTCAGCTGCTGCAGGCATATATGGTCTGCAAATACTTGCGCAGGATATTCAGGTTTGTCTCGAAGAACATTTGGTGTTTTCCTGAATTAGACTTCACTCTAGTGGTAACTTATTTGAAATGTACAGGATGATTCTGACAATGTTACTCGGTTTCTAATGCTTGCTAGAGAACCAATTATTCCTGGCACAGATAGGCCATTCAAGGTTAAGCCCTTATAAGATTAACAAGTTTTGGCTGTTGAATTGTTGAATTCATTGGCAATCCAGTTTACGGTGGCCAGACCTCCTTTTTGTGAATTGACCTTTTTATTTTGTTGATCGCATGGTTATGGAATTTTAGACAAGTATAGTCTTCTCACTAGAGGAAGGCCCTGGGGTCCTTTTCAAGGCTCTGGCTGTTTTTGCTTTGCGTCAAATCAATCTTACAAAGGTAGTTCTTGGGGTTTTTCTTTTCCCTGTGTCTTTTGTATAGTTTCTTTTGCAAGTGTGTCGCACCTAATGATTGCTTAATTTGTTTTGTTAACCAGATTGAAAGCCGTCCTTTGCGGATGCAGCCCCTGCGAGCATCTGATGATAGTAACGGTGGATCTCCAAAGTAAATACAGTAACCATCTCAACTAAATTATACTTCCATGTTAATGAAACACACACTCACACACACTCTACGGCATGAATATGATTGACAGGCGTTAATTCCCTCCCCCAGTCTGATTTTGGCTCCAATTCATAACTGTTTGATCTACTTAAGAGTTGTCTAGTTTAACCTTTTCTATCTTTTCCTGATCATGTCCCATATTTTCGTACAGATACTTTGACTATCTTTTTTATGTGGATTTTGAAGCATCAATGGCTGATCAGAATGCACAAAATGCCCTTCGGCATCTGAAGGTTTTCGTTGTTTTTCTTTTTCTTTTCTTATGTTTAGGGGGGGTTTTAGCTTTTAGTTGTACAATTTTGTTAACCTACGAAGGAAATAAATCTTAGCCAATATACATTTCCTTGGCAGGAGTTTGCAACATTCTTGCGGGTGCTAGGGAGTTACCCGATGGATACAAGCATGACATGACCGACTGACCTACAAATGTGTAAGAAACTTGTGAATCTATCATACATATTATATACAAGTTTGAATTCCATCAAGCTTTAGTAGCACCAGAGTCACAATAAAAACAAAACCGGAATTGCCTACCTACTTGAAGTTTGAGAATAGGTCGAAGGCGTTGCGCCCTCGATACCTCTAATCATTGGCTTTACCCCATAGAACTTGTTCACGAGCTCCAGCTGAGGGAAACTTCAGAGGGAACTGGCTACTAGATGGTTCGATCTTCACAATTCTTTTTCATACCAATAATTTCAAGGCGGCACCTACTATTATAAGAAATATCCATTTCATTGTTTTCGTCAGTGCAGTAGTACAATACAATTAAGTTGAAAACTTGTCATGTTCAATATAATTGATCATATGCATCAATGTTTTAAAAATGTTATTGTAACTATTGAATTCTACGTTGACGTGAAAGGTTCGTGTAGTTTTTGGAAACGGTAAGTAGTTCCATATAATTTTCCTAAAACATCGACGCAGTTTGATGTAATTACCTATAAATATTTATGTCATTCGTGTGGAACGCACCTCAATGTTATAGTGAATATCAACTGCATGACGTTTACACCAATTGAGGTGTAAGGACGAGCAGGGACGGATCCAGGAAATAATATTAGGGGGGCGCGCGCAAATTTTTTTATACCATAAATAACATGCATTTCGTCTTTTCATCGAGTTTTGGTAGGTCTGAAGTCATTTGGAAATGCATACTGCACACTTGTTAATGTATGCAAGGGGCAGCACCCAAGGTATTCATGGACATTCATCGGGTTTTGGTAGGCCTGAAGTCGGTTGGAGGGCATGTATGAAGTCAACTCTAATCTTCAAAAGGGCAACACTAAAGGTATCCATGGACATTCACCAAAGTTCGAAAGGTCAGCACCTAAGGTATCTATGGACGTTCATCGAAGTTCGAGGGGTCAGCTGACCCCCCTTGCCCCTTAATCCGCCAGTGAGGACAAGTGCTCTTAACCGATTGAGCTACAATTCACTTGCAATTGCAAGAGGTATTATGCTGAAATATGTTTGCAAATTTAAGAAAATAAATTAATTAAAGCGAAAAAACCAGGATTGCATTATGTTCTAGTACAATCGAATAAATATGCATTCCTTGTGAAAAGCAATTTAGGATTCATTTTATCTGTGAAACGTGCCAAGGCATTGATCACGTTAACATGATAATTAGAAAATGAATTTCCTTTTCACTTGTAAATGAGAGCAGAAATTCGATTCTCACTAAGGCAAATTTGAATCACATTATTATTAGTCAATTGTAAAGCTTAACCTACAACCTCTTGCTAGTGCAGATAATTGTAAAGCTTAACTCAATAACTTATTGCCTCTATAAGAGCAAGTCCACCTCTAAAAAAATGTGTCAGCATCCAGCCCATTTAATCCACTCAGTGAACAGTAGTAGATCCTAAAGAACAGTAATAGGCCAAAGACATCTCTACCCCCAAAAAATGCGCTGACATCGCCCATTTAAAATATTATTAATTTTTTTTATAAAATAATAAATAAAAAAATAGTTAGGTAAGGTGTTGAAAATACTGAAATGTGGTGTAAGGTGGAATATGATGGTTAGGTATTTATAGAAAAAATTAATAAAATTTTTTAATTAATTTTTATTGAAAAAGATTGAAATCCAACCGTCCAGATGTTAACACGCTTATGGCCTGACTTGGGCTAGGTGCCAGTCTATTAGGCTAGGCTAGAGGATTTTAGCTAGGTGCTGGGTGCCGAGCTATCAAGGCCCGGTGGACTTGCTCTAAAGACTAACTCAGAAAACCGAACACAATTTAGTAACTTAATTTATTATTTATTATTTCCCAATTAAATAATAAACTGTTCTTATTGAACCCATTTCATATGATGGGAGTTGCTGGGGTAAACTTTGTCTTTACCAAACATCCCACGGCATAAAGAACTCGATGATCACCAGCACCAGTACAAAGCGGAGGAGGAGGAGGAGGAGGAGGATGTCGAGGAGGAAAATTTTGTCGACGGTACTTCAAAACAGCAAGAGTCCAATCAGGTGGGGTTCAATTTCACAACCAATAGCCGGAAGAAGTGGACATGTTCGAAGATTTCCACAAACATCCCACAGCGAAAAAAAGAGAAGGAAGATTTCTACAAGCATCTTGTAGCAAGCAGAACGATCTATGGCTCTATATATGTCAAGTACCAGAGACACTGAAAGCTAAACTTTGTTTTTACCAAAAACAAAATGTTAAACTTTGTTTTGTGGATAAGATTTCGATCTCCCCTTCATCGAAACTCTCACTCTGTAGGCAAATTTCACTTCACGGGCATGAGACCTCTGATCAGCTCCAGGATCTCGTTTCGCATTGCAGCAACAACAGATAGAGTGACCTGCTCGCGCACATCATGGAACCACAAATTCCGTTCACCTTTGTCTTTACTTCCGTACCAGCTGCATATAACCCTTGCAATAGCCAACACATACAAGCCACAATCATAACCGTTTACTTGTCGCGGTGAATCACTACACTCTTGATAAGTGGGCTTAGTTGCTGAACTGGAGACACTCATGAAGTCAACAACCGCATCATACAGTTTTTTAGCGTGCCTTCTATTCATCCCTCCATTGCTATCATGATGAACAAAGACATTAGAATCTCTCTCAAATGCAAGTAGGCTCCAGTGAGACCCACCTCCAGCTTCACTCACATCCTCATTATCATTGACTGGAAAGATTACCAGTTTTTTATCAGGCAAATTAAGAGGTACCAGGAACTCGTGGAGGCCTTGACCAACTGCATTCATCATCCAGAATGCAACTGAAGGTGGAATGAGTAATATCTCCTCAGAGCATGATGACAGATAACTGAAATAAAACTCGATGAGTCGATCATTGAGAAAATACGGGCCACTGAGGATATCCAAGTCTGATCGTCTGAGTACAACATCATTGTAGCTGAGAATCTTTTCATCAGGATTGGGTTTTCCCATTTGGTAGATATCGATTGTGTATTCCTGATCAACCAATTACCAGAAACCAAATTTGGCGATACATAGAAAGCAACGATTCAGTACTTGCGAAACATAGTATCAAATAACGAAAGCAGTCCTCAGAAATAGACCTTTGAAGTAATAATAATGGGATGGTAAGACCACGAACACCCTGTGCCAACTCTAACCTCATAAAAACTGTCCTTGGCCAGAGTACTAAATCTTGAAACACTAAAACTTAATCAAAACAAGGACATACTCACAAACACTTATATTTTCCAAAATTCAACTTTCTGCACAAACTGCATTCAACCCACAACCAAAAGATCCTACGCACCAATCCATTGTTCTTTGCATACGAATGGTAGCAAACATACCAACATATCCTTTGTTACTAAAAAGAACATCTATGGATTTCCTCAGTGACAAACGAAGGCACAACATTCCCAAATAGTAGCCTGCCCTAAATTGGATTAGGCCAATTTCTTTGTTACCAAGCAAACAAACACCATCGCCTTTCCCGGATTTTGCTACTAATTTCGGGCATCAGATGTTCCTTTTACACTGCTATTCTCTATTCACAAAAAACAACTCAGCAGAAAAGAAACAATGAAACCCAGGATTCACAATTCGTACGTCAACTCATCAACAAAATCAAATTGCAGTATTAACATACAGTTCTTTCGATTCTCAGGATCCGAAAAGAAGGTTGACAAACTAGGAGCATAACATAGCCTAAACCCTACTTGTCTACGGCATTTCACCAAGTAAAATCAACAAAAAGCCCACAACCCCATGAGACCAACTTCACCCAAAACAAATCCCATTGACTCACGGTCGTCACTAAAACCCTTTTTACTACAAACCCAAACCTAACCTAGAAATTACCCACATCACAAACAGCTTGGGGTAAACAAATTATCAATCTTTCTCAAAAAAATAAAAAAATATCAATCAATTTCCAGCAAAACCAAAAACACAATCTAATTTTCATATTTTCTTTAATTTCTTGAATTCTTCAAACATTTTTTGAGATCATAAGTGTAACAATTCAGGGATTGGTGGTGCCACCATTGATGCGAGCGAAGAAGTCGAAAAGAACGAGAGGAGGAGAGAAGGGAGAAACTTACAGAGTGATTTGAAGAGATAAACGGTCGTGATTGAGAAGAAGAAGCTCTCGCGCGCGCTTGGATCTTCGTACGGACACAAGGAAAGCGACTCCAATCGATCTGGTAGACGAGCTAGGCTGTGCCACGCCGAGGCAAGTGCTGGAATTTACCCGATTAATTTTTCTCGTCTTATTTTATAATACGGTCCGGTCCGGTCTGAGTCGGTTGTAGGTCCACTTTTTATCGCACACATTGGAACGGTTTGGGTCGTTTTAATGGTAATGTTTGGGTTAATGATTTTCAAATTCCGAAGCATGTAGCAAAGAAAAGGATGGTGAGAGGTCAATACAAAGGCTTAATTAGATAAATAGTCTCTGTGTGCATGTGGTAAAAAGATTAGGATTTAAACCCCTTTAGTGAAACCTGTTAGGATTTAGGCCAACATTGAAAATTTTGTCAACTCTCATTTAATTGGTAGTACGCTCACATGTGAGGCAACTTTTAGCCTGACATGTGCGACTCACGTGCTAACAATTAATAGAGAGCTCCGTTTTAGTCTCATATGAGTGGCTCACCAAGGGCGGAGCCATGAAGAGTCTATAATGGTTCTGGGTCTACTTGATATTTTGTTTCACGGAGAAAAAACTAGAGTTATCCCTCTAATTTCCAAAGATTTTTTTGGAGATTTGGGACCAACTAGAGGAGAAAGAAGAAGTAGTCAAGAGAGCTGGTTCTCCTAGAGTTTTAAACTTTTTCACATGGTGCTGATGGTTGTTGACAGGCTTGAATTATGCGTCTAAGTTCTATCCATGTGCAATTTTCATGTTCTCGTTAGCCCTTTCTATTAGGTTATTTCCTTCGCTAAATAACACGATTCCTAACTGGTCGGAACGTGCTGAGGAAATGGGGTGGAGTTGAAAAATCAACACCATCGCAACCGAGCAAACAAACATCGGAATCGAACAAAAAATCTAGAGAGAGCACGATTGTGAGAGAGACAGAGAGAAGAGAGGGATCAACTGGATTTCGATGATGGATGACATAATGACTAGACAATGGCTGAGAGCTAGATGAGCGAGTGTGTTGCTACGTCGTTGCAAAGATAGCGTTATAGGCAGTGTTTGCATTGTTTTTTTTGTTTTGTTTTTTTTAACATTCGTGAGAGGACCCTCCTAACCTGAAATTTTGGCTTCGTCAATGTGGCTCATGTGCTAATAATTAATAAAGAGTTGCTCGAATTTTCAATTTGGGCTTAAATCCTAACAAAGTTCACCATAGTGGCTTAAATTCTATTTTTTTTTTTTATCACAGAAGAAGCACTTCAAGTGCATTTCTAAGAATAATTTGCATTTTACTAATTATTGGTTTTAAAAATATTTTTGTTTTAAACATTTTCAGTCATTCAATAGTACTATTCAAACGACCCCTAAATCGAGTCAGTAGCATTGAAGGTTGTGAACCGCAAGGTGTTGAAGTATGAATAAACTTTAAAATATAATACACTTTCAATGCCAATACTTGATTTATAGTACTACTCGCCATTATTGAAAGTTCGGAATGGCAGACTTGGACCGCAGTTCCACCGTGGCTCCCACCGCCAACCTTAAAACTCTCAATTTTAAATTGTATTTATTACATAAATGATATAACCAAACTTTTCTCTATTATTTTTTAAGAACAAAATGTCGATTTAGTCTCTGAACTATCACTTGAGTGAAAATTAAATCACTGAATTATTATTTTGGTAAAATAAGTTCCTAAATTCATTAAAAATTGCTAATTTCATCTCTACTACTATATACAAAGCTATTTTGTACAATTTTTCATCAACTTATGTTACTTGACACATTTTAGAATGTAATACCTTCATTTTCTCACCTCTAAATCCTTAACATTTCATATAGATTGTGAATCTAATGTATAAATTACCCTCTAAAGTTAACTCCATACACTATTTCTTTATGAAAAATTATCAATCTACCCTTCAATATGTACACTTGCAAGTAATGTGACTTAAATTAACGAAAAATTGAATAAAGCAATTTCAAATATAATATTAAGATCTAATTGGCAGATTTTTATAATTCAAAAACTCATTTTCTGAAAAAATAATTTAAAAACCTAATTTTATGATTCAGAATTATCGCTTCACCATTTTCTTTTAATTTACAGAAAAGGCAAACGGTTAAATAAAAAAATATTTTCAACTCCACATCGGGGCATTGGAAAGTGATGCGAATACTCCGATTCTAATGGCAGTTGCCAAGAAAAAAAGCGAAAACCCGCAAATGAAAGCCTCCGAATAACGCACTCCGAAACGCACACACTCTCTCAGATCACAACCAGAAGAGAGAGAGAGAGAGATTGAGGAGAGAGAGAGGGAAAGGGAATTTCAGATCCAAACGAAGAGTTTCAGATCCAGAGGCAAAAGGAAACAAAAAGCAGAGGACTTTTCTGTTTGGTTGCCGAGAAAATGGAGAAGTTCATCGACAACTTACCAGCCATGGATCTGATGCGCTCCGAGAAGATGACCTTCGTCCAGCTCATCATCCCCGTCGAGTCCGCCCACCGCGCCATTTCTTACCTCGGCGAACTCGGCCTCCTCCAATTCCGAGACGTAAGTTTTCGGAAACTCAGATCCGACTCGCTATTTCGTGATGCGGTTTGATTTGGCATTGTTCAGTGACCGGAAGTTGGGATTTGATTGTTTGGATTAGGATCGATGATAATTTTTGCATCAACTTGTTCAAATGTGGGTTTTAAGTAGTTGAGTGGATAGCGGGAGTTGGTGATTGATGAACTTAATTTTAGAATTTATGATTTATCTAGTAATTCATCTTAAAGTTTTATTTTTTTCGGGGGGAGAGATTGCGGATTTAGGTTGATCTAAATTGGAACTTGCTCACATTGTATTTGATCTCTTTTCGTTTACCTTTTTTTTTTTTTTTTGCTGGACATTCTTAAGATCTCTGTGTGTTGCATAAATTCTCACTGAGGAGGGGTTTCCATGTGGGCCACCTCCTGCCTTCCGAGGGGTAATTTTCCGGTCGATTGAGAAATGTTTAGTATTATGTTCGAAGTTATAGATTAAGAGACCCTCTCCCTAAAGATAGGAGATTTGATGCCTTACCATCGTTGTGCGCGACAACCGCATGTTTTTCTTGATTGGAGTAATTCTCTAGTAAGTATATGTTCTCGTACTTGTCAATATTGAGTTCGTATACCAGCTTACTCTACTGAAGGTTAGATAATATAGAACTTCGTCTCATTTGAGGGGTTATAATTTTAGCTTTGTTTTCCATTTGAGTTGACTATGTCCTTTATGCTTATATCCTATTCTGATTTAGATCAGGTTAGCTAACTTCATGTGATTGACAAAATAAATAAAGTACTTTTGGGTCTGAAGGATTGGAACCTTTGCAGCTTTGGGTTTTTTGGATAGCACCCTCCTTTGGTATAGACTAGTTGGGCTTTGTTTATAATGTGGGATTTCACATATTCCAGTTGCCAAGTTTTACCCATATTTGGAATTGATTTGTTATGACAAGCCTAGTTTTTCCAAAGGTTTTTTGCTGTCATGTAGATGGTTTCCTGCACATCCACATATATTTGTGGAACTAATTTGAATTATAATATTTTTCCATGTTTTTCTATATTGATCACATAATTAGAGTAACTTGGATTACTATATATTATGCAAATTAATTTTGTGGATAGTTTTGAACAAGTAGCTATACTCGTTATAGTTCCAAAGGTTTCCGGAAAATTGAGGATGTACATGGTTAGTGGTTATTATTTAGAAGTTTGTTATGCTCATAGTCGTAACATAAGTGGTTTGAGAGTTTGTTATGTTGTTACCTTTAGAGATCTACTGGGCTTTCTGTAGCACCTAACTATTCTAAGACTTCAAATTGCACATTGTCAAAATCTATCTTGGTCATTCCAGGGAACCAATTCTCCATTTTTATGAGTGTGGTGGTATGTCTGGAAATGAAAATGCAAAATTGTGTAACTGAAAGCTTTAAAACATATGCTGTCTGAATTATAAGTAATTTGATATTTTTTTTCTTGATAAAGCTTCAAACCACACGTGGTCTAACTGGTAAGTGGCTTGAGAATCTTTCTGATATATCTCTTTGAAGTTAAGGAATGTACCCAGTTTCTGCACTGCTCTATATTTATTTTCTGGTCGCTGCACATACATATAAGTTCTTCAAAGTAATATGCAATATACTCCTTTTTTCTAATTTTAGTATCTGCTGATTGTCATATTTCTTTTCCTCTCTTTTTGTGTTTTTGCAGTTAAATGCTGATAAAAGTCCTTTCCAACGAACATTTGTTAATCAGGTATATACTCGGATTTGATTAGAACTACAATTGCATTGCAATCTGAATATTTAGGACTGCAGCATCTATCTTTCTTGAGTAGTGGTGGAAGATTTTGCCAATTTAATATTTCCATGTTTAAATCATTAAATTTCTGATGTTTTAGAGCCTTTATGCTTTCAGTTTTTAGTGTGCAATGTGCATATTCTTAAATCCTGGAAAAGAAAACCTGTGGTCCCCTCAACTTTTTGCTCTGTTCCAATCTGTTCCCTAAGAAAAGGATTAGTTCATTTGCCCTGTTTTATGAATTTGTTGCAATGTGGGCTTTTGTGCAACTTTGTCCAAAATTCTTTCAAAAATGTGGAAGTATAATGCAAGGGATCTAACAGAATCTTGGACGGGGTTGGACGGAAGATCACGTTGCAGAGAATTCATAATATGCAGGGGTAATTGACTCAATCTCTTTTTAGGGGATAAAGCGGGATAGTTTCCAAAGTTGAAGGGGCATAAGTGAAATTCTTACCATATCATTGTAAGTTTACCTTCATTATCCGTCATTAAGACTGGATTGTGCATGTCCCCTTTCCTGGTTATTTACCAGAAGATAGAAAGGTATGGGTGTTACACTAGGAATATTTTTCTATGGTAGTCCTTTTCTCTGCCTAAAATCTGTGCAAATTGCCCCTGTATAGTAGACCTCTATATATTCTCAAAATGATGAAAACCTCTATATATTCTCAAAATGATGAAATTTGGAAGTTGGAATTGAATTTCAGAGAAGCTGGTGATCATAGTTTTACTATTATAATTCTATAGTTGATAGTGATGGATTATCATTAATTTTTGTCTTATATCCTCCTGAGGACTTCTGCAGGTAAAGCGATGTGCAGAAATGTCAAGAAAGCTGCGGTTTTTCAGAGATCAAATTAGTAAAGCTGGTCTACTTTCATCTGTACATCCTGTTTTACAACCAGATATTGACTTAGAGGAATTAGAGGTCTGGCGCTCTTGCATTTATTGTTAATCTGAAAGTTAAAGTCCGAAATGACACTGACCAATTGAGCCCTTGGTTAGGGAGCATTTGATTATGTAAAACTGATAGTTTGAATTACGTTGCTTGAATCATTTCCAGATACAATTAGCCGAGCATGAGCATGAGCTTATTGAGATGAATTCTAATAGTGATAGACTTCAACATTCATACAATGAACTACTCGAGTTCAAGATGGTATTGCAAAAGGTAACTGGCTTTATCTACTATCTTCAGTATTCATGATGTATTGTCGGCTTCCCTTTCTTTTAGTATATTTCATTAGTGTCTCTTGTGCACGTGTTGCATTGATTGAGGCTTGGCCTACGATCGGGTTTTCTCCAACCCCATTTCGTTCATGAATCTCCTATATATTGAATTTATCATTTTTAGAAAAGAATAAATTATAAAACCTTACTCCCTAATTCTAGTTTCAATGTTTTTTTCTGTGCCTTCCTGTATGTTGAAGTCACCAATTTAAAAAACCAATCAAATTACAACGCCTTACTCTCTAATTCTAATTTCATATACATTTTTTCGGCTCCTTCTTATATATCTTTATGTGGACAATTTCAGGCAAGTGGCTTTCTTGTTTCAAGTAATAGCCATGCGGTTTCGGAGGAGATAGAACTAGATGAGAATATTTACTCAAATGATAACTATGGTGATGAAGTTTCATTACTTGAGCAGGTACTTGTTGATTATGCCTTACTAGCTTTGATGTGCTTTTGGTGCAAAACCTTTACTATGGTTTCATTTATAATTGATTTTGTATTTTACAGGATATCAGACCTGGCCCATCAGACCAATCTGGTTTGAGATTTGTTAGTGGAATTATTTGTAAATCCAAAGCTCTCAGGTTTGAGAGGATGTTGTTTCGTGCTACAAGGGGCAACATGCTTTTCAACCATGCCCCAGCAGATGAACAGATCATGGATCCTTTATCTACTGAAATGGTTTTTTTTTTCTGCCCCAATAAAAGGATCTATTTTTTATTTATACTTATCTTTAGTGTGCTTTCTCTTAGTTTTTTTTATTTGTAGAATGATAATGTCTATGAACTTCTTTAGTAATTCCTCAAAGTTGTGCAGGTTGAGAAAACAGTGTTTGTAGTGTTCTTCTCCGGGATGCAGGCAAAAACAAAGATTTTGAAAATTTGTGAGGCCTTTGGTGCGAATTGCTATCCTGTTCCTGAAGATATAACTAAGCAGAGGCAAATAACTAGAGAAGTATGTATTTTGTTAAGAAGGTTGGAAATTCATTTATTTTTAATTTGGAGACAAGTTTCAAGCTGTAAGAGGGAATCTATTTCTTTCGAACATGTTTACAAAACTTTAATATGTTTCACTGTTCTTTTGTATCTGATGTGTGCTTGATGCATCTTTAGCAACTACTCCCTTTATTATTTTTTGGGGTGTTATAGCCTATACTTGCAGGCCGTGCTAATTGTAACAAAAGCTCTATTCTGTTTTGCTGAAAGTTCAGGTTTTGGGTTGCAGGTTTCATCACGTCTTGCTGAATTGGAAACAACCTTGGATGCAGGGATTCGTCACAGAAATAAGGCCCTTACATCTGTAGGGTTTCACCTAGCAAAATGGATCAACATGGTAAGAAATTTCTGAAGCTTGTCTCTGGTTAACTGTTATTTCTGACAAAAAATATTGTGCTAATGTATAACTAACGACTGCACTAGTGATTTAGTTTTATCCTGACAACTTTGTCATGTTTTCTACCCTCTCTCCCAGGTAAGAAGGGAGAAAGCTGTATATGATACCTTGAACATGCTAAACTTTGATGTTACAAAAAAATGTCTCGTTGGAGAGGGCTGGTGTCCTATATTTGCAAAACCTAAGGTAACTTGTGTTGCTCTCTACATCATTTTTTTTTTGTTATGAAGTGGGTATAATATATCAAGTCCTATATTTGCAAAAACTGAGGTTACCTGTATGTTTTATGGTTCAACAGATTCAGGAGGCACTGCAACGTGCTACATTTGATAGCAGTTCGCAAGTGGGAGTAATATTTCATGTGATGGATACAGTAGATTCACCTCCTACATATTTCAGAACCAACCGCTTTACAAGTGCATTTCAGGAAATTGTTGATGCATACGGGTTAGTTAAAATATGCTGCTCAGACACTTTCTTCTGTTTTTTGAAAGAACATTGTCTTTAAATTGTTGTTTCATTTTCTTTGTAAATGATGGGTATTCAGGATTAAGAATTACATTCTGTTTGTACATGGTTCACAACTGGTAGGTGTTTATGGTTGACACATTTGGAAGGAAGCCAATGTGCCGGTACAAGTGATTTAGTACACAGCATGGCTATTTTCAGTTGACAGTTAAACTAAGAGTAGAAATTACCTGCTGTCCAACCTATTAAAGGGTGGAGCTTAGATAGATAGGGTTTTGTTTAGGTATGGAATGGGAGGGAAGGGAAGGTGGTGATTTTCTGCAAGTTATTACTGAACTTTTATTTTACATCTAAACAATCAAGTTGTTCTTTGCTCTCACGTATGATGTGAGAACTGAATTTATTAACTTGGTTTGAAAAAATAGCTAAATTCTAGAAAGTGGCGCTTTAAGAACTCATATTAAATCTTTATAATTGATAGAGATCCTAAAAAGTTGTGAGTTGTCCAAGTTATCTATCAGTTGTGGTTAAAGAACATAGATATAATATAAGTGAGGGGATCCATTGTAAATATGATCAGGCAACATTTTCCCTGTTTAGTAGCAGTTATGTTAGCATTTTTCATAACCTTGTGAAAATTGTAAGTGAATCAATTTTAAAAAATCAGCCCAATTGTTGTTTTCCGCTATCACTTCTTGTAAAAAAAACCCAATAGTTGTTTAGATGATGAGCAATACTGGAATTATGGTCTAGCAATAGAACTGATCTGTGTCTAATGAATTTGGCAGTGTTGCAAGATATCAAGAAGCCAATCCTGCAGTTTACACTTGTATTACATTTCCATTTCTTTTTGCGGTGATGTTTGGAGACTGGGGTCATGGAATATGCTTATTGCTCGGAGCATTAGTTCTTATAGCTCGTGAAAGTAAACTCAGTGCTCAGGTGCGTCCTTACTACCAGAAGATTGTAATGAATCATATTGATATGGTTATAAATAAATGTTGTTCAGATGCTTCCAATCATGTACCATTTTCCAGTTCATGACTAGCAGCTGTTACTAAAAGTACATCTTTTGCACTCTCCAGAACCTGTCGAAAGATGTGTTGTAATCCTAGCCACTCTTACTTTTACCCTGAGCTTTTCATGGCTGCCACTGTTTCTGTGTCAACACTATTCAGCAACATATCATATCACAGAGCCTGCATTTATTGGGGTCCAAGACAACACTGCAGCCATGGTTTAGTTAGCAACTTAGCACCAATATGATAACTTTACCTAGATTTACATATCCCATGTCTTGGGCCATTCTTATAATGGTACCGATGATAGTATTAATTAATAAAAGCAGTAACAGCGGTAGAAGTAATAATTTTTTTCATATGGAAGCAAGTAGGATAAGCTTTCATTTCTTATCAGGTGAATTGCTGAAACAATTCCTAGTCCTAATAGCTATTGTTTGAGAGGAATGGCCCTAAAAGGACAAGGACTTGATGATAATGCAGTGATCTTTGAACACATGATCTGATGGTTCAATTTCGTCTGAACGAAAATATTCTGGTGTCTCAAATGCAAGCGCAAAACATGCATTTAACATGTAAATAGGAGATTGTATGTATTTCCTAAGTTTATTAACAATAAATTTCGTATTACTTCCTACCAGAAACTTGGGAGCTTTATGGAGATGCTATTTGGTGGGCGATATGTACTACTCTTGATGTCCCTATTTTCAATCTACTGTGGGTTGATTTACAATGAGTTCTTTTCTGTTCCTTTTCACATATTTGGCGGGTCTGCTTACAAATGTAGAGATGCTGCTTGCAGGTAGTCTTTCTATATTAAGTCTTCTACTCTACAATTGCCTTTATGTGTTGTATCTTGTATTAAAGTCACCTTCAGCTGGGTTGTTTAGAACGAGTTTATGTTTCACAGTGTACCACTAACATATTGTTTTAGAGAATTGAGGTTTCTAGAATCCATGTGCATCCCACTGCCTGTCTGCTCTTGCACTGCTTGTTTTGGCTTAATTACAGATCAATGCTTATAGAATTTTCAATATTTTCCAAATAATCTAAAAATACAAAGATATTAACAAAATTTGTTAATTTAAGTTATGTTTCACCATGGTTTTGGATGGATTGGGGGTTTCGTTGCCTCCTCCTCTAGGGGTCATTTCTAGGGTGAAAAGGGTCATCCCTTGTTTGATTTATGGGGGTTTTCTCCATCTTGATTGATGGAGTTTGGTTGTGTGTTCTTTTGGAGTATTTATCTGGTCCATAGTGCACTATTGTTGTGTTCTACAGAATGTCCAACTCGTCAAAGTGCGTCACTGTGGCACCTCCTTTGTCCCCTTCTACAACCCTGCATTTCTGTTAAAATCTATTACTGACTTTTGATCTACTTAATTATTAACTTTTCTTTGTTAGGCATTTCTGGCGCTCTATTTGTTTGACATATTCTCTATCACTTTTATTTGGGACTTGAAAACTATCCCCTATTTTATGATTAATTAATATAAAGACTTTCATCTGAAGAAAACTGACTACTTATCATAAATTTGTCTTCTTTTGAGCAGTGAGGCGTACACTATTGGCTTAATCAAGTACAGAGATCCATACCCATTTGGTGTGGATCCCAGTTGGCGTGGAAGTCGTTCTGAACTCCCTTTTCTGAATTCTCTCAAAATGAAAATGTCAATTTTGTTGGGTGTTGTGCAAATGAACTTAGGAATTCTACTAAGTTACTTCAATGCAAGGTTTTTCAGCAGCTCGCTTGATATAAGGTGTGTCTCTGCTCTTCAAATGTGTTTTTTTTTGTCAGTTTGCCGTTTGTGTTACTTTGAAATGAAGTGCACAGAAGTTTGACTTATTCTGCATCTTGTTGTTAGGTACCAGTTTGTGCCACAGATGATCTTTCTTAACAGTCTTTTTGGATATCTTTCACTTCTTGTTGTCATCAAGTGGTGCACAGGATCTCAGGCAGACCTCTATCATGTAATGATTTACATGTTTTTAAGTCCGACTGATGATCTTGGTGAAAATCAATTATTCTGGGGCCAAAGACCACTTCAGGCATGCATTCTGCTCCTCTTTTCCTTTACTTCGTATATGCAACTTCTTATGTGGTATTTTATGTTATGGTTAACAAAGCTCTGGTTTTGCAGATCATTTTGTTGCTTTTGGCTTTAATTGCAGTTCCATGGATGCTCTTTCCAAAACCTTTCATATTGAGGAAGCTTCATACAGAGGTACTGTGGAGTAACTTGCTTAGGCATCTGTCCTTGAGTTCTAAGCTGGCAATGGAATGGAATAAAATTTACTAGTAATTCTCCTTGACATTTGTGCTCCTGTAAATATTTTTAAAATTTGATTACATAGTGATTAGTATTCTCAATTGTTTATGGGGACCTCAGTTTACTTATGAGGTATACTTGTCTTCGACTCACATAATTTGAGGCAAGACTTAAGGAGCTTGAGAAGATGTGATACTTATGTTTTTCTTATGTTCGTTTTCAGAGGTTTCAAGGTCGTGCGTATGGGATGCTTGGCACCTCAGAGATGGATCTTGAGGTGGAACCTGATTCTGCAAGGCAACATCATGAAGAGTTTAATTTCAGTGAGGTATTTGTACACCAGATGATACACTCCATAGAGTTTGTTCTTGGTGCTGTTTCAAATACGGCATCATATCTACGGCTATGGGCTTTGAGGTATACCTATATCTATTTTTCTTCTTTTTCCGTGGTTTCTTTCATCTATGGGGTAGCTTTCATTTGATATCTGTTACTCCTATTACAGCTTGGCGCACTCAGAATTGTCGACCGTTTTCTACGAGAAAGTTCTCCTCCTTGCCTGGGGGTGAGTTCCAACCCTTTCATTCTTATCATTGCATGCATGTGCATATGAATGCTAGTTCTTCTCCTCAAACTTTTTCCTGCTCTTGGACACACGAAACCTAACCCGGGTTGTAGTCTAGATCTACTTACGATATTTTCAAGGGTCGCACATTATGGAGCTCCCCCACCCCAAAATCCTCTCCCCGGACCTTAACTACATACTTACCCTAATCTTACTATTGTATTTTCCTCAGTTTCTTAGCAAGCTTGTAATTTGTCTCACCGTCTTAGAGGCTTACTAAAGATCATTTTTTTTTTCATCTGGCATAGTAAATTTCTTTAATTCTAAATTGGCTTGCCATTCCCCAATGGGACAGAGACTATATTGCATTTGACGGCTGCACATATTGGTCAATTGTTAATGTACTTCTGAAAATTTATAACAGGTATGACAGCTTCATTATCCGGTTAATTGGGCTATCAGTTTTCGCCTTTGCAACTGCGTTCATACTACTGATGATGGAGACGCTAAGTGCTTTTCTCCATGCGCTGCGTCTTCATTGGGTGGAGTATCAAAATAAATTCTACCACGGAGATGGCTACAAGTTCAAACCTTTTTCCTTCGCCTCCATAACCGAGGATGAGGATTAGTCCACTTGTATACCGGTTTTCTTGTTCTTTGGAAGGAATGGTGTTTAGCGCAAAGAAATGCAGAGTTATATCTCCAGCCTGAAATGGAATTTGAGAGAGCGAGCCATATTTCAGGTGCGGCATAGAGGGGGAAGATGCTCGATTTTGACCTAGAACTGTAAAGTCGTGGCTCATATTCTTTGGTGTGATATTGGTATAAAGGGGTTCCAGATACGAGTCATGGTTAGTTCCCTTCGAAGTTGTGTGTACTTTGATTTGTATTCCGTTTATTACGAGGAGGGAAATTAGATTCACAGTTTGTAAAGAGGAGCTGGGGAATCGTCATACCGTGTATCTTTTCCGGGACTTTAGTTTATTTAGCTTACACACACATGCACGGTAAGTGCGGATTTTGCTGGGAATTGGTCCTGGATTTTTTACTGTTGTGACATTTGTAAGTTTATGAAAATCAGAGATTCAAAGGAATTGGTTTTGTAACAGGACTTTAGTTTATTTAACTTGCATGTCGTGTTCGTTAATGGGCCATGCATGTGTAAATCCGTTAAGAAAATGGATCATGTCACTGTCAACACGATGTGAAAAAGAGAAATTACCCGATTAAATCATTGGTCTAACAAAAATGCTACTCTTACCGTCTCTCAATACCAGCATTTGTACCTTTGCTGTAATATAGATGAGGTCGTACAAATAGAAAAGATGGTAAGTGTAGCATTACAAATGATCGACACTTTGATCACGTGGACTCCTTGGTGAATCAAAGAGTTCCAAAGTAGGACCAGCAATGCATGATTGCACACCAGATTTGGAGGAAAAGGCTGACTACTTACAAATGGAAGTTGCAGAGGATTTCAGTCTTGACTATAAGCCAAGCAACCAAGCTGCTTATCTGGAGTCTGATTCATCTGCAAAAACCACCACTGGAGGAACTTCAGTGTCAACTTTGGCATTAAATGCCTGGGGAGGAGAATTATGCTCATCTGTCATTTCTGATCGGACATCATCAGGTGGAAGTATTCTGCAGGATAATGATGTTATTGCATCGAGAAGCAATTTAGCTGAGGAATCCGACATTGGTATCAATAGTCAGACTCTTAACAGTAGACCTGTAAACGGGTCGGGTTTATTGAGTTTGGGTTGGGTTCAATCCGACCCGTTAAGTTAACGGGTCATCCGTTTCATCCGTTAACACCAATTAAAAATTATTATTACTATTTTTTTTTTAATAGAGTTTATTTTTTTTTGTTAAGACTTTAATGAAATTACTAAAATATCCTCAACTAACGGGTGCTAACGGGTGTTAACGGATGCTAACAGGTTGACCCAAAGTGACCTGTTAGCGACCCGACCCGTTAAGCATCCACTAAAATACTAATATTAACGGGTCGGGTCCAAAATGCCAGGTCTACTTTAACAGTGAACTACAGCATGAATTAGAAGATTCCTTGCCCCCGGCAGAAGATAAGGAGGCAACTAACGAGCTGTATGTTCCAAAAAAGCCTAGATCAGTTTTATCTGCTTAAGTGCTTATATTTGTGTCCGTGTTGCCCTTGCGTCCTTTAAGCCATTTGGTGCACATCTTTTGTAGATTGAAAATTCCATCCGAAATTCAGTTATCCCTTCTCTTTTTGCAGTAAGAAGCCGGGGACGGGAGTGATGGGAAGCCAGAGGGCTTTGTAAGAAAGCCTCCATCAGATGCTCTTCCATTCTCCGATGAATGGTTAGCTGCACTAGAAGCGGCCGGAGAGGTAATACTTTTACTACTAGCCTTTCATCTGCACACTATAACTTATAACACGCGAACCGCTTTGTTATCCATGTCAGTACTTTATAACTTGTTGTTTTGACTTACCAATTGTCTCCTGGCACTAGAACTACTTAGTTCTTTCTTTATTTGTTTTGGATCTTCAAGTGTACGTAACTGTTGCTCTCTCACTCTTTTGAAATCAATGAACTGCAACTTCGTTCTACAATTCATGAATATTCCTTCTTCATTTGTTTGAAAGATCAAACTTAAACATAACTCAACATCTCTACACCGTGTGATTATATGAAAATGATCATTTGTCTTAAACGAAAGTAGTAATTGTTAAAAAATAAAGGGAGAGAGTTATTCTTGTTCGCTCATGTATCTTTTTTTCTTCAAACCAGTATCATTACACGCCACTAACCAAATTTAGAAGAGGAAACCAAACCTTTGCAAGTAGTTCTGAACTTCGGATTGATCCAATGCCTACGGGTATTGGATGCCTCTATTTCATTTTGACTGAACACTTCGATTATTTTCTAGTTCTCAGTTTTGATACAAGACACATTTTGTAGTCTTTAGCATGATAATAGTAATCTTATACCAAGTGTTTCTGCAGGAAATTCAGACAAAGAAAAGTGGTGCTGTACAAAATTAACCCCCCAACAAATCTCAACCTCAACGGGGTCCATGGTTTCCGGTATGATTTTGCTTCCTAGACGATCCTCTATTCATTGTTTACAGATAGAGTGAGAAATACCATCGTACTCCTTGCACCTTTTTCTTGATTGAATTTTATTCGTAGAATTACATATGTTCCAATGCACTGACGTGCTTACACTGTGTATGAATTTCAGGTGAAGCGAAAGGCTAATCAAGTAATTGGAGAGTAAGAGGAGTCCATCCACCTACCTTCTACCTCCCCCCAACCCCTTCCCTCCCTTCTCTCTTCTACAACCCGCACCTCATCCCTCCCTTTTCTCTTCTACAGCCTGCACCACCCTCTCCGTACACCCAACCCAACAAAAGCCCACCCAAAGGAATTCCAACTCAACAAGAAACTCATTCAATTTCTAAAATTTATCAAAAACCCAAATCCCTAATTTGGATAAATTCCCAAATTCGATTCGGAGCAGCTACGGTTCACGAGCCACTCGAGGGAGCCACCACGTGCCGTCAGCAGGAGCGGGAGCCTTGGAGGGAGATCCAGAAACTGAAGATGGAGAAGTCGTCGAAGATGACGATAGGGGAGAAGGTGAAGAGTCGGTGACGAGAGATGTCGAAGGAGAAGCGGATGGCGAAGTGCTCGATGGAGAAAGGGTGGTGACCGTACGTGGAGTGCTTAAAGGAGAAAGGGCGGCGGGAGATTTTTGGGGAGAAAGTGCAGGAGACTTGGCTGGTGACGGTGCAGGGGATTGTGCCCAAGTCGAGGCGAGCAAGAGAGAAACCATTAGCATCAAAACGACGCCGCTGAATCGAGCCATTTGTAGAGAGAGAATGAGAGAGGGGAGGGAGGATGGTGTGGGTTGCAGAGGAAAGAAATGAGGGAGGATGGGTGGGGGTTGCAAAGGAGAGAAGGAAGGGTACGGGTTGCAGAGGAAAGAATGGATGGAGGGGGTTGAGGAGAAGTAGAAGACGGGGTGGTTTTTTTTTTTTTTTTTTTTCTTTTTTTGAATTTTTAATTTCCACGTAGACCCTTAATGACATATGGCACCCAGTCATTGTCCACATGGGAGCTACATCATCAGTTAACGGGAGACTTAACAACCAGACTAACGGATGTATGAGACTGTCCCAAAATTAACACTCTAGGTATGACTCTGGGACGAAAAAAAATTCATGTACCAATTGCTGAAAACCACGAAACTTGAGGGTAGTAAACTGAGATTTACCCTAAATATTTTAATCAGAGAATGTCTTATATGCAATTAAACTAGAATTTTATTCAAACAACTGTGGTCAATAGATTTTCTTTTTACTCCTAGTTAAGAATTTAATAGGGCAACACATCTAGTAGCATATTTTGTTTCACATTAATAAAATCTTCTATCATTTGACTAAAAAAAATGTCTTATATACAATTAAACTAAGATTTTTATTTTATTTTATTTTATTTTTGTGTTAAATAACGGACGAAAGTTCTAACGAAGTTACAACAAATAACCATTACTTTATATTATGATAAATTTAGAGATCAATATTCAAAAATTTCTAGTCGGGGACCAAATCTTAACTCATACATTAAAATGAATAACGATGAAGAGACCATCTCGTTTCTTTTTTGGAAAGCTGAAGAGACCATCTCGTTTAGACCCAATCATAAACTACTTTATATGGGTAGATGACGTGGCATACCAATTCATTAAAGAAACAAGGTATATTTTAATTTTAAATTTCCTACCTAAACAAAAATCCTAAGCAACCAATGCTCCTCTACACGCCCCAATGTTAGAGAGGAAAATTCAGGTCCTACAATTCTTAACAAGTAATTTTGATGCCAAGAAGATATGGATCATCTTCGCTTGCCATGGGAGTGTACAAAAGACACGTTAATCTTCGAGTTAGTACTTGAGATGATTGCAGTAGAATTTATAGAGTAATTGTGTCATTTAAAGTCTTGGGCTCCAATTCCCACACCACCCTTGATCTTCTTCATGATGCATAAGTCACTCCATCATAGGCATGGCGTGATCAAGTAACAAGGTGATTGCTTAATTGTAGTTCCACTTCCCCATATATAGAGTGCTAGTCGTTTGTTTAGTTGAGGAGTAAATTCCCCCTCTCAAAAAATTTTTATTTTGGTTAGAATCATTAGCGGAAATAATCAAATAATGAACAAAAATAAAAATTCATATAGGGAAACAGAGGGAGCGAAAGACCCTAAAATTGACATTCCTCCATCAACTTCAACCCCTTCAAACATGTAAAATATGTTTTGTATTAATTAATTCTCTCTTACCGTTTAATGTAAATATAAGGTTATATTTATAAAAAAAATGACATGATATAACATATAAATATGATATTATACACTAGTTGCCAAAAAGAAAAACAAAAATAAGACATGTACAACCAACCTGCCTTTGTTTGCCTAAACCAAAAACTTCATCTAGTATATAAAACAGACTAAAACAAAAAAGTAATTTTTTCCCTCAAAAAGTTGCTCTTTGTGCTGGACAAAATCTTGAGTGCAGCCACTTTATCTTGTCTATGGCCGTTCTCGGTAGTTTTGGTAGGGTTGGCTGCTAGAGCCCTTCGAGTCTTGTGACTAGTTCTGTCCTTGGCTTAGATCGCCTCGCTTTAACATCTTTTCCATTAATGGAGAATTTTACTTTGCCCTCGTGGTCCGGTTTATCAAGAATTCTGGTAGCATCTGACGCAGACTTAGCAACAACTTGAGCAAACAGTGGTTGTTCACTTGGATGAACAGGATTCTTCATAAAGATAGACTCTACACAATCTCCAAATTTCCTGCATATACATGATGAGTTAAAAAAAGTTAATCCAGATATTGTTGAAGCTGATAATAATAAACCAATATTAAAGCTATATACCTAGTCATATAAAATTGATCATATGTTGTGCCATCTTTAAATTAGAGACTCGACAATATAAGGTCAGTTAAGATGATACAAACTGTTTAATTTCCAAATTAGATCAACAGTCCACTAGTAATCACACTAATATTGTCCCAATTACCTACCTGCATAGCCTGACAAGTATTGGGTTTTATCACAAAGCACCTCGGTGCAAGAAGATGTGTAACCATTCAATATAAGTTGCAATAATTAGAGAGAGAGAGAGAGAGAGAGAGAGAGAGTAGAGAGAACTACCAGTTTAAATAGCTTTTGAGTTCTTCCTTTGAAATAGGATGGCCCTTTGAGAATGTCAAGAATAAAGTTCTATCATTGTTGTCAACACTAGGTTGATACTGATCTGGCACATCATCGTATGCTTCTTGGGGTGGCAATAAAGGTTGAGCCTCAACAATATTATGACCCTGCTGATTAAGTGAATAATTATGCTGAAACCATTGTTGTAGTATTGGACCATTCAAAAAATTGGTTTGCAGGAAAGGACTGGGTATATGACCCAAATATGGATATGGTGGGACTATAATTATATCCCATAAAGCTCTATCGAAGACATTGTCCATAACTTTCTTCATCTCTTTCCGGGCCTTTTCCTTGTTCTCAAACACAAACTCGAGTGCAATATTTTTTGTAAGAAGAAGAAGACACAGTGTTCGGAACTTGCTATCAATTTCCTCCGACCCCGGAGGAGCGTAATTTGAATACAGATAGTGTACGCACGTAATCG